>VXAY01003989.1:630267-647767 GCA_013399855.1 Oxyruncus cristatus
TCCCCCCGCGGGAGTGTGGCGGGGAGGGGGGGAAGTCGGTCACTGGAGGAAGTTGTAGGACATCTGAACGCGCGGAGCACGTGTTTCCATCGGGCTCATGGCCGCCGCCGCCGTGGGTGGGTGCGGGCTGGGAAGAGCGCTTTGTTCCTCTCGCTTGCCCGGCCGGCACCGGAGTGGAGGCGGGAAGGGATCCCGGCCGCGCCCGGGGCCTGGAGAGGCGGCGTGCGCCGAGGGGCAGCGAGTTTCCAGCGGGAGGTGGAGGCGGCAGCGGGTGTCAGTGACGGTATCGCGATGCATGTGGCAGGGTTGCTTGTCCTTCCACCCCCGCTGTTGGCTTTTTGCTCCATTTCTAACTTATTCAGAACCTCTTAGGGAGTGTGTTAGAGAGACAGAGAGAGGGAGGTGAGTCAGAGTGTCTGGCTGGGTTGTGTAAAACCTGCAGTGAAAGCTACCCCACCCCCGCTAGGCAGTGGTGTTAGGGCTTTCCTTTGTGTTAGTGCTTCTTTTGAGGAATTTCGTGCGTCTTGCAAAACTAAAAAAAGTATTAGGGAAGTGATCTACGATTTTTTATATTTTTTTCATTATTTTCAAGGAATAGGGCAGTCTGTTGCGTGTATTGTCATTTGAATTGTTCTACGTGAAGATATATTTAGCTTAATTTTGATGCTTATTGCATTTGAACAGATATCTGGAAACATGGCTACTGAACATGTTAATGGGAATGGTACTGAAGAGCCCATGGATACTTCTGCTGCAGTTACCCATTCTGAGCATTTCCAGACATTGCTTGATGCTGGTTTACCACAGAAAGTTGCTGAAAAACTAGATGAAATTTACGTTGCAGGTAAGATGTAAGACTTGCAAAAGCACATGCACAGTATTTTATTGGATTCTGCTGTCTTTGGGCTAAAATAGCAACTTTTTGTGGTTTCCAAAAGTATGGGAACTGCAGTCTTGCCAAAATCTATGGATGTTGTATATTCAGTGCTTTAATTTGATGTAGTATTTTTCAGAGGAAAGTCTTGAGCTAGGGTACTTGAGCTGAGGGGTGGGAAGAGGTGTGCAAGTGACCAAAGCAACAGCCGGAATAGACAACAGATGATTTTTAGGAGGAGTAGGTGATGTGGTCTTTGTGCACTTTTTACATTAGTTGTAGGCAGCTGTAAGTAATTAAAGCCTTAGTATGCATCTTCTCATGTAAATGATACCTAATGACATGGCATTTGGGCTCAGGGATGGAAAAATTATTGTGTTGGTTTTCTCAGATGTGGCAAGAGCTAGCATTTTTTAAGCTTGATTTTTGGATTGTGGTGGTCATTTTTAGTGCTGCAGTATATTTGTCTTTATAATCTTCTCAAAATGTACCAAGGTATCATTGTTAGGCAAGGTAAGCCAGGCTTTGATAGGTTTTGGTAGATTCTTCTAAATTCAACTTCAGGATATTGAAATTAAATTTGACCTGTGTAACATTTGGGTTTCACAGAAGTCAAATGATACATAAGTGCTGTTACTTTTACTCTGAATCTTAACTTTTTTGTTTTTAATTAAATAAAAGGTTAAATACACTTAAATTTAACTTCAGGAGAATTAAGTGGTTTGTTAGGTACAGTAAGTTACTTTAATCAGTGATGGATTTAGAGGTCACTAAAATGTGTTAGATGTGTTAAATGTGGTTTTACAAAGATTACTGCCCAAATATAATTAGTAATTTTTTTTCTTTAGGGCTAGTTGCGCATAGTGATCTAGATGAAAGAGCTATTGAAGCTTTAAAGGAATTCAATGAAGAAGGTGCACTGGCGGTGCTTCAACAGTTTAAAGACAGTGATCTCTCACATGTTCAGGTAAGGTTAAGCAATTCAAAACATAATTGTTGAGGGGTAAACTACTAGTTGACTGGCAAGAGATTTGTTTAAGTCTCTTCAGTAATCCATGTATGATATGGGAAATGAATACTGTACTAGGTCATGGTAAAATGAGATTCAAGCTTGTCATGTTTTCAGAACTGAAGATTCTATCTTTTGCAGAACAAAAGTGCCTTTTTATGTGGAGTCATGAAGACATACAGGCAGAGGGAAAAACAGGGGACCAAGGTGGCAGATTCTAGCAAAGGACCAGATGAGGCAAAAATTAAGGTATGTCCCTAAAAATAAGTTATGAGGTCTGCCTGTTTTTTTTAAAAGCTGTTGTGACAGATGCCTTTATTGTTATGTAACTTCACTTTTTCTTAAAAAGGCTATTATTTGTCATTACTGAAAGCTTTCACTTGCATTTTTGTCTCGCACTTCTTCCTTTTCAAGTGGAAACTTAATATATTGTTAATTGCTGAAACTGAATGTATATAAATGTGAAAAAGATTTCACAGTTTACTGTATGTGTTGTTGAGACAGTTACACTATTTCACAGCTAAAAGTTTGTGGAAACTTATCAACACAGTTATTTGAGTTCAGAATACATAAGTTCAGCTAGTGCTGCTTGGGTTTTTTTGTGTTTTATTTTGTTTGCATTTCCCCCCCCCCCCCCTTCAGTTCAGATGTAAGGCAACTCCACAATAGGGAGGAGATACCACGTGTCTGAAAAAAACCAGATTGTAATGGATTTAGGATTTAGCCCACTTCTTATGACATAATCACTGTGCTCATAAACTGAACCCCTCAAACTGTTGTAATAAGGGATAAATTATTTCTTGGACCACGTCCGCTACTAGCAAGAGGCTCTCGTGTCAAGAGTTAAGCAACAATAATTTTAATTTAAAAATCTGTGGTTAGCAACTTTACCAGAGATTAAGAGAAAGAAAAACATCTAAGCATGCTTAGGTCATGCTATAAAAAACCCAGAGAATCTTTATTCTTTGACATTTCATATGTAATATGTAAAAAGAGCATGTTATATATTACAGACAACTATGCACCTTGTAAAATTAGAAAATCTTTTTTTCTCCTGAGTTTGAGGCTGGGATGCCATTAATTATAAATCAAAAAAAACTGGTGCAGTTTTTGTCACTACCACATAAAACAACAATATTATGAGGACTTTTTTAATAACTTCAAGTAGCATAGCTTTTACTGCTGATGGCTAGAGCATTTAAAATAACTGCAATTTTCCAGTTGTGAAATTGCTAATATTTGAGTATAATTGGGCTTGTTTAATATGCAGTTTCTTTGTGTGTAGAGCTGATTTTTCTTTGTACAAAATTATTAAGAAAACCTTGATTTCACGGGAGTTTCTTACGCATTTGGATACTGAATTTAATCTAACATTTTAAATTGCTAGTATATCTGTAACTGCATGTAGTGCTTCTAGTGTGGGTTGCTTGTCCTGGGATGCTGTAGGCGCCTACAAGGAATTAGGAGGGGGGAGGATAGGAGAAAGGAAGTAGTACTACCATGCCAGTGGTTGGATACCTGAAGCAGTCTGTACAGTGTTCCAGGGGTGTAAGCACTTAAACATGTGTTCTTCAACTTCACACTTATGAGTAATCTCATTAAGTGAAGGGAACTCTTGTGCATAAATGTCTGCAGGATTGGACATGCCAAAACAAGAAGTGGTTCAGACTAAGATCTTCCTAATTAAAGGGAAGCTTACTGTTCTATTACTTTTTGGGGGGGGCGGTGGGAGGGGGTGTGTGTTTTGTTTGGTTGGGGTTTTTTTGTATGAAAGTGAAGGAATTGGGAAAACTGTATGTGAATCTCTAATTTTCTAGCAGTGTTTCTTTACCTGATGGTTTTGTTAGTTGTTTTGCAAGTTTCTTGTTGAAGGATAGGCAGTAGGTTTGTTTGCCTGTGGGAGCTTCAAAGCAGCACAGTTTGAAAGGAATTATAAGCATGTCTGTCTGAATTTCGGGCAGCTAAACTTGCTCAATTTGTGTGTGATTTTAAAGTTTTAAATTTCTTACTTGAAGGCACTGTTGGAGAGAACCGGCTACACCCTTGATGTGACTACTGGACAGAGAAAGTATGGTGGACCTCCTCCAGAGTCTGTATATTCAGGACAGCAACCTTCTGTTGGTACAGAGGTAAGAAGGGGAATATGTTCATGTAGATGTGCTCTTAACTCATTGGAGATATTTTTTTGTAAACAGTGCTCTGTATGTCTGTTGTAGATATTTGTGGGCAAGATTCCGCGAGACTTGTTTGAAGATGAACTTGTTCCATTATTTGAGAAAGCTGGGCCTATATGGGATCTCCGCTTAATGATGGATCCACTAACTGGTCTAAATAGAGGATACGCTTTTGTCACTTTTTGTACTAAAGAGGCAGCTCAGGAAGCTGTTAAACTGGTAAGTTTTCTTTTTTTGTAAGTACACTCTGGCTTAGAAGCAGTTGTCCTGGCCCTAATGCTTAAGTGCTTAAGATGAGACTGTCATTGTTAGATCATTTCATAAATGTCCACTAGGTGTTCTTAAATGTCTTTCTATGTTGCATATATATTTTTACTGAATGTATTAGGACGGGGGGGGGAAAAATAGCTCATGGACTGCTGTTTGGTCCTTTTAGGTGCTTTATTACTAACCACAGTTGTGTTAGCGGTAGTGACTTCTGAGCTGTCTGTATCTGGGTGAGTTTGAGAGCAGTGGTGTTGGGGTTGCTGTGGGCAAGGCAGCTCTGGTCAGGGTGTCTGTGGCTCCTGATGTGATTGTGCACCAGCAGGGGGCCCGCGCTGGAAAAGTGCTTCAGTCGGAATTTCATAAGATACTTTAGATGGGAAAAAGTGTCTCTCGAGTGTTGAAGGTCTGTTCTGTTTGCTGCAACTGACTGGAAAAAGTCATAAATCCTGCCAGCTTAAAAGGCATTTCTTCTCTTTTACACAGAGGTGTCAAATAGTTTGATATAGGATACCACTAAATAAGCTTTTCAGATTTTAGGCATGAAGTACCCATCCCTAAAAGAGAAGGTGGGGAGAAACAGTACCCTGATCCTTGTACTACACCTTTGTTTTCCTGGTTAAGTTAAATTTGAATTTTTTGAGCTACTTGCTGCTACATTGATATGGCCAAGATCGGTGTGTGGTATGATTTCCAAGAGTGCTAGCCGTAGTCATTCTGAAGTGTACTGATACTGTACTGCTATAGCAGTGTGAAAATAGTTTGTTTTGTAATAAGGTATATTTTAACTAAGGTACCCGATGGCATGTTAATATTAGTCAGTTGGTGGAGACAAATCAAGCTGAAAATGGGAATGTGTTTTAAGAAGCTGTACAAATGTCTACGAAAGTAGTACAAAAATAATCTGGTATATGCTGTTAAGCTTTTTAAATAAGAACAGTTGGTTGGTCCAAAGTAGTCAGATATACAGGGATAACTGTGTATTCCTCTTTGTACCTTCATGGTTAACCTAGCTGTTTATATTGTGTATGAACTTCTAAGAGTTAAGCACATGACTTAGCAAAATAATGAATCAAATCACATAAGTCCTCAGAGGCACTTAGTAAATGAACAAAACGGAATTTTTCTTTGCTTAGCTGGATTTTGCTTAAAGGCAGCATACTCTGAAAAGTCATTTGTGTTTCCGTAAAAGAAAACATCATATTCTAGCATCAGTCTTCTACTACATGATACAAGGGAAGGAGGTACTTGATTTTGTCTCTTTTTGTCTGATCTTTGATATGCAGGAAGAAAGGGTGTTGTGTTGTGTTTTTCAGTTAAATAGACACTGAGGATAATGTCTTAAAAGTGTTGCAATTGATGGGGCAGTCTTTCAGCCTTTATGCTAAACTCTTTGAAAGTAGGGTTAATTTTAAATTGGATCCTGTGACATTAGTCGGCATTTTTTCATGGTTCCAGCCATAGTTGACTGGCTAGTTTAGTGTAGTATAAGTTTCCCAAGTTATCTAGAAGTGATTTGCAGGAGTATTGCACATTGTGGCTCTTGAGCTCAGCTGAAAATTGTTGAGTCTTTCACTTGTACTGGTTACATGTGCAATGGGAGAGATTGCTGAAAGACTGCTTAGAAATGCTGAACACTTGGTTCTAGCCATTTTCATGTCTTATTATTTTAACAGGTGTTCTTTTTGATACTGTCTGTAATCTTCTGATGTGTATACAACTTATTTCCCAGCTTTCTGGACTCCCTGGGATAAGGATTCTTCTGTTATTTTCTGTCTTCTTCCCAGAGGCATTATTTTGGAACTCTGTGAAGTATAGAAAAAATGAGGCTAAAAACCTCTGCATTGCCTGTAGGCTTTTGAGTAATAAGAGACAGCTATGTTTTTGTCAATACCCAAACTACAGCAGGGAATAAACTGACCCGTCTTCAGGCTCTTGGAGTTGGTGTAACATACTTTGCATACAGTTCATGTTTGTGTGGCTGTTGTATGTATCATCCACAGTCTTTGTAACAACTTAATGTAAAACTAAACTAAAATTTTTGGATACACATAATGTTGACTCACTGTATTTGTTAGAAGTTTTAATATGCTGAAACCTTTATTTATGGATATCCATATTTAAGCCACTTCAATTTGTGTTCAGATTTGTAAATCTCAGTATGAGGCGATAGTATCACTTGATTTTTGTCTCAAGCACAGCCAGAACTATTTTAAACACCATTTAGGGAATTCTCCCCTTTTTTATGTCTATTACTTAATTCAGTGTGGTTAACCCTTGCTGGTTAAGTGGAAATGGCATCTCAAATGTTCACATAAGCACTCACCATCAAAGTATGGTGGATTCATTTGGGGGTTTTTTTTTGCATCTCAGTAATTTTTTTTCCCTGTTAACACGTTTACTTTGCTTTATACTGTTTAAGAATTACAACTCCGGTTGTGTTGTTTTGCACACACATTCAGTTCTCCCTCCTATTTCATAAAAGTCATTAGATTTAAGTTTTTCAAAAGATCCCTGCATGAGTGAGGTTACTGTAGACATGTACAAGATAAATATTTTTGAGGTGAAGGTTGTAGGAAAACATACTGAAAACTATAGTAGCATTCACTGTATTTTTGACTAGAGCAGGTGTAAGCTTGATCAAAGTGGGGCTACAGGTGGATTATGCAAATATGCCATTTAAACAGTCTGCCAGCTATGCTTAGCAGTGCAGCTTGCCATTTGCTCCTGGAAATAAACTAGAATTTGTAGTGAAAGTTTAAGTGGATAAAGGAACAAGACAGACTGTATGCACACTTTGACTTTTTTGTAAGTTCTTACAAAAGTCAGCAAGGAAAAAAAAAAAAACTATTGTCTAGAGGGCAGCAGTATCTGTGACTGACTTCGGACATTTATTCAGTGGTGACAGGAGGGGGAAGCATTATGCTGACATAGCTAATTTGGTAGCCTGACTGTTTTGGCAACTTACCCAGATCATGATCTGGGCCTGTTTATGTCTAGTTTTCAGATGGTATGAGAACTATTTACCTAAAAATCACCAACGTGATAACTTGATATTTGAGAGCACCTAATTGAAGACTGTTTTCTGTGTGTTAAGAGAAACATGAAATGGGAAGTAGTAGTTAATGCATTGTGGTATGAAAAAACTACTAGAAAATACTGTCAGTGGTATTGCAATATGGTAAAATATATTAATTTTACCTTGCTGTCATGAGTTGTATGAGAGACTCTTTTTGGATTAAATGTGTAGCTGAACTTTGGGTTTAGGGTTTAGTAGGAACAGTTAAGCAATATCTTATCTGTACAGAATAGAATAGAATATTTCATTTGGAAGGGACCTGCAATGATCATGTAGTCCAACTGCCTGACCGCTTCACAGCTGACCAAAAGTGTTCCTATCATGATCATCACCAACAGCATTGTCCAAAATGCCTCTCTTAAAACACTGACAGCTTTGGGGCATTGACCACCTCTCTAGGAATCCTGTTCTAGTGTTTGCCCACCCTCTCAGTGAAATAAGTTTTTTAGTGTAAAGAAGTGTTTCCTTGTGCGCACTTCAGTTAATAATTAGTTTCACAGACTAATAAACTGTCAGCTTCTTTAAAGGTGTTTCTTTAAAGAACTTCTTTTGAGTTACTGTAATCTGTCTCTCATTAATGTGTGTGAATCTGTTTATTAGTGATACAATATACATACAGTCTTCCCCTACAGCTGTTTCCTACTCTAAAATCAACTATTTCTCTGCCACATTTGCAACAGATAGGAAGATGAGTGTTTTGCTGTGTCCTGCTATGTTTTGAGACATAATTATTTGGGAAGATGTCACTCCAGAGCCTTTTCGCATATACAGGTCGTCTTTTAGCTCTCTTCTGGTGCAGTTAACCAGCTTAGAAAAGTTTCAGTGATGTAGTTTTTGTTTGCACAAGATAAATAGAAGTAAACATCTTCCCACTGATTTTATTTCTCAAAAAGCATGAGGAGGTGCAGGATAACTTGCTTATACAGGAAGATTTACCACCAAACACAAAATAACTTGTGGAATAAATAGCTAGATTAAATTTTAGAAAGCTGTCTTCCTGCTTGTCAATATGATGTTGACCACAGAATACGGTTTGTTAGCTAAAGAACAGTCCTTTACAGGGCTTCCAGTTGGAAAGGGGTTGATGTACCACCAGTTGACAGTCCTGCTGCTTATTTGGATCATGCATGTCTGTGTCTGCATCTCAGTGAAAGGCATTTTTTGTCAATAGATGTTTACAGTAATACTTTTTTTTTCTTAAACTGCTGACTTGTTTAGGGTATTTTCTAAATCTGTTATGAGAGAAGCATTTGAACAGAAGTCTTAGTATTTCTAGTCAGTAAAAGTTTTTGCTGTTTACTATCTTTACATGTGTAGTCTTTATGCTTTGGAAAGTGTTTGCCAGTTGGTCTTGTACATGTTGTGGAGAGTACCTGATCACGGCTCTTTTGTTAACTATGGAACTTTAGAAGGGAATCTGACTTTAATTGGGACTCACGTCTTGTATTACACACAGATCAAGAATTCATAGTTAAAGTCTGTAGAGGAACTTGCATTTTTTTTCTGCACTGTTGTGAAGGGAGAAACCTTGACCTTGATGACTTGTACATAAGATTTACCTTTTATGGTTCTACATGAAAAAGTCTCTTAAGGAACAAGTATTAAGAGACTCGAACAAGAAGGGAAGAATAATTGTTGGCTGAAGTTGTGGTGAAATCTTAGAGAACATGTGTTTACTTCAGAATAGGTGAATATGCATTGTAAGAATGTGTTAAGATGCAAAAAGTTAATATATTGCTCAATGCTGGGTTTTCAAGGCTTAAATATTTGGTAGGCTGCTGTTAAAGGGGAGCGAAAATTATCTGTAACTGATGAATGTCTAATTATTTTTTCTTTCAGTATAACAACCACGAAATTCGTTCTGGAAAACACATTGGTGTATGCATCTCCGTTGCCAATAATAGGCTTTTTGTTGGCTCTATTCCTAAGAGTAAAACCAAGGAGCAAATTGTTGAAGAATTCAGCAAAGTAACAGGTAAGTCAGTAACTATGTGTTGTAGAGCTGGAACAATGTCAAATGTGATGGCTGATGAGCTGTCTTCACCATCTTTTGACTTACAGTTGAATGATGATGAATCAAAACCAACACCGCTCAGCATTTGTCTCAACTTTTAGGTGTTGTGGGTTTCTCTTTTTGTTAAACCGTGCTGAGGGCTGAAATATTTGTGCTTACACAAGATGAGTGGTTTCAAGTTTTACCTATAAAGTAAGTGTGTAATGTTTAAAAAACCATTCAAAGAAATTTTAATTTGAAGTTTAATAATTTCAATACTAATGGATGTTTTAAAACTTCTTAAGGCAAAATTGAAGCTAGTTGAAGAATGTAGCTAGTTATATGTTTTAATGATTTGATAAGGATCTCTTTTTGATAACAGCGTATGAACTGGCAAAGGTAATGATGACTTTCTCTGTTACTGAATTATATACTTCAGGTTCTTTAGGGCAAATAACTCTTTAGGTGTTAAAATCGTGCAGGTTTTGTCTCTCGTTTAGACACGCATGAAAAAAACATCCTGATAAGTGGTACTTAGGGGTTTAAGAGGAGAATTGACAAAGCCCAACTTTTGGCTGTCCTTAAGTCTTCTCCACTCAGTTGGAGAAAGGATATTTTTCCATAGCTACTGAGCTTTCTTCATTTGATAAAAATAGAACCTAAGTCGGGATAGTCTGATGTCTCTCTTTGAAAATGTTGTCTTGAGAGTAGGGAAACTAAGATGTATATGGGCTCAAAAGTTTGTGTTCCTGCTTTTTGGAACCACTTGTCAGATGCACACTTGCTTGAAAGATAATCCCCACTTTATAATGCAAATTCATTTATTGAAGGCGTAAATAATAATTATTTTATTTAATTTCAGAGGGTCTTACAGATGTCATATTGTATCATCAGCCTGATGACAAGAAAAAGAACCGGGGTTTCTGTTTCCTTGAATATGAGGATCACAAAACTGCTGCTCAGGCCAGACGTAGGTTAATGAGCGGCAAAGTGAAAGTCTGGGGAAATGTTGTTACAGTGGAATGGGCTGACCCTATAGAAGACCCAGATCCTGAAGTCATGGCAAAGGTAATAAAGCTATAAGTGCTGTGTTCCAGATGAGATACTTCCTGACATTAGCCTAAGATTAAATAACATCTTTCAGTCTTCTTGACAGAGATGGTGTGAGATGATAAAAATATGAATATACTCTAGTAATTACGTGAATTTAAAAACTCTATATGGCCTAATACTATTTTGTCCTCCCAAGGCTGAATAATTCGTGCCGAAATGACACATAGGATGGCGTACTTAATTTCTTATCTGGAAGTGATGGTGGTGACTTCAAGAGTTAAAATGATTTTGTAGTTTAGTATTTGGAGGGACAGAAATCTAGATGTGATCACAGAACAAGCCTTAATTCTTTTTAAATCTGGAACTGTATCATTTCAGCATTGGAACGAACATGTCAGTGTTCAAATGTACACAAATGTATTTTCAAAGTTGACATTAGTAGTTATTTCTGAGAAGTTAGGCAATTAACTTGTATTTGGAACTCTGTAGTTATTTTTAATTTGAGGGAGTTAATTCCTTAAAATACCTAGACTAGTTATGTTTTGGATTTCGAATATTTAGGTGAAACTGAGGTCTGGAGTGTAAACATTTTGAAGTATGTTGTAGCAGTTGTTTTATATATGTGCGTGTTATTTTGCCAGAAACAAATTACCTGAATTTTTTTCCCCATCAGATATTGCCCAACCCTGTCTTTTTCGGTTGTGTTGTGTAGCTGAGTTGTTTAATGGAAACTCCTAGCTAGCCCATATCCTTATCTCTTTCTCTTTGCTTGCTTTTCGTCTGTGCTTTTACTCTCATCTGAGACACGTCACTTGCTGGAGTCCTACTTTGATGGACCTAGTAAGATAGCTTGGCTGGGATCTCCTCTTTGGTGAGCCATAAGGGAAAAGGGTTGGGGTGGGGGCTCATTTTAGGAAAAAAAAGCTGCTTTTGTAATACAGGTATTACAGAAGCTTTTGGACTATCCTGTCTGCAGACTTTTATTTTTCTTGCCCGGCATCATAGACTATCAGCAGCAGGGGAAGAGTCTTGCAGGTAAAATTTGTAGAAGGTGGCACTTTCTAAATATGAACTATGTGTTCAGTTTCTTGGCTCAAAAGAGAAGAGACCTAATACACCAAACTGTTTAAATAAATGAGCAGAAACTTCTGCTGACATAACTGAATAGATGAAGAGGAAATGATAGGGGACACAGTGAGGTGTCTTTTCTAAGTGAGTTTACAGATATAGGGAGTGAAAGGCTAAAGCAATTAAAGCTTGATTGTGGTTTGCCCCATTTACTGTACAGTTTTTGAGTGTATTAATGCCTTGTATTGTTTTTTATTTGAAATGGGATATAAAACAGGAAGAAACATGGAAATGAAGGGAAGAAATGCATAAAATGTAGAGAAAATCAACATGCATACTTTTAGGGCCGTGTGCCAAAGATGGACATGAAGCTTGGGGTTGAAGATGCATGGAAAAACTAGATTATATGAATTAGGGTACTGAAAAAGTAGAGAACTTTTGGCTTGTATCTGAAGGCGGAAGTTGAGACGAGCATTGGTATCTGACCTTCCTCAGTGGCTCTGTCCCTTAGTTTATTCTTGAAACAAGGAAAGTTTCTACTCTAGGCTTTCTTGTCCACCTGCTATACATTTAGAGAAACATATCTGCCACTTCTCTAAATGTTAGATATACTTTCTGTTGTTTATTGCTGTCTTTCTCCTAAGAGAAGGAGCAGTGCAGGTGCAGCTGCAGACAGTAATCTGGATGTGAGCTGCAGGTTGGTGGTCATTGCTTCTGACTACAGTCAGTCTGGAGCAAAGGGAAAGCTATTGACCCATGTCATCTTGCACGTGCTATGGTAGAAGGCTTTGAAGGAAACTGTGACGTGGGAGAAGTAGGTTGGTTTTATCAGAATAATCATCTGGTCAACAGTTTTTTTTGTCAAGACTGCTAGAAAAGCAAGTCCATAAGAGCAAACTATGAGGAAGGCAAATTCACCTTCATAGTGAGAAGGTGAACAGTGTTCTAAATCTCACAGAAGCAGCATGTAATTTCATCAGTATATGGACACCTACTAATTTAAATTTCTGAAATGTTTACTTGAGTCTTTTCTCCTTTGTCCTCCAGACTTCTGATAGAATGTTGTGGATAATACTGTATACATGAATACTTAAAATTTAAATGGGCTGTTAATTTAAATACGAAGTAGCTTGAGCATGATGAGGGATGCAGCTAGATTCTGGAAGCTAGATGTGTGTGCTACAGGAGATGAGTACTTTTTACTGACAGATCAGAGTAGAATTGGTCCCGGTGTTGACTTCTGGTCCAAAGTGAACTTCTTTCCAACTTCCAGTGGTTGTGTTCATACCATAATCTCTCCTAAGTGTCATTTTGTTGCCTCTTATCCCTGTAGTCTAGATAAATTCATTAATGTTTTACTTGATTTTTGTAGGATGACTGAGGCTACAGAGGATGTTCCGGAGTGGCAGGTTAAGCAGCTAAATAAAGTCTTATGTTTGTGGCTGCCTGGCAGATTACAGGACAAGAGACAGGGCTAGTAACTGTTGGAGAATGTGGCCTGAAGTGTTTGTGCTGTAGGTAAGAGGAGGAAAAAGAAGCAGAAGTATTGGGGGTCTTTAATCTTAAGCAGTTTTAAATGTGAGTTCTGCCATTACAACAAAATGCTGGTGCTGGTTGTATTGCTTGTTAGGTGTATGTATAGATTCGAGGTATCTGTGAGGCTTAATGAAGAGGACTTCTTTTTTTGTTTGTTTGTTTTGTTTGTTTGTTTTTTGTTGTTTGTTTGTTTTTCTTCCCTCCCTCTTTTTTTTTTTAGCAGTAAAAATGGGTTCATTTTCTCCCAACCTATGCTTTAAGCTGCCTAATAACTTTGACAGCATATTTGACTTGTTCAGCTACAGTTCTAATCAGTAACATGACCAAAGGTGTTAAAAAATTTCAGCTGTTAGAGATTAATGGATTTTTCTACACTGGGAAAATTCAAATTAGTTTCTTTTTTATTTCTTTAAAAAACAATGTTAGTGAATCTTGTAACAAAAAGATGATTGGTCTGTTAAGTTTTTAATCATGTCTGATATTATGTCAGTCATCATGGATTTATTAGTGAAGGCTAACTAGGGTTCCTCATGAGATTCTTGCTTTCATCCTTTTCTAAACAACAGGAATAAGGAACATTTGTTTAAAGGTTTTGGTTTTTAAAACTATTGATTACATCACAGAACTTCCTGTAATTCATTTCTATGGAATAAGGTTAAGGAAGCAATTAGGATATTTTACAAAAAATGGTTAGTATGTATGAGTTAAAATAAATAAAGGTTGGTCTTACCTCCAAGACATGTAGGAGAAGCTTAATACATAGTAGGGAAACAGCCTTCTGTATAGAGTTGGCTATGACTTCTACCATCTCCTGAGAATCAGCAAGAATAACTATTGCCAAAGACTAGAGTGTATACACTGGGTTAGATTTATGGCTTGTACTATTCCTTCTTCCAAACTCTGCATCCCATCCTAGTTCAGCTAGCAAGTGAGACAGATTTATGGAAGTCTGCTGTGTTTATTTGTAACTTAATTATATAGTAATTCTTATAGAAAGGGTATCTGGGTTTATTGAGGTCCTGTATGTGATGGGAGTAGAGTATAGCTCTGCTTCAGAGATTGAAGAATGCTTTCTTTGGTCCTTTCACACCTTGTGTTATTTGTGTTGGCCTTCCAGGTTAGGAGCAGGAAGTCACTGCTACCCCATACAGTGTTCAGTTTTTGTCATTGGCTAATTTGAAAACAGCAGGAGCAAAGGGGATGTGAGCAGAAGTTGCAGGTATTTGCAGCTGATTGGCAGCTGCACTGTAGGAAGGTGAGAGTGTGAACATTCCTTGGCAGTAGGAGGTGAGTAGACTCTCAGAGTGTGGTGCCAGCATGTGGAAGGAACTCTTCACAACAAGTCGAAAAGGCTTGTAAATTGTGAGAACTCAGATGACATCGTGTAAACATGCTAATGTCCAGTCATTTAGTGCAGCCTCCGCGTGGACACAAGGATGAGTCTTTCAGTACTAATGGGTCACTAATAGGTGATTCCCGTTGTCCAGAGTACATTGTCTACTCTGTTTAAAAAAGGGTTTCTTTTAAGCCTTTGTCAGATAGCTCTGTGTTTTATCATATGCATTTGGTGGTTGCTGAAACTTTATGTTGATGATTAGTCACTGTCAGACGGTTAACAGGGCATATATCAGTAGTTGAAAGATTACCTGCCTTTCTGATTTTAGAAGCTGGATAGCACTTTGTGTAGCTTAAGAGCCGTATTGCGTGCCTTAGCGAACTGGGGGAGGGAATAGACTTCCAGAGTTATTTGGAGGTGGCTGTTCCTCAAGAGAAGGGCAAAGTTTGACTTGTGAGAAAGTCCAAGGGTGACTGGGCAGTGTCAGCCTTAGTATCCCCCTCTGTCTACATTTCTGTCTTTTTAATAGTGGCTTCAGGTCACTGAGTGCCCCTCAGGCAAGCACAGACGTGACCCCAGGTATTTGGTGTAGCTGTAGTGTACGAACCACAAGTTAAGCAGCTTGAAAGCTGCAGGCCTGACACCTCTGACCTAGATATTACAGTGATGACTGTTCTGCTCATAACTGAGCAAAAATCTGTCTAAACAATTAAATATTTTGAAAAGTTAATTGTTTTGTGTGTAACCAATCCCGGTTACCTTCTTTGGAGTTTGAAAACGTTCTGAGTTGAATATTGCTTCTGTTAGGATCCCTTTAAACATTAACACAAATTGGACTGACTTTCAGGATACTAATACTTATGTAATCATGTTTGAAAACAGATTCAGTATTTCTGTCAGGGAATTTTGGAACTAACTCATGCTGTATAAGTGTACATATTCATGTATATGTATATGAAATGCTGTACAGAAAATGCAACAATGTTTTCAGTACTGCCAATAGCAGTAACTTGCAAAGCTTCAATTTGTGTTTTGAAATTAGATCATACTTTTAAGTACTTTTTTTGTTTTCCCCCCCTTAGGTAAAAGTTTTGTTTGTACGCAATCTTGCCAATACTGTAACAGAGGAGATACTAGAAAAGGCCTTCAGTCAATTCGGAAAGCTAGAGCGAGTGAAGAAGCTAAAAGACTATGCTTTCATTCATTTTGATGAACGAGATGGTGCTGTAAAGGTAAGTGAATAGAACTGTAACGGTATGTGTGTTATAAGTAATAAATAAACATAACATTTAGAAGCTGTGTGCTGCTTTTAACTTGAGAAAAAGCTTTGTCTGGAGAAACGGTACCACATTGTCACTGATAACTTTATCCTCTCTGGGTCTCTCTCAGGATGATGCAGTTGATTGCTTGAAAAGTGGATTTTTAGATGCATCCTAAATAATTCTGCTGATGAGTTTCTAAGATAATCATGTCTTATATTTGAAACTGAAGTGTCAGAAGTTGAATGACTCTTCCCACCAAATTATTGGTAGAATCTAAAGCAGTTTCTTTATGACTGGGAATAAAGTCTTATGTGGTTTTTTTATTTTTTTGCAGAAAACAGGTTGTTTTTTTTTTTTCACGCGAGGTGCTGGACAATTGAATAATTGTCATTCTTGGATTTTGCTAGCCTGGTCTTGATGTCACCTGTTGTTAGGAAGGGAAGTGTAATTCTCCTCCTGCCTGTAGTGTTACCTGTTTTTTATGTTCTGTGGGAGGATGCAGGATACAAGGGGATTCAGTTTTTTGCACATATCTATATGCCGTAAAGCAGATACTTTAAGAAGATGGAAGGAGTCTTCATAAGATATGTATCCTATCAAGGCTTAACTATGTAGAGTCCCTAAAAGTGATAAAATCTTTAGGATTTCTCTGCTTGAAATTAACTTGTAGTAATTAGTGTGACCCGTGGAAATTGTACATAGTGGAGGAGGGTAGGGAAGGATTTGATGGTTTGCTGTTTTGCTTGGTTTTGGGGGAGGAGGTTTGGGGGGTGGGGCTGGGGTTTTTTTGTGTGAATTTGGGGAGGAGTTGGTTTTCTGTAGGATTGTTTTGCTTGTTTTAGTTTTGTTTTTGTTGTGTTGGTTTTGGTTTTTTTGTTTGGTTGGTTTTTCTTTGGAGGGGTGTTTTGGCTTTTTTTGTTTGATTGTCTTACCCTTTTGGTCAGAATGAAACTTCTAATTTTTGGCTTCTGGTTGAAAAAGTTATATTTATTATAGGTAAAATAAAGGAATAGAAACATACTGATCTTTAGCTTTAGTACTGTTTGCATTGTGCTGACATTGGGAATTTATTTGTCTATTACAAAATCTTTACTTTCTGAAGGACAGTTCTGTCACTTCATTAATTGAAACAAGTTGCAAAGATGGAAGCCTGTTTACAGTTTTGGGTGGAAGATGCCTCAACTGATACATGAAGTCCTGGGTTTGAGAGCCAAGTTTAGACAAAATGCGTAACTCTGGAGCCCATTATACTGTGCTGTCTGATTGTTTGAATTTTTTTTTTTAAGCTTTATACTGTTACTTTAGCTTTGGATAACAAATTTAAAAATGTATACTCTAAAAGATAGAGTAAAATTAATAGCTGTGGATATGCTTGGAAGTACATTTAAAGTCTGGTTAATTCCTTCAGGCAATGGAAGAAATGAATGGCAAAGATTTAGAGGGAGAAAACATTGAAATTGTTTTTGCTAAGCCACCAGATCAAAAAAGGAAAGAACGGAAAGCTCAGAGACAAGCGGCTAAAAATCAGATGTAAGTGTAAACGCATGCACTTATGTTGTATTACTTATGAAAGACATGTACACTCCTACCAAATTAAAACATCTGGGTTTTTTAGGAGGTATACTGTAGCGTATACAGGTTTTCTGGCTTCTCTAAAAATTTTGTTTACATTTTACTTAAGATGTAGTAGTGGTGTTGGTGAGAATTCAGGTACTGTCTTACTCTACTCATGAGTGTGAGAGCACTGGAAGAACTGTCTGAAGGTCATGAAACATACATACCTCTTTTTATTCTCAACTTCCATTGGTACAGCCACCCGTTTAGTTAAGTACCCACTGAAAGGATAATCCTG
>VXAY01003989.1:652767-670282 GCA_013399855.1 Oxyruncus cristatus
AAATCTTCTTGTCTAGTAGCTTTTATTTAAAAATAATTCATTTTGCTAAGATTTTATGTTAACAAATGTACAGACCAGAGTTTAAAATGATTTATCTAATTGATTCCTTTTGTTACCTGGCTAGCAGGGAAAAGGGGTCGAGGCCGGTCCTGACCTGTTACAATGAAGACTGACTTGCTATGTGGGATTACACCAGAAGCTTGCAGTGGAGTAATGGTAAGGATATCAAGCAACCTTAAGTATCTCAGCTGTATAGGAGCATATTCTGTTGCAAAAGACCTTCCTGCGAAGATCATGGATTCAAATATGGGACATTTGAACTAATACTTGGACTTTGAAATGAATTTCTTTAACAGTTTTCTCTGCAGTGGAAGTTATTAAACTAAAGCTACTCTATTTCCCCAATGTGTTCAACAAAATCCTTAACATCTAGCATGGTATCTTAATAAAGAATAAAGTCGTTCTTGAAAAAATCTGCTTTAAGTAGATTTTTCCCCCAAGTTTTCTTAGTTAAGGATTCCAAAAGTGGTATTCACAAATTCTTGCATTTAAATTTTTACTTCAGTGGTATAGATGAATACCATCATTGGTATCCTTAAGTTTTATTTCTGCTCATGAAGGTTAATCATGATTGTCTATATAGTAATCACTTATGAATTGTGTTCAGATACAGCAGTTTCAGGTGTAATCATCAGAGCTGGTTAGTCAGGCATTCCAGATAGTGGTTCTTTTCAGAACCTTTTTTAAAGGGTTGGTTAACTACCTCAGTAGCAGAGGATTGAACTATACCCTGTCTGTACTGTACATAGAAAATCTTTGTAGATAAAAGCAAGGCTTGTTTAATATGATATGAGGGTAAGATTATAATATACCAAATGTAACATTCTTAGTTGCCTTTAGTTCCAGAGGCTTTGTAAGACTTCCTCATGACCATCATAACAGGCCTTGCTTTTGTCGTATTTTGTGGCTGAAAAAGCAGCCTTGCTTCTTCAGATATTGTAGTTATTTGGATGTATAATAGTTTAGCAAGATGTTACTTTTGTAAGACATCAGATGTTCAAAAAAAGTGCATCAGCAACTTGTACTAAATACTGCAGTGTCCCTTTATAAAAGGTCAGACTAAAACTGACAACTGTACAGTGAAGCCTGACATTTGAAGTTTTTCATAAATCATAGAATAGTATATGGCTGTAGTTTAGCTTTTTAGGTAAAAGGTATGTTTTCATTAGTGCATTTCTTATTGCTGATCACTGTAAAAACATGTGGATCAGCCTTCCATTTCTTTTACGCAGATCATGATAACCTGTAGAGTAGAGTAGAGTACAATCATTTGTGCTATGTTTTTAATTTTCTAAAGCACCTTGATGACAGTGAGTGTTCAGTGGTGAAGCATCCTCTATTGAACCACCCTTAAAAAAAGACAAAGTAAAAACAGAAGAACCTTGCCAAGTCCAGCTTCATATAGGTAAAATATAGATAAAATTATGACTTACTTTGGACTTGGCATAAAGTGTTCCCTTACCCCCTGCTCAAAGGGATACTGCAGTTATACTACATAACCCATAGGCACCACAATGAAAATTGAAGCTTATACCTAATTAAGGTTTTATACACACCAGTTCCCCCAGTAAATGCAAATTTTAACAAAATTAGATATGTCATATGTTGAAAATGCTCATGGCAAACAATCATTTTGCATTCCTGCAAATAAAATTGTTTTATACTGTAAGCTGGAGGCGAGTGTAACTTATTTTTGTAATAAAGTTTTTATTTTTTTTATGTGTCATTAATATAAATGTGTGTTAGTACAGAGATCTTCTGGTTAAAAACTTAGAATCGCACACATTTCAGTATGTTTACTTGTATTTACATAATTTTTAGAATAGTGGTTGCCAATAGCCTGTATGTTTCACATTAATTGATTTTTTTTTTTTTTTGTTACCTTAATAAACCATTTTAGTATGTTGTATGTCAATTACTGGGATAGCTGGGACATAAAGTGTAATTTAAAATTGTCAAGTATTCATTGGAATATGTAAATGTGCCTTGCCAGTTTTGAACTTTAAAACAAAGTAAGTGAACGATGGTGAAATGAGTAGTCAGTGCGTAAAAGACTACCACAGTTTCATATACTGCCCTTGCTAAAGGAAAGTAACTTTTTCCAGAAATTTGAGCATAAAACAATACAGTTGCGTTAGCTTCTGAATTTTCAAATCTGGTGATAGAAATTAGACTTATGGAAAGTGGGTTTGCTAATTGTAGCCTTAAGTATAATTTTCAATTTCAATGTAATCCTTGGTGCTGGCATTCCCAGTGCCAAGGAGTTTAAATGCTCCCTTTAAAGAGGTTGCCATGCCTACTGGCACTTTTACTGTCATACGGTTTTATAAGGAACACTGTCAAGATGTGGAAACCAATTTTGAACTTGCTATAAAATGAAAACACTGGGGACTGTAGGAAAGGGAAAGTCCTCAGATTTCTTAATTTTGAAATCTCTCCATTGCTGGAAAACTTTAAACACTTGTGGGATCACAAGTGCTAGTGAATAGTTTTTAGTCTGGAAATGTGTTGGGGGGAATAATATATTTATGGAATTTTAACAGTAGATGGAAGTGCATAAAAACATTGCAACTAAGGCACTACATGTGTTGAAATTGTGGATTATATCCCTAATTTCAGCTCTCATAAAAGTATGGGGGACTATTGTTTGGGGGAAAAAAAAAAAAAGGCAAAATTGAGAGGAAAGTGTTTTTAATGGAATGCAAGCAATGGTGAGAGAGACAAATACCGAGATCTTGACAGTGTTCCCTCTAATTATGAACTCAAGCCATTATAACTTTTACAATTAAATATGATTTGCACTGTTCTGATATTGGTGCAGTTTTTTAGAAAAATTACCAGAAAACTAAATTGCATGTGGTGATAAATATTGTGGAAAAAAAACTAAAATCAAAAAATGTTATTTTCAAAGCTTTAAATTTGTTTGTTTAAAGAAAAAACATAAAGTGAAAATTCTGGTGAGAATGGGCAAGTGCATATATACAATAACAGTCTGGTTGCACTTGGGTGTTGGTAAACTTGAAATGTTCTACAGCAATAATGCATCTCTTAGGGGGTGCTTTGGTGACAAATGAACATACGACACAGTTTTTTTTGGCATGTTGAAGGCAAGTGTTGACTTAATGTATTATGCTGCCTCTGTTTATTCTCATAGGAGGCTTTCTTTACTGAAACACCTGTGAAGGTGCATAAGTAGCATAGTTCCACATTGGTTTGTAATGTGTTCCTAAATTTGAAGTCTAGTTGAATTTAATAAGAAACCGGAAACCACTGCTGCTTAACACTTCTGGTTTATAAACACTCCAATACACAGCTTTTTAAATTATACTCTTGTTTAATATTCATTTTTGTTTGAAAGGTTTCATATAGGACATGCAACTGTACTTCTTTTTAGTTTTTAAAGAGATTTGTTACGACCCAGAACTTAAGTTTGTGCTTTTACTGTTGGAGGAAGGCTGTTATTATTACAGATACTAAGATCAGTTTCTGAATTTCTGTGTTGTACAACTCTTATGTAAATACTGTCTTAAAATCTAAAATAAGGAATACTAATTCTGTTCTTGTTGGGGGTGAGGGGTATGACATAGTCTAAAATAAACTTAGTGCCCTCTGAAGGCAGGATTCCCAACTTCAGGATAGAAATATTATATATGGCTGCAACTTTTTTTTCCCCTTATGCCTTTGCTTATTCTTCAGAGGCTTAAATTTCCTGTTCAGCCTACCAGTTCTTCTGATGCTTCCATGCATCCATGAGGGCGGACTTTTTTTTTTTTTTTTTCAAGAAATACAACTGAAAGGCAACATGGACATAAGCATACATGACATTCTCTCAAAAGAATGGTTCAGATTGATACATTCCACAAAATTAAGACTGTTGTTCCCTAACTTGCATTAGTGAAAACTTAGTGTAAAATGTTAATTATTTAAAATCTAGCAGCAAGATTTGAAGTAGGCAGTGAGGCAGTAAACTTTACAACACAGTGTTTGGACAATTGAAATGGGTTAAGTGTAAGCTTGAGTTTGTATTAATGCCCTGAAGCTTATGAACCCTAACTTTGGAACTGGCTATAATGGACTTAAAATTCTGTCTTTACTGAATGTCTTTTTTAATTAACTCCAGCACCAGCATGACATCTCTTGGCTTGGGCTAGGTAGTTGCATTAGTTGGGCAGAGGAAACTCCAGGTTGTACTTTGCCATTTGCTGTCAGATGAAAATTGCATGTGGCAACAGGAGAGGAAGTCAAGCTGAAGGTTCCTTGATCCTTAATGCAGGTAGTGGAGGATAAGGAATAGGTTATTGTCATTTTATAGCCATCTAGTGCAAGCAAATGTAATGCTTCCTAGAGGCTCTGATGTTGAATCTCTTCCTGTGAGACTGATTTTGACATAATCAACTGGTCACACTTTGCAAGTGGATAGTTACTTGTGTTATAAAATCCACGGGACAAGAGTGACTTTGCTTTGGTGCCCCTTTACTTTGACTGTTATAAAAGACAGATTTGTTAAAAAGTACCACTGGGACTAGCTTGTTAGTTTACTTGCAATTTGGAGAGGGGTGATAATGTCATATAATTATACCTTTTTCTTGCCAATATATAACTGGTTACTATTTTTTTCTATGAAATATATATTTTTAAATGGCCAACTCCTGAGCGGATACTGCACAGCTGACCTCATCTGGAAACATTGGGTTATGTGATTATTTAAAGCTATCTTCATGAAAGCTGCTTTAGATGGTCAGACTTCAGGTACCTGGTAAAAACTTTGTTTGAGAAAGCAGGAAAAAAAAGCATCTGTGAAGCCTAGAAAACAGTCATAATATGTAGGTAATAGATAATCAAATACAGTTTGAATATTTAAAGTTTGAATCACAAAATATGTTTCGGTTCAAATCGTTCATGAAGCTTAGTGTCTACTTCAAAGCCAACACTTAATATTCTAACAGTCATTTAGGTAAAACTTGGAGCGTCAAAAATCTATATTCATTAGTGGTGACAGTTCACCATCTCTGTTTGCACGGTCAGTGTGACAGTGTACTCATTTTGGTCACTAACATGTAGAAAAAATATTGAATCTTACCACTTAATTTTTTTGCACTAAGGAAGTTACGAAATACATTCTTAGTTCTGCTACACAGCCAGTACAATAACTTATGCCATTTGACTGAACAGAAGATAATGGTAAGTAAAAATAGACTTTCTAGCACTTAAATGATTTGCAGTATGCAAAATCCAACTTCAGTAGACTGTTTAATTGATTCCTTATCTGCAGTGATTAACTGAGGTGGTGGTGCATTTTAACTCTTAATATTAGTGTGTCCACTTCAATGCCAAGTGTAATCTGACACTGTTTAATGTTAAATACTTCAAATCTAAAAATGTCTTCAGTGCTTCATAGATAATTCGGTATCTGTTTTTAAACTGATGGATTATTAGTCATAGTAGACACAGTCAGTCATTGAAAGCCAGGAATGGAATGTTTTAGATCCTGAGTTCCTGGTTCCAAGTGTAGTGCTTTCAGTATTGTTCTGCAACCTAAAGTAACAGTTTTCAGATTTTTTCTTTCTCTTTAGTGGGATGAAGAACGTACCTAATTCTGTCACTTGTAGCTATTTAAAAAACGTATGACTAAATGTAGTGATTTGGGGATTAAAAAGCTTCCTTCTTGAGAATTCAACAAAGGTAATTTTACAGATGTCCCATTAATAAATCAAGGCTTTTCTTAAAGAGCAATTTCAGCATACTTAAGAATGAAGCTGTATTACTGAACACTGGTGAGAGCTAGCCTAATATAAATAGTATGTTCATTATGCAGATGTATATCACAATTGGAAGGTGACTTAAATATTTAATATTACAGCATTTGAAATGACAGATAAAAGTACTTAGTCCCTGCATCTGGAATAGCTGAAGTGACTATTAAAGGACTGTTCCTGTTTCAGATTGTGGTCAAAGGCTTCCTTTGGCTATTGCAATGAAATGTTTTTTCTTTCAGTGCAAACAGTTGTTTTAACAAGCCAACCCATTTCCAGTCCACAGTTTTCAAGAGAAGTTGAGTTTTGTATGTGTGCTTAAATTGGTAATTTTAGCAGAAAACAAACCTTTAGTGACAATCATTGGTGTGTATCTTTCACGAAGTGACCAGTGTGTACCTGCTGTAAACTAGTCTAGAGAAACTGTCCTTTATTCATATTACCTGCACTTTTACAGAAGTATGTTAGTTGACACTTGCTTTTGAATTAGTGGGATGCTTAAAAGCTACTTTGAAGAAAACTGACATGTACTTTGTTAAAATCTGTCAATTGGCAGGTGAAGAAATTCTCTGTGGGTTTCATGCTAAGAGAAGACTAGGCTTGGATGTAAAGGGGTGGGAGGTCATAACTTCTTTTGGTGGAAGATCTGACGTTACAACAAGCTGTAGTTGGCTTCAAGCATTAGTAGTGAGTACAGTGGAAGTTGGGTTTGTGTAGTTGAATAATCACTGCTGCCTTGCTCCACTATGTTTTCATAATATTAACACAACCTCTCTGGAAAAAAAAAAATCTCATTATGGAATTAACCCCAGTGAGATTGATCTTCCAGTTGCAAAGGGTCTGGGAGGTCTTAAATCCATTGGATTTAAAGTAACAGGTGTGGTGTTTGCTGCTTGGATTTCCATCAGTCTTACAATGGGAATGGTATAATAAATGACACTTTGCATTTTTGTGTAATGCTACACTAACCTGAAGTTTGGTTCATTGATGTTCTGAGCCATTCAAGTGGTCATGTTTCTATCAAAGAAAATGATCTTAATATTTGCATGTCATGAACTGATCACTAAGTCTCAGACCCAGCAGTTGTTTATTTGAAGTAGTTGGTCTTACATTAAGTGTTGAAGTCAGTACAGGTTTCTGGTAGAAAGAACAGAGTTTTGTTTTCTTGATGGCAGTATCTAAACTTTCACAGTTTAGTGGCTTAAGTGTAACATTTTTAAAGCGTACTGCTCTCATTGAGTAGTAAGTGAGGAAGAGTATACAGATGAACAGTTAAAAAGTATTGCTGACTAAGCTTTTTGGCAAGTGAAGCCTGCCAGTGTGTAATGCACTTTGAAGTGCATGAAGGTGTACTTGTCATGCAGGTTCAGATGGCATTAAGGTATATCAGGTAGCAGTCACATCTCAGCAAGTTTGGCTTACACTACCTTCAGGAATGGCCTGTGCCAAAGCAGAGTATGTGGTACCAAAGTACGTGAAAATGCTTCCATAGTTTTGCTGTGGAGCATAGGTAGATGATGATCAATTATTGTAGTCTGATTTTTGTAGAACATGTAGAACATGAGACAGTCTTGCGTAACGCGTATTACATGTTCCTACATCCTTGTGAAGCAACCCTTTAATACATGAAGATTAAAACATGTAAGATTGAAATTCTTTATGCAGTTAAAAGATACAATGCCACAGTAACTTAGCAATTCTGGGTTTGAGTTCAGGTGGCTGGGTGTAGTTAGAGCCCAGTAATTGAGGCATGTATTTTAGAATCAGTGATTTTTCTGACTCTGTAAAGAAAGGCTCTGCTGTTAAACAGATTCAGTCTATCTTAGAATCCGTGTAGCTAGCAAAAATGCGTATACTGGGCAGGGGTAGAAGGTACCAAAACAAAAAAAAAAAAAACCCAACACTCTTGTCCCCTGACTCTGAAAGATGTTTTGGAAGAGGAGTGAATATGCAGCAGTTTCTAAGCGTATGCAAGTTAAATAGGTGATAGGTGTTGAATTCTTAGATACGGGACCGGTGAGATTAGTGTGGTAATCTTGGAATTTCTGCCTCTCAACCACGTAGTAAAAATTATGTAGAGGGATGTCAGGTTTAACAAATTGCCTAAAATTGTGGTTAATTTTGAAATGCAGAAAGAACAGACATGTCTTGACTTAGACATTTTGAAGGGCTAAAAGTGTCTTTGTGAAAAGGAAAACTTAAAGGGTCTTCTGTAAATACCTCTGTTCTTTCTAAAGCTGTGATGGCCAGGGAAGTTCCTCCTCAGAGGAATACAAAGGAGTTTGTCTTGTATTTAACAGGTTGACCGAGGAGTGGTCACACCAAAAACACTCCCCACCTGGGAAAGCTCTTAACAAAGCGTATTACTTGCTCCCTGAGAAAATGTAAGGTAATAATACAAAAAAGATAGGGAAACAACCTGGCAAACCACAATGTAGAACAACTTCATTTAGCTGTGTTACATCTTTGTAGGATCTTTCCTGCCTCTACTCTGTCTGTCCTTTCCTGTGAAAGGTAGGTACACTCCAAGCCAGGCACCATGTAGCAGCCATAGCATGATGTGAGGGGAATGTCAGGTGATGGATCTTGGCCAGATTGAAACATCAGGTCAAAAGCAGATACAGGGTCCTTGGATTACATGTCAAAAGGTAAGAATATCCTATCCTGTCTGTCGTAATCATCAGGGCCACTTGATATAAATTTGAAAGGAAAGTTGTATCCTTATAAGGAAGGAGGTTTTAAACACAGCGTAGTACAAAACTTTTTAAAAAATCCCACATGTTCCAGATGTGGACCTTTTTTCCCCCCATAGAGAGGTGAGGAGTTCTTCCATCTCTTTTTAATGGAATAATATTTGCTACTCACTGTTCTTAATAATCCCTTAAAAGGTGGATAAAAATATGGGAGTTGAGCAAAACAACTTAAAAAGGCTGATGATGCCCCATAATTGAGGGAATGCCGAGTTAGTAGCAAAGCTTGCGTAAACATTTGAATGACTTGATGCAGGGCACAAAGTGACAATAGGTGTTCCACTTGTAAAGCTGGTGTGAATCAGTGCTAACTCAGCAGCCCCTTTGCAGATTTCAAATTCTGGGCGGGCCCAAAGAGCTCCCAGGTACACGAGCGTCTTTACAGAATTGTATTTGTTCTTGAAAGGCACGCAATACAAGCCAGTCTTCCTGAGAGAGACAAGTGGCTGATCTTTCTTGCCACTAGGCCAGGACTTTAATTCATTAAAGACCTGGTGGTGCAAGGAGCTGATGCAGCTGTATGATCACTGAATATGATCTTTTGCTCAGAAACTAAGCTGCTTAAACAGCATGTGCTCGGAAATGGACATCTGGGACCCAAAGAGATAGAGTTAAGACCCAGTACAAAGGTTGCTGAACTTTGTCTGAAGATATTCTTTTTACCTGAGTTTAGGCTACATGTCTTTATGAACAAAAGGAATTTTATTCTAAGGTTATCGAATGTAAAAGCCTGTATCAGATCAGAATTTAGGAGGAGGCTGAAGAAGGAATGTCTTAAGGTAGAATACACTTAGAAATTTTAGTTTACCAGCATGGTCTCTACCTCCTGAGTTAAAAGGGGATAAATCTTTTTATGTTGTTCATCAGTGCTCAAGAGATACAGAAACATTTGTTTTCATAGACAGATTTCAGTGAGGAAAAGTCATTTTCTCTGCAGGGGTGAGTATGGTGAGAACAGCATCTCTGAACACTCAGTGAGAAATGGGAATGTACCTGACAGTAAAAGTAATGCAAAACAAGCAGCTGATTGAAATAGGTGCATGTTCTAAGTTCTTTGTGAAACTCGGGTGAGCAGCTTTGAGTTAAGGCACCTTGGACTAAACGTACTAACTCTGTCTCCTCACTTCCAAGACTGTTCCTCCAGATAATATGATTTCAGTTTTGATCCTTTCTTTTTGCCCTTGGGCTTCAGGGAAAGAGAATCATTACTGCACAGGTAGCTTGACTTCTCCAGACCTAATGAAAAACTGAAGAGGAAAACCTAGGGGAGTATAAAGCTGGGCAGTGGTCCAGGAAGGCACCAGATACATGGGCTTATCTGAATTGAGACTGATATTCCAAGTTTCTTGACCATAATCTATCCCACAAACACACTGTGTAGACAATACACCACACTACAGTGATAGCTTAGTACTTGGTCTACAGTTTACCATATCTATGCTGAATGGCGGTTGGTGCAGAATTTTCTAGTTGTCCTAGATAAATAACAGCCAAGAGACTATTAGAGAATCCTTTCTCCATTTTGATTTATCTTCTGAAGCAAAATCTATTTTTTTCGGGGAAAAAAATAACTTCTTTGCTCTTGCATTTGAACTGCAGTGATGTCAACGTGAGGTCCATGTACCGCATCCAAGTTCTGTGTGTTGTGTTAGGAGCTCCTAAATACATCTGTTGAAATCCCAAAGATCTCATTCTTCTGAGATCTCATAACTTTTGGGGCAGTAGTGGTGGAAATACTACAGCCTGGACCTACAGAGAACATCTCAAACTTGAGATTGGACTGAAAAAACTCAGAGCTTCTTAAGGGGAAGAAAAGGTTATTCCTTACAGTTTGATATAAAGGATAAAAAAATGATTTACATTTTATATACTTTATACCTGTGAAAGAGGAAGAACTTAGCACTTCATGTTTTAAGCGGTTTCTTTTGTGATTCTTTTGTAGAAGGATAAGCCAGGTAGCTTATACAGTAGCAAGTAATTCAGTCACAAATCGATTTATTAAGTTTCAGAAAAATACTGAGTGGTAAAAATAATCACCTGTATGATATCAGACCTTACTAGCTCCAGTGCCTTTGCTAGCTAGACTACTGGTTACTGAAATAAAACTGAAAATAAAAAGCAAAGGAAAACTTTAATGGAGTTTGCAGTACTCAGCAAAGTCTTCCAAATAGCCATTCTTTCTTGATTTCACAGTTGGTGCCTTTTCCAAACAGCATAAAGCCCTTTTATCTGCCTAAGCATGCACTCTCCCTCCCCAGAGGACACTTGGGGAAACTGAGCAAGTGCCAAGTGTGCACCATAACCAGGAACTGCATTTGCAGAACATCTGGAGGAATCTGTTCCTGGAAGTCTGGAAGAGAGACTGTGGTGCTCTGTCCTGCCAAGGTATGTCTGCTTATATACCCATCCAGGGACCAGAAGTGCCATTAATGCCAGTGCTAGAGCTGATGTGGTGTATAATAATGCATCACTTTTTTTTTTCTGTTAGATATACCAGCAAAAGGGGGGTGGAGGGGAGGGGAACTTTGGCATGTGTCTGATAGGTAGCATTGAACAGCTACAAGCTGTAAGGATTGATCAGCTGTGAGCTGTAAGGACGCCTGACCTTGCAGAGCCTGGGACAGAGCTTTGCTTCCTAAGTTCTCTCATTCTAACAATAATATTCCTCTTGTAGTGGAGTTTTAACATGGCACTGTATGCTCCAGTAATGCCACAAAATAAGTAAGACAGGAAAGCTGCCCACATGCTTCCAAAAGCCTCAAGACTCATCCTTACATATGAGGAGGAACAGCCCTCCATCCAGCTTCTCTCAGTGTATCACCTTTTACATTCTGCCTGTTGGCACAGAATCAGGTTGTTTGGGTTTTTTTTGCTTTTATCATATATTCAATATTCTTTATGTCCTATTCATTTTCATTTTCTCTTTAAGCATTCTGAAAATACTTCAGTTTTTGCTGTACATAATTTAAATGGAGGAAAATATCCAACTGATTCCATATCCTCCTCCAACAAATCGTAAACAAAACAGTGTCCTGGGGATACAAGTGATTCTATAACAGTTCCTGTGAAGCGTCTGATGAAAGACTTAAACACAACTAACTTTTTGTAGGTGACAATTTTGTTTAACTTTTACCCTATCCTACTTTTACACACTTCATGTTGTCAGAGAAACCGGTTGCTTAAACTAAAAATACCTGTGGAATGTTCTGACCCGACAAAAGCACTCAAGGCACTTGCTGCTGTGTCCACAAGCTAAAAGCAATGGGCTTCAGGATACCAACTCACCAGTCACCAAACGAAGCTCGCACAGATTTCATCACCATGTCTGGGTTTACATGGTCATTTTCAGCACATCCAGTGGACGTGTTAGTATTCACAGAGACCTTTCTCTGCTAGCACAACAGCAACCTATGCAATTAGTCTTTTTTTTCTCCACTTTTAACGATATCTGCCTCTTGATTAAAACTTCCTGAGTATGGGAATGTTTTAGGTCAGGATTTTTTTTCACTGTTTTAAAGTGGAAAAAATCAGTCGATCAGAAGTGAGAGTTGTATCCAAATGAGAAAAAAATAATAAATCTTCATAAGCTAAAGTGTGTCAAAATAGTCTGAGGCAGGGCAAAAAAATACTAAAGGAATAATTTAAGAAGGCACTAGTTCCACTAATAACAATTTTGAATGCTGTTTTGTTTTGTTCCCCATGTTGCAGCCTGTTCCTACTCCAGTGGTGCACAACAAAGGAGATTAATAAAATTGAAAAAGGAGAGGGAGAATAGCAAAGATGATAAAAGGTACAAAAGTTGGTCTTACGTGAAAGACAATTCACTGGAGCAAGAATCTTACTTTTGAAAAGACAATTTGCTCAGGTGGACAAGGTATTTTGATAAAAAGAATAAGCACCAATTGTGCTGAATAGAGAATGATTTCTCACCATCTTTAGTAGTAAACACATGAATGTTTGGAGAGCTGTATCTTCACACAAGTGTAAGTGGTGGAACTCCTTGCTCCATGATTTTTATGGATATTGAAGTTCATGGCAGTTCAAAAAGCAGCTTGAAACTTAGGAAGTAAATGTTTTCTCAGGATATCCCCGTGATTACAAATCAGAGTAAAAGAATGTTCCAGGAAAGCATTATTATACTCTTGCTATTCTTTTACAACTTTTTCCTAGGTATGTATCCCCTGATGACCATCATCACAAACAGGATGCTCGCATGGCTGAACCTTCGCTGATCCAGTATAGTTGTTTTGTGAATCCAGCATGTATCTGTGACTTAAGACTAGCTTTAAATCTCCCAGGTCTAATCATAGTTGTGAGGCATAGGAGCTGCAAGAGGTTGCAATGACTTAGCAGGAACACATCATCTTACAAGGATTACCTTGACTCTTTTTCAGCTGAAACAAGGGAACATGGCTCCAGTTCTTCCTCAGAACTCCCTGCTTGAAAATTTGCCCCCTTGACCAAGGCTGGTCAGTGGGAATTGAATTCCCTTTGGGACCTGACATAGCTATTTTCACCGTGTGTCCGAGGCAGGGTTTTCTTTATCCCCATAGGAACTCAACAGCTTAATTTTCATTTAGACTGAGCTCTTCAGTATGTCCTATAGCATTGTTTTAACTGTTTGCATTAGTACACTCCTCATTTCTTTCAGTAACTTTTTCTTACAAATTCTTAACATCCATCTTGACATTCCCCTATTCCTCCCTGATCAGCCTAGATTTTTCAAAGGAATTGCGTTTTCCAGATCTTTGCCTTGCACATATGACCAGTTCAGCTACCTCACTTAACAGTTAAGGTGTATATCCAGAGACCTTGTCTTTTTTTTTTTCCCTCAGGCAAACTAAGAAAATTTCTTAGACTATAGCTTTGCCAAATATTGCTACAAAACCTATTATTATTTTGTTTTAAGCATTTTTTCAATGTCTTCTGTATACATCTGGTTCCTCTCTTTATACATACGTATTCCTGCTGGCCTTTATTTTTTACTGTCTTGTAGTCACCTTCTACACCTACCTTGCAACTTTCAGCTATATTTTCTTTTCTTTTAATGTCCCATAAACTCTAGTTTATGACTGGACAAATTAATTTAATCTCTAATATCTAAGTTCTCTCTAGAATCTAGTCTGTCAAAGAATTTTTTTCCGAAAAATCATTTTCATGTTAATAATTTGAAGAAAAGCTCTCTATATAGTAGTGTTGCTCTGACACTTTTTACTTTCTCTTTGAGAAGCTTTTCAAGGAAAAACTGACTCTAGCACACTGCCTGTTTTTTTTTGTTTTGTATTTCTTCCCAAATGGACCTTGTTTGTCCCAGTGACATTCTAACACGTTCTTTGCTCCTCAGCACCTCTGTGGTTTGCCCAGCATCATTCCTGTTGGGCATACTAAACTGACCATCTGGAAACTGTCTACTTGAAGTGGGTTCTTTTACTTGAATTTCTTTATCGGAACCATCTCCCTCCTTTTATTCCCCTGCAAGTCTTTATTTTGCTTGGTGTCAGTCAGTGACCTCATGGTTTCAGTTTTAAACACAGCTTGGTAGGTATTTTCAGGTTTTCTAATTGAACTGTATTTTACAGTCTGGGGGGAAAAAAAAAGAGTGATGAATTTTGAGTGGCATGTTACAACTGAAACTTCTTATTCCCCCTCCCCTTAAGCTTCAATTGCCTGCTGAATCTGTTTCTAAACAAACAACAAAATGTTGAAGTCTGTGTTAGGCCTCTGGGCAATTCACTCCCTGCAGTGATCTTTTAAAAAGGATTTTGCACATCTTATTTTGAACTGTTTCTCCCTCCCACCCGCTGTTTTGCTCCTTACTGCTCTGTAGCAGGTGAGCTCCCCCATTCGTCTAGAAGACAACTTGTGTGGGATTTTATCCAGGAATCCAAAGCCCCCATTGCTGTATCAAGCAGATACTTTTGGCCCCAGGTTATCACTTCCCCACCCAGTTTGCTTTAATCTTGTCATACTGAGGGTCAATGTGTGGCCCAGGAAGCAAATACAAGAACCTACAACCATGGGTAGCACACATTCCATACAGCCGACAAGCATTGTTCTGTGTGGGTGGTATAGAGAGCTGCCCCCCAAAATGCCGTAAATCTTGACGATCACCAGTTTATTAACTCATTAACAAAGTAATATGACTATTTAGAGCAGTAAAGCTAATTTTGCTTGCCAAAGTGGTAATAATTATCCACCTACCCAAACCAGAAATGTCTATCACACAGTCAGCTGTCTTCTCCCCCAAAGTTTCAGTGTTCCCTTAAGGTCCAGAAGCACTACTAAACAGCATTTTCCACCTCGGGTTTGCTGCATACACCTGAGTGATCTCGCACTGAAACCAGTATCGGTTGATGGATGCCCTTTAAGTTTTGAACTTGAAGAAGTCAAGTCCAAGTGCTTAACTTTTGGGGGATCTGACCGGCCTACTTCAGTTTCACTTCTTTATTTAAGCTTATCTATTTGCTGAATATTAAAAATGAATGTTCTTCAAAGTCTTCTGCTAAATAGCTTATGTTAAAGGTTAATATGAACTATTCTACTTAAACTTCTGGAAAGGGCCCACAAAATGAACAGGGACGTGTGGGGAATAATTATAAAGGAAAATTAATTCTTGTTGGGTAACTATGAAGGATTAGCTATTGCAAGTTAGCCTTAATAACTGTATCATTGAAATAGATAAATATGTAATGCCTTGAAAAGAGCAAAAGCAGACTTGCAGAGTAGATTAAATGCAATCAGGTGGTAAGAATCTGTGCATTACAGTTCACTGCCTGGTTTATTTAAAAATGGGCATTTTTGAAGGTAAATAATAAAAGCACTTTAGTAAATACAATCTCAATCTTATATTAGCCAACAACTAGGTTTATAGTTTAAGATGTGGAAAATCTATACTAATATATTTTTGAATGCTAGAATATACAACCTTCTGTTGCCATTAACACCCCTTTCCCCTGTGAACTCAAAAACAGGAAGAACTGGCTCCATGAGATGATTTGTATGATCAGTGAAAGATCCATTTACATTTTAACTGCTAAAATAAAATCAATCTGTCCAGAATAACCCAGTCCTGGCCACATTCCTTCAGGGCCCATCTCCAGATTCATGCTTTCCCCTGGCAGTTCTCCAGTTGACCACAGAATCTTTGTAAGCATTTATGTCAAGAGAGAAATACTTGCTATTGCTAAGGAATGGATAAAGTTCTTATTTCTCTCACAATTTTGAAAAGCTTGGTGTTGTCTGTATTTCCCTTTTGTTCATCTATATTCTTGTTTCATTGGAAAATAGATGTCAGCAATGTCTTTCAGTGTACCAGAACAATCCAGGGGCCATGATGACAGAGTGTGATGGGCAATGCCAACGCTGCTGTCTCCAGCAGACCAGGACGGTGTAAAGCAGGTTGTTGTTTCGTCTGCCCAGCAGATGTGAAGTCTGTAAACTGAAGGAAAGTCCACAGCTTCTCAGGTAATAATGTACAATTACTGCCAAACGTGAATGTGGCAGTTTTAGAGTAATTATAATCCTCAACAATGAAGCTACAAATTAAAGAAACTTAACCTGAAGTAGAGAATGAAAATGGAAGCAGGAATTTGACTTAAGCTCCTGCTGGTTTGCTGTGCAAGTCACTTCCTATGTTACAGTTATGTGATAATGTGGCGTCTTCATAAAATAGTGTAATTTCTTTTTAAAAACATGCAAGATAAGTGACTAAAAATCACAAGCGATAAAGCTGAAGATAAAGTAAGCAGATGGCAAAAAAAATGCATTTTAGGAAAATTAATTTACTCTAAATAGACTATGGAGATCTGCTGTGTGAATAACCTTGGTTTTTTTAACAGAAAACGTGGACTGACATCAAATAATACTTTGCAGAGGCTCTTAAAGAAATTCAAGCTGACCCTGGGCTTTTGCCAAGCTCTCTGAGAAAGGTCAACATACTGAAGTCAAACTGCAGCATTCACTGCAGCTTGAGAGGTCAAGGGAAGTGTTGCTTGACACAACATCTGAGCAAAGATTCTGAAAGCTGTTTTCAGCTTTTGATTTCTAGATATTGAGTCACCTTCCAACTACCATCTTTTCCTTAACACCATCCTTGGAGTTCTCACTGACCACTTGTAAACATGATTCTTCTGAATGGCAGTGCTCTCGCTGAATGTGCTCAAATGTGCCTGCGTGGGGCTGCTACAAATGAATGTACAAGGCAACAGCAACTTCTTGAAACAGCTCAAAAGCAGGCACCTCACCCTGAGCAGGTATCTTTCATACTTGCCACTTAGAAGCCCTTTCATCAGTAGGATTTCCCAGAAGTTATTTTATTTTGGCCATTGAAATGGTATTCCCCATAACCACCAGTGTCCTATTAACATGGCCTTGAGTTTTGTAAGACTGAGTAACTCCAGAGCTGCTGAAAGGTACTCAAGTGGTTTGAAAGACTGTGACTTGCAGTATACCTGAAGGCATTATTCATGTGAGGGTCGGCTTTACATCAGTCTCACTAGCAATAAACTACATTCCAGACTTCTGTTTTCGATGTCTTACCCTTGTACACTACTGATGTTAAAGTGGGGTCTTGTTACATTCCCTACCCTATTCCTCTTCTTTACAACCAATTACAAAGCTTTGAGAGGTGTTTACACGGTTTTAGCGTCTCAGTCACTGAGTGATTTAGTTCAGTCATCCTCTAAATATAGAGCATTTAATCAGATGCAGCAGTTTCTGTCTTGGCGCTGGGAGCCCCTCGCCGTCCAGAACCCAAGTATTTATAACTAAGTAAGCTTTCCGTCATCGGAGATCTCCTGTTCACAGGGCTTGGCACGCTGTGTTAGACGGCAGAGCTCCAAATGCCGCCGGCGGGCTGCTGGCAGGATCTCCCGCGGATCCGCCAGGGGAGCCCGCTCCCGCTGTGCTGCCCCTGTCCCCGCAGAGGCCCGGGCTGGGGCCGCCGCGGAGCCG
>VXAY01003989.1:670322-748508 GCA_013399855.1 Oxyruncus cristatus
CAGCGGAAGCGGCCCCGCCTGCCCGGCCCGTGTGGGCACGGCCGCCATGGGCTGGCTGCGGGCGGCCGGGCGGCGGCTGCGGAGGCGGCTGCGGGGCGCCGAGGTGGTGCGGGAGACCTGCCGGCAGTACCCGCTCTCCTGCTGCCTCCTCCTGGGGCTGGGCGCCGCCACCCTCCTCCTCAACCGGTAACCGGGCGGGCGCGGCGGGGGAGCCGGGCCCGGCGCGGCGGTGCCCCTCATGCAGTAATGTTTCCTTCCTGTGTGTTTGTAAGGTATCTTCACGTCTTAATGATCTTCTGGTCGTTCGTGGCTGGTGTCGTCACCTTCTACTGTTCCTTAGGACCGGATTCTCTCTTGCCCAATATTCTGTTCACAATAAAATATAAACCCAAGGTAAATATGTCTGAACAGTCGTTAAAGTTAAGAATTTATGTTGGGTAGCAATTCTTCTCTAAGTCTAGCTGGTTTCAGAAATAACGTACATCAGTATAGCTCATATCCTCCTACTGATAGGTGTTTTATAGAAAATAAATGATGATTAAGACTTTGGATTCAGCACGCGTTTTTGCATAGCCCCATCAAATCTAGGCATGGCTGCAAAGCCAGTTGTTGGAAGTGTTTATGGATGTTTTTCAGTACTTTGCTAATTTTACGTTTTGAGTAATTGTAAACAAATACAATTAATATAAATAAATACAATAAAAAATACTTTTTGAGCATTTGAGTAGTGGGGAGTGGAGAAATGATGTAGTTGTTTGCTCTTTTATTGGGACTTTTTTTTTCTAAAGATGCCTTTGGCAAGCCAGTGCTCAGTCTTCCTTGCTCCCTGTAATCAGAATTATGTAAGTGGCACTGCACTGCAAAGAGGAAAACGTTCCCAAAGCAAACTGCTGTTTCATAGCTTAAAATGGTTTTGCGTAGAATTTCAGAGGACTAAAAAGTTATCGTTGCATTAGTTTAAGGCTATGAGTAAGGCAAGTTCTGCAGAAAACCCAACTGGTCTGTTACTAGACTGACTAATGTATGGGGAGATGAGATGTGAAAGGATATCTGTCTCCTCACACTTTGTTTCAGTGGAAGCGATTTTTTCCGTTTGGTTCAGTTGTTTCTCTTACTGTGCCTTGTTATCTTGTTTTCCTGCTGGGAGAACAACATTGTCGTTATTCAGTTCTCTGTAGTAATATACTCTAAAAGGAAGTTCACAAATGTGTTGATATATTAATAGTTATCATTTTGAAGAATGTAAACTTGTCCAGATATCTTCTCTTAGCAGTTGGAATTGCCAGAGCTGTTTCCCCACGGTCACAGTTGTGCTGTATGCGGCAAGGTCAAATGCAAGAGGCACAGGTAAATTAAATCTGTGGCACCGGTAAGCTTAGTATTGCTGACATTTTATACATCATGCTGGGAAACTTTCAGTTACTTATGATTACATAAACTTTTCCATTCTCTCCTATAGACCTACATTGCTTCTGGAAAACTATCAGCCATGGCTGGATCTGAAAGTGCCTTCCAAGGTTGATGCATCACTCTCGGAGGTAATTGTTGCGTTCTTTCTTTAATACCTTAGACTTCTGTGGGTTTTTATTGTATGTCTTTTAGACCATTTACTTCTGGTTCGGTAGATAGCTCAGATGTACTTCCCAGGTATTTTAACTTTTTCATGTGAAAGTCAAATCAAAAGAGTATGTGCCAGGAGCAGAGAGGTGAGGTGGCCTGCTTGTTAACAAGGATGTGACTGCTTGTGTGGTAGTGCACCTAGAACATAGAAGAAATGTCTGTTTAAATTTAGAAGAATGTTGATAACAACAGTTATAATTGAAAATGTATGATTCTTGAAAAGTTGAGAATTTTGCCCCTGCCCTCCCTTTGGTTTGTTGGAGTAGAGGGCAAGAGTTGATTTGCTCCAGCTACAAAATTTCTGTAACGAAGATGATAATTTGATGGTATGGAGACTGAAAGAAGGGTGGAAGGAGACTGTTTACAGGAGCATGTAGTGGCAGGACAAGGAGGGTAGAGGATAGGGTTAGATTAAATATTAGGAAGGCATTCTTTACTGTGAGAGTGATGAGGCACTGGAACAGGTTGCCTGAAGAAGCTGTGGATGCCCCATCCCTGGAGGTGTTTAAGGCCAGGATGGATGGATCTCTGAGCAACCTGGTGTAGTAGAGAGTTGGAATGAGATGATCTTTAAGATCCCTTTCATATGGAACCGATCTATGATTCTGTCCATTTATTCAAACTGATCAGGCGAAGCAGTAACCAAATCTCTCTAAAAAAAATTTGTGGGTTTACTCAAAGAAGAATAGTATAGATATATTTTTAATAAGGCTGTAAATCAGGAATTTTATTTTGTTCTGATGTCTTAGAAAGGAGCTATCTGAAGAACAGTTTTTCTTTGGTCGTGCGTTTGGGGTTTTTTCCCCTTGGTTGGTAATTGATGGAATATACTGGCAACTAAAAAGATAAACTTTAGTTGTCTTTTGAAGCTAGGAAAATACACAAGCACGTATGTACCTTAATATTCCTTTATTTAGAATTCCAGCTTTGGAGTTCTGTGGCAGGAGGATGAACAATTGGCATGCCAGAAATGAGAAGATTTTTGCTTGTCAGTTCTTGCAATTAACAACATGGTTTATGAAGTCAAAGCTACATGTGTTTGTGGTATAAGCTATCACTTTAGTTCAGCTCTGCCTGATGGGGTCCCAGGCACGGACCACTGCAGGAATAGGAGAAGAATAAAAACCTTAAAGGAAGGGAGGGGTGGACAGTTGAGGAATGCTTTTAAAAAAAAAATGTAACAACTTGCTGACTTCCTTTTGTTTAATGAAGTGACTTCCTCTGCCATTTCAGAAGTGAAGATTTATTCTTTTAAATGACTTTATCTATTATTTTTTTAAAGTAAGGTTAAGTGTGTTAAAATGATAGTATTGCTGAATACCATTTCAATAGACTCTTACTTTAATAATGAAATATAAAACAGTTCTATGCATGTAACATTTTTAGAATTTTGGGTACCAAATAGATGTGACAGTATACCAAAGGATGTGGTAAAATGCTGAATAACTGGAAATTTTCCTGTTTAGCTTGAATGGGAATTTAATGCTAAAGAAGTTCTTTGTAATATCTTATTCATAAGGGATATGAGTAGATACCATAGTTATCTTCTAAGACTGATCTTCAAAATGTGTTTCTACACCTTGGCATTTTTTATTTGATTGCTGTTGCTGTAATTCTGCCTTCACCAAAGCAGTGAGCTTTTCTTTATTGTTACTTCATACTTTGGTGGCATGTCCCAGGCCCTGCTTTATTTAGTAATGTAGACGAGGCTTTTGTATATCTATACTGTGTTCCTCATTCCTTTATCTTTGTGTGCTTAACTAGAGAGAAGTACCAGACCTGAGTTCTGTGCCTTCTCCAGAGCAGAGAGCCAGGATAATCCTCTTCAATGTCCCACAAAAAGCAGTCTGAGCCACCATTATCGGCTGTGTAGGGCAGATACTATTTGGAATGAGAAGTCTCATTGCATTGTTCCTCACTACAGCTCTTCTCTACTGGTTAAAAGGATAGCAAGGGTTCTGCCCACACCGTATTCCTCTTGACCATCTGCTCTGAGGATGCAGTATGTAATGCTGACCTGGAATTAGATAGCCTGCTTCAGGCTGGAAGGAGAGACTGCTCTTACTTTCTTTTGTGGGTTAGTCATACATTAAAGAGAACCTGATACTGTGTGAATTAGGATTAATTAGATTCTAAAGGAGTGCACAGTGCAGCCTGCTTCTAAAAAGCAGATTCTTCAAATATTTGGAATAATTCTGGGATTTTTTTATTATGTATTAGTTTTTCTAGTTCTTCTTTTGTAGGTTGAAGAATTTTGGCAGTATTCTCATTTCCAAATGTTTCTAATTTGAACCAGTTGTATAACCTTTATGCTTGTGTTTTCAAGGGCTTTCAGAATAATTTAGTACACACTCAAATCAGAAGAAATCCAAGTTTTTCTCACAAGTATGGATTATTTTTCTCCTTTGAATTGTGATGGCAGTTTGTCGCACTTGGCAAATTCTTAATCTTTTGCAGCCTTTTTTGCAGTTTTAGGCTATCTAGCTGCTGTATGTGGTTTAGAAGAATAAGAAAAACCTGTGCTTGGATATTCCCGCCCCCGCCCCAAGTTGAACTCTAAACTGTGTCAACCATGCATCTACTAATATTGTAGAGCCAATATTGCAGGCTGTATCCTGCATTAAAATAATGCATTTACCTAAGTATAATTTTGTTTCCAGTTTCTAATCCATTTTGCTCTCTGTTAGTTTCTTCAATGTTTTCTTTCTTTTTGAATAAGGACATGATCTCTGTTGGTCAGTTTTATGTTGTATATAGTCCAGGTGCTACAGGTTGCATAGAGGACAGTTTAATTCTGTTGTTCTGTTAATGAACTCATCTTTTTTCTTACAATCTCATTTTCGCTATATGAGGGATGGTTGCAGTCAAATCTGAGCAGTCAAATCTGCTCAGCTACTCTTGATTGTTGTCATGAAATAAATGCCCTACTGGATCAAGGTGCTGCTGTCTTTTGATCTCACAATTCTTTATTTTTCTCTTTTTAATTCTTAAGTTCTCAGGTTCTTGAGTCATTATGGAGCTAGAATTTTTTTTCTTTTCTAAAAGTTAGAAATGGACAAATGCATGACAAGAAATCAGTTACTGTCTGAACGTGCTCTTTGCCATTCCTGACCGCTTGTAGCAGCACAGTGGGCTTCATGCTTTCTTACTGGGAATGGCTTGTTCTACTCTCAAGAAGTGGTCTCAGCTATCTAGTTGGACTGCCTTTAAGGATTTATAATTGTCATTGTGGTTTATTGCTGCTTTCCACTCTAATTTGGCCTGGTAGGTTTGACCTGCTACTGACTCAGTCATCACTCTGCTTTACAGTTCCTCCTCCTGATAGCTGGGGTCAGTTGTATGGCAGTCCCAGAAAGCTTGTCTCAGCAGCAAAGACTGATTAGCTTGCAGTGTTGCAGTGCATTCTAGAAAATAATTTCTCTTTTTTTTTTTTTTTTTTCCCTGCAGCTGGTGCTTATGTTGTTACCTGCTGCATTTGGTTTTACACTTGTACTCTCTTTCCAATTCAAAGCTGCCCACACAAAGTAGAAACAGTAATTTTTGCAAAATGCTTGAAAATAGGTTGTCTTTAAATGAAATGAGTCATCATTTGTATTTAAAACTTGAGAATAGTAATCTATAGTCAGGGAAACGGCTTATCATTAGCTGTCATTCTTAGAGATGTCCCATCTACTTTATTGGCATGGTATAGTGTGAGCAATTGAGCTTGAGTAATACTGTTAATGTTGCTAGAATGGGAGTGGGTGCACATGTCCTGCTTTCCCAATGCTTTATGAAAGTGCAGTGGATAACGTGACAGTTTTTTTCTGTCTTACAGAATTACACTGATAGAGTCTGGAATGCTCAAGGGAAAACAGTATGGACTGCGTGCCTTGAAATCCAGTTAGTGGCAGCCAGTGGCTTATTATTCCTTGAGTGCTTGTATTTTTCAGTAGGGATGATTTCACTCCATAGCTCTCTTTTAACTTCTGTACAGCACCTTGGTGCAGTGGAACATTATACATAACTGCTTCTGCCATGCCACGTGTTTAGTAAATGTACAAATAGGGACTGCTTTCTGTTTGTCCACACATTTTTTTTAAGGCCATATAGATAACTTGAGTTCTAATAGAACGTGTCTTGCCTTCTGATATCACGACCAGGGATAGGTGGACTCAAGTGCATTTTGAGTTAGTTGTCTGTCTCTGTGCATGCTGTCTGTGGGTCTTTGTCTAGTGGGATAATCTGCATGGCTTTGTCCTGTGGAAGCAGTACCATAAAGCCTGCCCTTACAGTGTGGCTATGGAAGAGAAACACTGGCAAGTCTGTAAAATGGTTCAACTGGAACTCAGTTACTACAAATATCTCCTCTCTCGAGGGGACTTTGTCCAGAGTGGGAAGGGTCATGCACTTGTTTTATTTTTCTTGCTTATTGAATAACCACAGGAAGATGAATCTCTACCACGGGAAGATGAATCTCAACCATGTGTGTTTCACATAGCTAGCAGTAAGGATGAGCTCTTTCACTGTTGGAAACAATTCTGCTAGTGGCTTCAGAGGCCTCTGAACTGTAGGGGAAGAGAGGGCCGATAAGTTATGTTAGCAGCTGATGAATTGTAATGACACATGCGTGTAAAGCTTGATGGACAGGCTTTCAGTTCCAAAGCAGTAGTCAGGGATGAAGAAAGCTGTTTAAAGACAATTGGATTGTATTCCCTTAGAGTACAGTCTTGTGCTTGAGGCCTGTTCAAGTGCACTTTCTGATCCAAACAGAAGATGTTCTGCTGCTGTTGCTTCTGAGGGGGAGGCACAGAGCAAAAGCAGAGGAAGAAAGAAAAGGGCTCCTTTAATAGATAGATGCATAGTATGAATTTTTTGGCAGGCCTTTGCTTTTGTAAGGCACTTTTTTGAAAGAGTCTGCATTTTGAGCCTTGAAAGAGGTTTATTTTGTTAGAAACTCTGCATGAACAAAAATAATATTACAATACCTTGAAGATTGAGATCTCTGTGGAGTAAATTGGTGGGTGATGTACTGGCAGTGCTATGGAAAGCATTAGGGAAATTCATTTGAGTGGCCTAATGTGTTCTTAAGGCCAGCGGCCTGTGATTGCTGACTGGAGCTGGATGTGATCTCCTTCCTGTTGTCTGAAGTTTAACTTCCAAAGAAGGTTGTCATCTCCCCCCACCTTTCCACCCTGCTTTTAATGGAAATGTGAGATTGGACAGGGGGAAGATGACACAGGACAACATGACACAACATTTAACTTAGCCATTTGTCATTAACACATGATGGTATTACAGTTTCAAGATATATTACTGCTTTAGCACATAATATAGGATAATATAGCTCATAGATAGGACAAAAGACATTGATGTGTGGTCCACAGCACAGACATCTGAAGTTATCCCAAGCTGGAAAACTTTTCTCTAGAAAGAGGGAGGAACAGTGAAATGGAACAACTGGAAAAGAGAGAGTGTCTTATCAAATTTGAGTATGTGATATTCTTAGTAATGAAGACAGAAAAAGAATATTCCTTCATGAGCTGCTCAAGTCTGAAGAATTGAGAGGGATTTAAAAGGCTTGGATGTGCTTTTTATTGAGCGTGCTTTTATAATCATGAGAGGAGCAGAGTCATGTAGTGCCCTAAAGATAGCGTAAATTTAGGAAGTCTTGAATTCTTGCGGTGCATACTGTGTGAATGAGTGCAACAGCAGATCTTGTAAGAAGAGTAACACTTATTCTCATAAATGACACTTGTGTATCAACTGTTACATTCAGCTTTCCTTTCAAACAGATTTTACATTTTTCTTTGTACACGGTGGCTTTGCAGAACCTTTCTTTCTATAGAATGTGACACAGCAGTGTCACGTAGCAACACATAAATTCTGTCTTACTACTCTGATTAGCATTGATGCTGCTGGGTACAAACTGATCTCTAAAGCAGTGATTCAGATTAAGGGGAAGGTTGTGGCAGGAGAAGGTAGTGTGGGCAATATCTTGGAGTTATAGTGAAGGAGAGGATATCTCAAAATTTCATCCTTCCCTCTGCTTCCTCATGGTTTTTTTCCTTCACACTATTGGTTTTCCTTCCCTTGTAAAGTTTTCATTTTACTAATCATGGTGCAAGGACTGTAACCGGTACATGAAGCTTGTGTGTAGATGTAAGGAGAGGTGTTGAAGCTGCAGTCCTGCGAGCAGTACACCTGGTGTATGTGGTGGTGGCAGCGTGTTGGCTGAACAGGAACTGTCACCTCTTCTGCCACCTTCTGTCACATTGAGAGCCAAACTGAACCAGGGTGTGCCTGTGACGTGACTGCAATAATTCTGGTTCTTCCTGATTAACCCAGGTTTTCTGGCATGGAAAAGGCAACCACAGGCTTGACCTGTGTTGAACAGGTTTGATGCAAAGGTTGGAAAAGATTTTTCTACGGAGATCCATGTAGGTGGGATATACAGGGGCTAGCAACAGGACGGAGGGATGCCCTGAGGATGCATGTAGGACAAGGACTTTGAGAAATGCTCTTGTTAGAACTTCCAAGTGATGACTGGACAATAAGGCAGACTTTTTTGAAAGCTGTGATACAGGATACGGAGAAAGACAGATGGCTTTCATAGGAATTGCTTTTTAGGACCCTTCTGTTGCTTTCTTTGAGTGGTAAGCATACAGGATTGATTGTCCTACACTGAAGTTGGGGGAGAGCTGGAGAAGGTGGAGGTTTGGTTGAAAAAGGGTGGAGATACGTGTTATGGTGTAGGATGGGTAACTGTGCCTGTGGGACACTCTGTGCTACATCAGAAAAGAACAGGGACTGTTCTGAAAAATTACGTAAGGGCTGTTTGAGATAAGATTGCGTGTTTCATAGCATTTGCCTGACAGCAGCCATGGCACTGTGCTTCATGTTACTGATGGTATTAGTGGCAGATGTTTCTTCTTGATATCTGATGAAACTATCACTTTGTTACTATTTGCCCAGAGTACTGATTATGGTGCAAAATAGTTGATCTCACAATAAGATTGCAGCTTACACATTTATATGTTAAAGTTTTATGATGTATGAGTTTTACCCTGTGAGTTTTGGAAGGTGTTGGTGTTTTTAACTCTTCTAACAGTGATTTATAGTAAACTGTTCATTTTGTAACATGGTTGTCTTTGTTCTGCACAGGTGCTTGAGTTGGTGCTGGAAAATTTTATTTATCCATGGTACAGGTACGAGCTTTACCTGAAACTTACTATTTTTTAATATCATAAATATAATAAATATTTTTCAACCTTTTTAAGAAATAGTCACCTGAAAATAAACAGTTCTGTTCTTTAGTGAAATATAAAGTATACTTGCGAGTGCTACAGTTTAAACATTTTATTGTCTCTTAGCAGAGTAGAACAGATCTTTTAACAATTTAGGTATGATAGAAGTGGTTCTGCAATTTGTATTTCATCCTAGAAACCCTTTTGTAGTGGTTTATTTTTATATGCTCATTTTCTAGTAACTCTTACTTGGAAATAAGTAGGGATTGATTAAAATCTGCGTAAAAACTCAACCCCCTCCCCCCCGCCTGAAATTTACTTACAGATTAGAAGCCTACTGATCTATCATATTGCTTTTAAAAATAAGTAAATTACTTCACAGGGTTTTTAAAAAGACAAAAATTCCACTTCTAATCAATATAGGAAAGGTATTTTGAATACATGTGGCCAAGTTCTTGGAGATCATCTGGTGATTTGCTGAGTTTCAAGACTGAGTGGTTATGTTGCACTGACTAGAATAGTACTGTGTAAATAACTTTAAAATATTGAATAAAGAAAAGACTATGGCTATTTATTTATTTATTTATTTATTTATTTGTTGTTTTTTTTTCCTTGTACCTTTGTAATTAATGCTTTGCAGTACTTTGTAAGAAGATACTAAAATATTTCTAGTTGTTCATGCTGGGATTAATGTGCTAAAACAACATCTTGCCTTAATTCTGAATTTGACTCTTTCATTGGATGGAAACGTTCAGTTTGTGCTACAAAAAATATATACTTCCTTTTATTTTACTCTATGCAATTTTTTTTCCTGTCTCTGGGATCTAAAATTTTCTGGGCAGACTTACTTGCCTCTTTGGTTTTTGATCGTGGCCAATACCTGCATGCCTCACTTCGGACTTGGTATAATGAATGTGCTGAAGTGTAAAATTTCACTGCTAATGCAAACAGCAGAGGGAGCTTTAGCACCGTGTATGTGAACGTTCACGCTGGAAACCTCAAGGTTTTAAATTTTCCAATACAAAACAGTAGAGCATCTTCTGTTGAGTTGTAAAGTAACAAATGTAAGGCACCCATCTTCTGTATTTCATAATTTGAAAATAGTTTTTTCTTGGCTGGTCTTCAATTTCTTTGTTATGGACTGAGAAGGAAACTTGGCTTCCACCAATTACTTACCTCTCTGGCACCCAAGACAGTGGAAATCTGAAATACATCATCTTGTGGGGTAGTAATATGCACAGTTAGAAGTGCAGTGTAAAATATATTTGGTATGGATCCAACCTGCCTAGATTCTGCTACATCTTGCCCTCTGGTGAGCAGTAAAGGTGTTTCTGCACTGTCTTTAGTTTTGCCTGGCTGCACCTCCAGGTTTTGAACTAGCTATATAAAATCACACTGTACTGATTAAACCGACTAAGCTTCCCATGAACCTGTGGTATTGGTAGTTCAGTGAGCTACAGTGAGTGCAGTGATAACCGAGTAATACTAGAGGAAACAACTTGGTCCTGAAAGCTTACTGGTTTCAGTTTAACAGTAGTGATGCCAGATCTGGTCCTCTTTCATCTAGACATTCAGGTGTTTCTGTGCTTCTGTGTTTCCAGCAACAGTTGTGCAGGGAGGCCTGAACTGTGTGTCTGTGTACCAGTGTTTTAGGACTGGCTTGTAGAGCATGTCAGTTCTGAATTTTCCTGCTTAGGTGTAACTGCACTGTTTGCAAAAGTTGGCTCACCCAGGACAAAGGACTCTTGCATTCAGGACATGTTTTTTCTGAGCTAACAAACCTTACTGACTCAGGATAATTCTTCACAGAGCCTTTGCATCCAGACTATCCTTATTTAGCAGTGTGGCTGGGTAACCACTGGCAGGCAGTTCATACTTTTCAGCTGGTAAAAGCTGCTTTCCATTGCAGAAAGTCTGGGCATAATTCCTTATGCTAATTGTCCCCCTTTCACATGAATGGAATTTGTGCAGAAACTACCTCTTTTTTAAAATATATGGTGGGCATTTTTGGTGCTGTGCCAACTGTTGCTGTCTTGCAGCAACTAACACTCTCTTGGCATTAGTGGCATCAGTGTAACCAGGATACATCTCACTCAGAAGCCTGGTAAGTGTAATGTTTACCAGAAGTGTACGTTGCAGGATAAAATCACAGATTTATTGCTCAGGAAATAAAGTGTTATATCAGAAAAAAGCTGTGTTTTATGTTTGCTTCATTAATAAACTGTGCAAGAATTTGTAATATTTTATTACCAGCTCAAAGTTTAAAGGCAAGCATTCCTAAATTTGGATCACTTTAGGGGAGTGAGAATTAGTACTTAAAATCCAGTGAACTCTATTGAAGTAGGTGGTTTTACCTCTGAGCATTTTTGTTTGGTATTTGTCAAAGTATTCATAGTGGTTATATTTAAATATTTGTTTTAATAATTTTTTTCAACTATATGAGAAGAATAGAGCATAGTAATCCACGTTTGTAGAGCTACAAAGCACTGATCTGAGTCAGTTGTTTATGCTCTATGCTGTACACTAAAACTCCGTAATATCTTGCTTATACCAACCTCATTTGAAATAGGAGAGCATCAAGTTTAAAAGTGTCGCCCTATGCTTAGTGAATTTTTTGGTCATTGATGGTGTTTCAGCTCCACTTCTCTCAGATTAGGATAGAACTCAGTAATTGCCACATTTTTGTAACACATTACTATGAAAACATTTTATTTTAATAGTGACTAAACCTAGTGTTTTCACATATGGAGCTGCTTATATTTTAAATGCAAGTAATGCAAGAAAAATTCAGAATTTTTGTTGAGTTAGAAACCATAGCTTTACATTTTTACTAGCTTGCAACTTATTTTGTACATCTTTTTGATAGGAGTTAGCCAAATTTTGTAAGAATAATTGACACACAGAGAAAAAAAATCACTTCAGTATTTATATATGATTTTCATTTATGAGTAGATCCTGTAAGACTTTGCAAGCAATAGCAGTTGGGTGTTTCTCTCTTGAGGCATTAGGCTCTGTAACTGTTTACAATTAAGATTGACCCCTTTTTTTTTAGCACGTCTCTCCGTTACACTGACAGTTGTGTTTTTAAATTATTTCTAAAGTTCTGGGAAAATGCAGCCAATTTTTAAATTGTTTCCAAGCAAATTATTTGGACCTTCCTCTGTGTCACTGGAGATTTGAGGTTTTACAGGTTCGTGATGTTTTTTCACCAATCCTTACTCTGCTGATGATTAAAAGAAAGTCTTTGGAAACCTATGGCACGTTGTGACAGTACGTGACATGAAGTCATGTCCAAGTAGAGTTAGCCAAGATACTGGTCATCCAAGTGTCAATAAAATATCAACTTCTTCATCCAAATTACTTCATGTATCTTGTTGTCTGTCAAATACTAGTAATATAGTAATACAGTTTGTTTGCTAATTCCTTGGCAGTGCTAATCCCTTTGACAGTGCTAACCATATTGCTTCTAAAATGTCAGCTGCTGATCTTAAAGCAAGCCAGACTTTCCGCTACAGTATTCTTATCTGCATATGATTAGCTGTTGGAGGACGGTTGTGTTTCTTATGCCAGGCTGCTTTCTTTGAGGTGCCTTTTCGTGCAAGTTTAGTTGCATAGTTTGACTGTCAGGTCACTAGTATCTATACCTAGCAGTTAATCTTCAACATGTATTTGAATGCTATATAACCTAGCCTAGCACTGCTTTAAAAAACTGGATGCTGAATAACGTAAAATGATGTTTTGTGCATAATTTTTTAAAAATTTATGAATGTTCTGGTTTTGCTTGTAGTGATTTTTTTTTGATGCAGATAGTATTTGTACTTACTACATATACCCTCATTACCAAAAAAATTTGATGATTCTTGCATACAGTCATTAGGTAAAGCTGGATGAGACTTTCTTTGTTGTGTCATTATTCAACTGTTAATAGCTGTTATACTGCAGTTTTACCAATATCTTTAGTCATACACTAATGGTCATGTTAATTGCTGGTAGATTTTTGGTTTTTCACTTGTATTTTACAGAATGCTGTTATCATGGTCTTTTTTTCCACTCCGTTTAGTTGCATTTTCTACATCTAAGACTTAGTGTTATTTCCTGTTTTCATTCAGTTTCCCAAGAAAGTTATGAAGTTAGGTATTTTTCTTCCTTATCAGCTTTGAATTATTTTTCTGTGATTTTTCACTGACGTACTTTACTGCAGCATATGGAAACTGGCAAGCTGGATAAAACGTTTCTTCCAAGCAGAAACCACTTCAAATAATTTCAATTCAGTTTCCTTTATGCCACTGAATACAGATACATTTACCTTTGTAGAAACTAAGTTAGATTTTATTCAGTCAAAATCATGTGGATAATGCATGAGAGCAGGAATTGGTATATCATTCCAATTTGCTGACATATTTCTTAAGCCGTTGTGTGCACAGACATAGTAGGTATGCTGTTCCCACTATTTTCTATTTTCCTTCAATAGATGACTGCTTACTTTCTGGTAGCTTTCATTTCAGTTAATACCAGTTGAAGTATCACCGTTGAATGTCTTATTCCTGCTTTTAATAGTGCTGAATCTATTGTGGTTGGATTAATAGAAATGTATTTTATTCTGTTTTCTTACATGGCGTGCTTTACAACACTGCAGAAATATTACTGATGATGAATCCTCAGTGGATGAACTGAGAGGCACACTGCGGTTCTTCGCATCTGTGTTAGTTCGGAGAATTCACAAGGTAAGGCAGCTTAAAGGTTTCCATGTTGGTTTTTCCATCAGAAATAATTGATATCGATCTGTAGTGAGTTCTGTAACTTTTTAAAAACAGCAATTTCAAAGTCAGTCTTACAGAGAGTGTAGACAGCTTCTAACCACTTAAGTTAGGTCTTTGTGGTATCTGCTCCCTTCTTCTGGAGCTTATCCCATTCATGGTTGTAAACCATCTGTGAAGATTCATCACTGGAAGTGTTGAACATCCGTTTGGATGTGGCTTTGACCAACCTGTTCTAGTGAACTATGTCCCTGCCATGGCAAGGGGTTGGAATAAATGATCTGTGAAGATCCCTTGTGACCCAAACCATTCTCCAGTTCTTGCAAATGGGTATATTTCTTATACCAGAGCAAGGCATTATTAAAACCTTGTGATGATCCTTTAGCTATCTTTTATTGACTTAATCGAAGTGAAAACAATTTTGAGAATTATTGAAAGAGACTGATTAGAAAATGTTAGCAGTGTACCTCTCTCGTAGCTTCTGCTTGCTTATTAAAATGCAGATAAGGTTGTTACATTGTCTATAAAGAACAGACTGTCATTAGGTGAAAAACTTACTAGAAGAATTAAAACAGATATGGTTTTTATATTAATGCAATTCTTAAAAAGCATCCTGAATACGAAAGATAAAAGTTTTTGTTTGCTGTGTTTAATCTATTAGCACAAACATTCTCTTTTCTGGTAAAGTGCTTCAAGTCTGTTGTACCCAAACTGCTTCTGACTTTCTGACTGTTCTAAGCAACAAGAGTTGGTAACTCAGTTTCCAGAATTATTCACTGCTGGTCTGTCTGTTGGAGCCACTACCATAAATGTGTGTCTTTTTTCCCCCACCCTAGTAACAACAATATTTCCTGAGCTACAAGTTGTACATGTACTCTGTCATAACTGATTAACAGCTTGATTTTTGTCCTTGTTTTATATCAAATCCAGATGACTTTCATGTTTACTCTAACTCAGGCGTGTTACTTTTTAAAGTGAACATGGGAGAAGGTTAGGAAATGTCTGTGTAGCACAGACAGTGTATGGAGCTGTGGAAGTGGAGTAGATCTTTCAAAATGAAAATTTGGACCAAGGTCTTAAAATTCAGTTTGTAGTTGTAATATATGCCAGTGTTAGTTGCACTGTTTGTGGATCCGTTGTTGACTCAGAAAATTATGTAATAAGGTATTAATAGTGTTGGATCAGCTACAGCTTTTTTAAGTAGAGGGTTAATTTACCATATCTGCCTTTGACAGTAATGATTTAAATGTAGTATCTTCAATTCTATGTATATTGTTATTGTATACATACGACAAAAACTCAAGATATATGCTAGTATTAAGCACTGTCAGGGGACCTACAAAATAATCACAGAAATCTATTGTTCTTTGCAAATGTTTAGATTTATTTGTATGCATTCTACAGAATAATATAATATATTTTGTCTCTTTATGTGAAGTGGTACTCAAGCAAAAATATACTCATAGAAACTTTGTGTTTTGGTACAAAATTGAAACATGCTCAACCATGCAGAGGAGCGTGGTGTCTCATGCTATGCTATATTTTTCAGCTCATGCTTTTTTCCTGCTGCATAAGTGTTTTTATGTATGCACACACCCACACACAGATTCAGACAGCCTCAATTAACAGTTGTGCTGCATATACTATGAAGAATGTTGTGTGTAGAAATTAGAGTTGATAGGCAAGTTGTAAATAAAGTACCAACTTTGTGTCATTTCAGGATTCCTAGTTTAAAGGTTCGGTAGTTAGCTCAAAAGAGTTATGGCAATGTTTTATAGCCTTTCAGGTCTGATACGCTGTCCTTTATAGCCTCATTTTGAGGAGAAATTCATCACCAGTTGCAAAATAAAATAGTTATATACCTTTGCTAAACAGCTGTATTTTGATGTGGATTTATTACTAAATGCTTGAAAGCAATAGTTCTGGCTAATAGAGATGAAGTGTTGGAATCAAGGAAGAATTGCTTAAGGAAAAACAGACTGGTTTTCCTCTTTTTAGGTTATATCTTTAAAATTTTTTTGCCAAAAAATCTACTTCTGTAATGAGATGTAAAATTACAAATTGCTTCAGTGCAAAGCATGCTTTTGTTTAAAGCTGCCTAGGTGGATTTTTTTTGAGGCATGATTGTTGAATGAGGTAACAAGCACTTCAGGCCAGTAAGCTCTTAAACGTATACTGAAATAATTCAAATCTAGGTTTTCCTTGTTGTGGCCATTTGTGGGTTGTTTATGGATTTTGAAGGGAAAGGAAAGGGTTTGCCTTTGTGCAGTGTGGTATCGGTAGCCCTGTGTCTGATTGAAGCTCTTGTCAAACGTTCCCAGTGTCCGCTACGGTGTCGATAATTTTGTTGCTGTGCTCTTTGACATACTTCTGCAGGAATAAACACTGCCCTATCCCTATGCTCCATAGGAAACTCTTGACTTGGAGAAATTACTGTTGAAATTTGAGGCACAAAAGACAGGCGTTTTCCATTGCTAAGCAGAAGTTCCTCCTTTTCTGCTTGTAAATAGGAGTTGACCTTACTTTTAGGCAGTTCTAATCAATTATACTGGCTTGTCTGGGCTGGCCAGGCCAGGTCATAGCTGTGCACCTCAAATATTACAGGGGAGTGTGCAGGAGTATATAATATTCTCCCTGTACAATTAAATAAAACCCCAGCTTTTCTCTTAGCTCTGGTGGCCTTTGGAATTGCACCCTCTTTCCTTATCTATTAAGAAGCACTTCTGCGCTGTACGGACAAATTCTGTTAGGAAAGAAGCTTATTCAAAAGTCTTAGGTTTCGAACATTTAAAGTGTATGTTTTTGCATCTCTGAGATGTCTTTTGCTTAAAATAAAGAGCATGCAAAGTGTAAATTCATTTCTGGATGAGTTTCTGTGAAAACTGCTGCAGTGGATAAAGAAAAATCCCTTGGAACTGTACAGGCTGGGGACTGACTGGCTGCGTAGGGAAGCTCTGCTTGCTGCAAAGGACCTGGTGCCCGTGGTAGGCTGGAAGCTGGATATGAGCCATCAGTGGCAGCTGACGATGCCAACAGCATCCTGGGCTGTATTAGCAGGAGCAGAGACAGTCAGTCAAGGAAAGTGATTATCTGCCTTTGCTTGATGCTCTTTGGATGCTACATAGGATACTGATCCAGTTTTTGGCTCCTCTTGATAAGAGAGCAGAGCAGGTTCCACCAAGGGGCCACCAAGATGATTGGGGCTGGAGGACGTGACTGTCTTCATCCCAGGAGGTTTTCAGCACTAGGACTGATACTAGGATTGATAGCCCTGAGCACCCTAATCAGAGCCTACTTGGAGTAGGGCTAAGAAATCCCAAGGTCCATTTGTGCCTGAATTCTATAATTCTCCTTTTATTTTCTTAGCATCAAAGAAAATTTAAATGCAGGACCATAATACAATCCTTGATTAAATCATGCGTGTTTTTCGGCTTATAATCACATGGTATCGTTGTTGGCAGTAATGGTTATCCTGACTCTTTAACTCAAATTATCATTTGGTTCTGCCATCACCTGAGGTGTAAACATTTTTTCTATATTTTCTCTTTACTTTTAGTCCTTTTGGACATGATTGCACAGTGTTAAGGTACAGAAGTACTAGAAGCAGAGCACAGTTAGCTTGTTGCTTTTGTTGGTGGTCAAATCTTTACACAGAACTAGGCTTCATATACTGTGACTCGGAAATCACGCTGTGTTTCTGTATGTATTGCAATGGAAGAATCGTGAATGAGTTGACAATAAATATGTTATCAGTGTCATTTATGGCATTTAGTTCTGCATGCTGTTACGTGTTTTGCCCAGAAGAATGACCGTACTGTCAGTTCATCTGGATACCCATCTGTAATAAATTTTGAGGAAAAAAATAGAACAATTTTGGTTTCAATTTAAAACTGTTCTTTAGGTGGATATTCCAACTGTTGTAACAAAGAAGATGCTCAAGGCAGCAATGAAACACATTGAAGTGATAGCCAAGGCCAGGCAGAAAGGTAATGTCAAGACCTAATACATTGTCAGTTTCGAAGGGCAAGTTTGAATGTTTCTTTATGCATGTTTGAGATTATATGTCTATATCTTTTCATCTTTATGCCTTCTTTTAAAATAAAATAGCAATCCTCTTGCATTTTTCTTCTGATGAATGCAAAGACAGATAGGGAAAAAGTTGCAGTACATATTTGTACTCTCTGCTTTGAGTTTTATTTCCCCACATTGAAAATACTAAATTTCTATCTCTTTATGGTAAACAGAAATGTGTTTTTGTCCATTCCGAGCATTCCAGATCATTTACCAGTGCTTCTTGAAGTTTTTCCTTTATATTCCTGATGAGCAGTTACAGATGAAAGAATTTGTACGTCTGTGCACTGTACTGTAACTCTAAGTCACAGGTAGAATGATTTCACACCTGCATTATTGGAGTTGATCAGTGTATTGAAAAGTTAGGTTCATGTGTGTAAGCCATGGAGAGACTTTTACCAGTAGCATATTTAATTATTATCCAAGTAAAAGTATCTTTACAAGTCTAATGTAAAATTTATATTAAAACTGCACACTGAAGGAATATGTAGAGACACTTGCTGTTGTTATCTTTATTTTTTTCACTGGCTGTGTTCTCCAGTGCTGTATCTACTAAATGTGGTTTCATTCAACTTTTAAGCATAGATGTTTACTTTAACTGGAGTCATGAACTTTTCTTCCTTCTCTCAAAACTTAAATATATGCCATTGGTTCTATGAGTAGTGGGTAATGAATAACATGAATAATGAGACATAGCATAATTATGTTGGATGTCTTTCATGGCACAACATTGTCAAGATACTAGATAATCTGGCAGTGCTGTTTACGCCAAATTTTGTGTTTCTTTTTATTTCTACCAAGGAGTGGAAAACTTTTTTCTTTAGCAGCAAAGAACTGTATTTTAAATGTACAGCATTGAAAACATAACCATTTTCTTCAGTGTTTTAAAGGAAAAGACTTGTTTCCTAAGGGCTGATACATTAAGTAGCAGCTGAAAATGAGTTCTTCGATAATTACAAATAAGTAAGCGTTCCGGATACCGTGCAAACTACAATTGGTTGGTGAAGGAATTATTATTTCAGTGTGAGGCTTTATTTTTACCCACTAGGCTTCAAAGTCTAAGCCAAGGTTCTTTCGTAAAGTTTCAACATTTTATCCCTTTGGCAGTTGTATATGTACTGTTTACTTTTTAGCTCAAATGAAAGGCAATTGCCTTTTGTTCCACAGCAAGAAAAAGCTGAAACAACTTGTAATACTGTTTTTTACTTTCAGTAAAAAATGCAGAATTTTTGCAGCAGGCTGCTCTAGAAGAATACGGACCAGAACTTCATGTTGCTTTGAGAAGCCGAAGAGATGAACTTCACTACTTAAGAAAACTTACTGAACTTCTTTTTCCTTATATTTTGCCCCCAAAATCAACAGAGTGCAGGTATAGAATTTATTTAGGATTGTATTTTTTAAACTATTTCCATATCATGTAGTACCGTAATTTTGGGAAGTGACAGAATGAACTCCAGAGTCATTCTCCTCATCTCTCCTTCTTATCCCTTTGTTTTTGATTTTTTTGATTTGTCTTTTAAAGTAGGATGCTTACAATATTATTAAATCCTAAAATATTTCTCAATAGTATACAATGGCATTGGAAACTTCACTTAGAAAATTATGTAATCTAATACTGGTTTGGATTTTTATTTTCTTTTCTTTCCAGATCCCTGGCTCTTCTGATAAGAGAGATTCTGCCTGGTTCTGTTTTCCTCCCTTCAATGGATTTCTTAGCTGATCCTGTAAGACTGTGGAGCACAAGAATAATGTTAATTTATTCAGTGTTACTGTTTTCCTACTAAGTATGTTATGGGAAAAGCAAATGACGCAGAATGATTTACTTGCTGTGCATTTTGACTGGGTAAAAGAAAAAGGAATCTTGTGACCAGTGATTTTGTTTGTCCATGTTACTGGTTTAAGTATTAAACTCTCTAAACTGACTAAAATAACAGTATTAGTGTGATCTCTCAAGAATGTATTTTTAATGAAGAACTACAACTCCTGTTAAATGGGATAATGCTGTGCTAGTGTAAACATCTTCAAATTGCTAGTTTTTATTGCTATATTTAAACAAGGGCCCGAGTACTTGAATTCCAGTTATGTGGATCTTCATAGCAGTCTAAGTAAAACAGCCTTTTTTGCAGCTATACTGAAATCAATGCTTTCGTCAGTAATTCTGCCAATAAAAGGGTATTTATTCCTAAAGATGGAACACTCGCATCTTTGATTTTGTTTATGCATGTATTTTAGTAGGCAAAGTTGCAGTACTTACGTAGACATCCCCTAACTGCAAACCGAAAGCACTGTAGCTGTGGAAGTATTAGTTCATTAGATCTGTGGTTACAGTAAAAATACTTTTTAGAGCTTTCTTCCACTGGTAAAGAATGTTTCTGTGCAGGTCTCTTCAGAAATTCCCTGACTTGTAAAAGCTTGAAGAGACCATTGAAGGTTGATTCTCAAACAAGCGTTCCCAGGCTTTGCTTTTTAAAAAGTATTAAATATAGTTTAATAGGTTTAAACTTGGGCATAACATAGTATTGAAATGATTTTCATCTATTTTGTTAAGTTTCTTCAATATTAATTTTATATTATGTTTTCCTGCAGGACACTGTCAACCATTTACTGCTGATCTTCATTGATGATAGTCCAGTAAGTACTGACAAAGTTAAAGGAGTAGCGATTTATTCACCTGTTAAGGAGGTGAATTAACAGTCTCTTAACAATTGTGGTCTTTTTTCTGCAGCCTGAGATAGCAACTGAGCCTACTTCTTCACTGGTTCCATTCCTTCAGAAGTTTGCGGAGCCAAGAAATAAAAAACCATCTGTAAGCAACATTTATTTCCTTTCCTGTTTTGAATAAGTGTTTTGCTTTACCTGCTGTTTTTGTTCTACAGCTCTTTGTATTATTTATGTACTCTCTGAAAGTTTGAAAATTGGCTGACTGCATTTTTAACTCTCTCAGGTACTGAAACTGGAGCTAAAGGAGATCAGAGATCAGCAAGACCTTTTATTTCGGTTTATGAACTTCCTGAAACAGGAAGGGGCAGTACATGTGCTGCAGTTCTGCCTGACTGTAGGTAAGATTGCATACGTGTGCTCAAGTTATTTGATTATCTTTAAGCATTTGCAGCTTGAAGTGAATATTTACTCTCAGAACTAGGCGGCATAATTTGGCAAAAGATTACCTTTCAGGATCTGTGTTCACTTACTTTAATGTGTCCCAGTTCTTCAGTGCTAATCTTGGCAACAGTGATGTTGATGTGGACTGCAGGTCTTAAGTGTATTTCTGTTTAATGATAAAAGTTACACGTTTTAAAATAAAATATTCTTGTGAGAAAAAAACTTCTGGCCACTGATACAAAGTACAGCTGCCGTTTTTTTGATATGTGGTTACTAAAATATTTCTGAAATGAGATGTTCAGCATTAAAAGCTTCTCATGTTCATTCAGCTGTAAAATTCTGATTTCTGTAAAGAAGAGAAACATAACATTAAAGGTGTTGAAACGTTTTATTCAGTAACCTGTACCTTGGTTATGAGGCATGTGTTTGGTTTTAGCATTGTACAGGTGTTGTTTGAAAAGCCTTCTACTTCCAAGTGATAAGATTTTCTGTGAAGCTTCTATAAATTTGAGTGGATTATTTCAAGTTTTTTAGACCAAATAATTACTGGTTTACCAAAATGATGTTGCTTTTTGGTTTTGGTAAATAGTTACTTTCATGTTTCATGGGACATAATGGATGTGCCTTTATATCCCAAGCCCAGACATACATTGGGAAGATATGAAATTAATTTAGACACACTTAATCTTATAAAATACTGCAGAAGTCATTAATCATTGCAGAAGAAAAATACAAATAATCTCTGTGCTTCTTATGTGCCTATAATCCTTTAGCAGGAAGTTTACTCTGATCAGTCTTGTTCTGGGCAAACCTCAGCATTTCCTTGTAAACTTCTCTTGCATTCTTGTAGATGGCAAATCTGTATATTAGCTTATAAAATGAAAGAATGAGGTTTAGGGGCCTCCAGCTATGCTGCCCCAAATTGTCTACAATAGGTGGTTTTTCACTTGATAGAAATATTTTGGGTAAGAAGCACTTGCTGAGGAAAATAATAAAAAAATTCAAGTAGAGTTGCACAGTAATAAATATACTGAAATTATTATAATGGATTAGGTCTTAGGAATGAAATAGCAGAACAGGCACATGGGCAGATGATTAATATAAAGGGCTGTTGGGCCTCTGTATGTGTGTGTGCATTTAGCATGAACTGGAAATTATGCTAAAAGAAAACTACAATTTGCAGTTGGGTAATTTGAGAAGGAAAAAAAAATCATTCTTCTGATTAATTTTTATGATAGAATGACTTAATGGATTTATACTTGCTGTGACAAGGAATAATTTGGTTTAATTGCAATATATTTTTAGTAATAATTTTATTAACAAATCTCAATTATAGTTAATAAGAAGGCAGCTACCTTATTACCTAAGATTTTGAGCTGCCTTGTGTTTCTGTTAACTTTTAAGTTTTACAGATTACTCTGTCTGCTGGAAGATGAGTTGATGTTTTAAGGTTCTTCAAGATGCTGTTTGTTTGCCAAATTGATCAAGGAGTGTTTTTTTCTTTCCTTTACTTCCCAGAGGAATTCAATGACCGAATTTTGCGACCAGAGCTATCAGATGCAGAAAAGATGTCTCTTCATGAGGAAGTACAGAAAATTTACAAAACTTACTGTTTGGATGAAAGCATTGACAAAATTAGATTTGACCCTTTCATAGTGGAAGAGATTCAAAGAAGTAAGTTTGAATTTGAAAGGAATAATGTACACTGGAATTTAACCAGCATTCTGTAGTAAAGTGAAGAAAAATTTAGCTAACTATCATCAGTCTTTTTTTGTCAGTTTTAAAAATTGCTATCCCCTTCCTGTATTGTGCTTAGCCCTTGTTTTGTCAGTTTATTTCTATTTTTTATTTGTAAAACTTAACAGTACCTTGCAAAGTAATCCCGAGCTCAGACCAGGAAAAAAAATGTATGAACTTTTTATGTCTGTATATCTCTCTCTCTCTCTCTATTCATACTTATAATTTTTCTTTATAGTTGCTGAAGGTCCATATATGGACGTTGTGAAACTTCAAACTATGCGGTGTCTTTTTGAAGCTTATGAGCATGTACTTTCTCTGCTTGAGAATGTTTTTACTCCTATGTTCTGTCACAGTGATGAGGTAAGTGTGAAAGATTTGAAGAGTAGTCTTAAAAGCAAGATTGTGTTTTTTTAGGATAACGCTGTTTACAACAGTCATGCGTATGTGGAACTCAAAAATATGGCTTCATTTTCCACTTCAGTTAGCTTTCCAGAGCTGGACCAATCTCAGTAGGAAAACTGAATTTATTCTAGTTCAGTGCAACAACATCACAGAACAATTTGTGTCATTATAATCAGCTTGCCTGTTACTTCTGTTCCTGTTTCCTACATTTTGCAATGTTGTTGCATAGTAGCCTTTACTTCATTTAATCCAGTGTTTTCTTTGATACCTTGTTTCTCTACTATAGTACTTCAGACATCTTTTAAGAGGAGCAGAGTCACCAACTCGCAATTCAAAGTTTAACAGGTAGGTATGGTAGAGTTTATAAGTGTTTTTCTTTGATTGTTAGTTAAAAACATCAGAATATTACACCATAGGAATTTTGCTACTGCCTGATATTAATTTGACTAAATGTTTAGCACAGCTTTTTTTTTTTTTAAATTAACAAATTACATATTAAAGGAGCAAGCAATATTATACAATATATCTCTTCACTTTGAAGTGTTTTACATAAAGAATTTAAAATGTGATTTAGACCTCAACATTTGAGAAGAGGGAAGGGGAAAATGGGAAAAATATTTGTACAGTGAGAATAAGCTAATGTAGAAATGTGGTTTAATTGACTGTGTATATGTAATAGCTTTTTAATAGTGCAAAGCTGGGTCTTCTTGAATTTCAGATGTTGTACCCTGTGTTTAACCAACTTGTATGAGAATCTCTTCTTGTTGTGACAGGGAGGATTTACCATTTCTCCCAGGTGAAATATGTTTTCCCCCAACTCCATTGCAGAAATGTAGTGTCTGAAGGCTTGTTTCTGAGCTTGGGCTATGTACTTACAGACCTCCTTCAGGCTCCTTAGGGCCTATGGAGAAGAGCATCTCCTGTGGTGTGGATGGGTGATCTCCCACTCTGGGGTTGGGTTGATGAACCTTGAGGTCTCATGATTTCTTGTCTTTCATTTTATATTGAGTGTCATAGACTAGCCCAACTGAATTGCTCTTACGACCTAGCCAAAAGAAGGAAAACTTTAGTGAGACAATCTTTAATTTGGATGGGCTTTCTTTCTTGGTATAAAGTAAGATCTGTGGTATAATGGAAAATGCTAGTGTTTATCATCTTGGATGGTAAACTCTTCTAGAGGAGTAACAGCAATTTATTTTACCTTTTCTGCTTTCAATAGAGATACACCTAGCAGCAGCAACTCCCTTGTTTTGCAGCCTACCATGAGATGTATTACTGGGACATATCTTTCTTCCCTGCTCCTGTTCTTCAAAAACTACATGGTTGTTCTCTTTAATGTATCTCCGCTGGTGACGTCCTTCATGTAGTCTTTATAGTTCTTGGAGATCCAGGACTGGAGCTTTGGTGCCGTGCTTTCTCACATTGGTGCTAGGAAGCTTCTGTTTCTTAGCAAAGAGGCATGGAACGCAGCTAGACCAAACTGCATTTCTTTCTACATTTCCACTAGGAATGGTCACGTTAAAACACAATTCACCTTCTGTTGAAAATGGCTACAGGGTTTCATCTAGACATTTAAAACTGCTTTCTGGTTTCTTTCCCAAAATTATTCATGTAAGGGCTTGAAAGTATCCTGTGATACACTTCCTAAATCTAGTTAAAGTATGAAAACATTTTCGTTGTATCCTTGATGCTTCGCTTTTAAAAATAGAAAGGGTGGAATTACAGGCAGTCTCTATCTGGAGTTTTTGAAATACCTCTCTGAGCAAATTTTATTTGGGGACTGTTACAGCATATTCTCAAACAGTATCCTTACCATTAGTGAAAATGTATCCAGTTGATATTTTGGAATAATCAGAATGCCCTCAGTATATATGCTGACTTACAATACTAGATTATATTTCTGAAGTGGTACTTCAGTGATTATTTCCATGAAATAAGGATCCTATCTGCAAGTAGTTTACCTGTTGCTTTGGAGTTTCCCTCTGCAGAATTTGGTACAGTCACTGCCAAGGAGGGGGAAATTCCATAATAACATTCCATAGTTATGGAATTATTCCAGATGTTATTCCATGCACTTTTCCTGCCTTCTCTTCCCTTTTCTGGTATTAGTTCCACTTGAAAGAAATCACATGCAAAGAGATGGGAGTTTTTTCCCATATCTTTGATGCTTTGCTATGGGTACTGTGTGTATATTGCACAGATACTGCTGGTTGAAAAATCAAATCAAGGAGTAGGTATGAAATCCCATTGGAATGTGCGTGTGAGTAATGTATTGAAACATTTCACCTATTATAAGACAAGAAAATTACAGAGTTTCTAGAAAATACTGGTGCGAAGGTAGGAAGAAGTGACTGTGTAATTTTTTGTTGGAATCATTTCTTTGAACTATAAAAAATAATCATAGCTTTTTGCATACTGATAGGACAAATAATGTGTGCTATGAAAACTGCTAAGGCAGTAGATGGGACGGCTCCAGTGTTTCTGGAATGTAAAGAACTCACATTGAGGATATTCTGATAACTTGATAAATAGCTGTGGTTGTCAACAGTTTTAACTCCATAACTGATATATTCTACCTAATGTTAAGTGTGTGTGGTCAGTAATAACTGGTGCTCTAAGGTCCAATTCTGTTGCCTTTATTTGGGCAGAGTGAGAGAGATGACAAATATTCCCTCTCCGCTTCTCACAGTTACATATTTATAACATACTACTACATTACTTAAAGGTATTCTGTGTTGGAAGTCTAACAAAAAAAAGAAAAGCTGTCATGTAATATAAGCACACAGATTTCTGGATAGCTGTATATCTGTCTTGATTTTCTACGTGCCGTGACCACAAATAGAAATAGATGCGTCCTGATTTCTCATCATTGGAATAGCAATGAAATTATAGTGTTTTTGAAGTTAAAGGACAAAGTAGAAGAGATACTAACAATTTCAGGGAGTGGTTAGGAGTAAAACCCATGGATTTAAGTCTGTGAACAGTTGTATGCAGTGTAATAGTCACCATAATTTCTAGCTTGATAGGTTATGTTTCCGGTTTTACAGCTAAAGACAGTGTAAGATGTCTTACAATCAGACCCTTCCAGAAAACAAAATCTGAAATTTTAGTATTTTAATCCCATATCAGTTTGTCCAGAATTCAGTAGCTCTGGAGAATTAAAATCCTGTGTTTGGTGACAGTGTTAATGTAGAATATTACCAGGTTATGTAGAATGTCAAAAATACATGACAATTCATAAAATCTGTGAAACAAAAATTGAAAAAAAAAATTTTTAATAGTGGCTTTTACTATAACTAATACAAAGGGAGTGTGGGATGAGTATTATTACATAAAATAAGCCCACAGCCTTTTCATTATATTGGCCAAATTAACTAGATTCCTATGTGACTTCTGAACATAGGTTATAGAAAAAGTTAGCTACCTGTTTGGCATTACAGATAGCTGTAAGAATGAAAGTTATCTGTAAATTGTTATTTGCTTCTGTGAATGTCTGTGAAGACCTGAAAGTTTCAGTAACTGAGGTTTTAAATTCAAAGGCCAAGCTTGTGGTGATGAAACGTGCAGGTACTGTTCACATTTCACTTTCTAAGGATTTTAGGTCAGAAACTCCTAATTGTATCACCTTTTCTGTTAATCCATGGTGGTGGTCAGAGCTGGTTCAGTTTTGTTGGGATAGGTCTCTCAAATTTGTTTTTTTTGTTGTTGTTGTTGGCTTGTTTTTTGATTTTAACATTATTTTCTGCTGGGCTCTGGAGGTAATTTATGTGCCTGTTGTTGCAGAAGTAGCCTGAGTTTGGATGACTTACGGTAAGTCTATCTAACACTCAATTAATGTGTGTTAGTTACGCTGCATCTCTTGTGACTTCATCACACAGCCTTTATAACAGTAGTTAACTGTCCATTTTATTTGTAAAAAACATGTGAATGTCTTCTTTGGACTAAAGTGCATTTCTCCTCACAAAAAGCTTTACTCCCCATGTCCTCTTCACCAGTGTTTAGAAATTACTTAATTACTAATTTCACGAGTTTACAGTACATTAACATTGTTTGCTGTTAACAGTTCGTCTCTTGTCATTTGTTGTGAAATATATTTGAAGCTTTTTTTTTTAGCCTGTGACTGCTAACTGCCCCAAAATTTCCTTTACTCCATGTCATATTTCCAGATCCTGTTTGAGATTTTTATCCCCTTAAGTGGTGGTTTTATCTTGCACAGCTGTATTCAGGGTGATCATTGTCTAACATCTCATGCTTATATAACCATTTTATTATTATTGTCAAGCACTCAAAAACAACAGTTCCCCAAATTAGTTCTCTCTGCAGCTTCTCTTGTGACTGTTACAGGTTTGATGACGATATATGCTATTTTTTATGATTGGCTGTAGGTAGACTGTGACCACTTATTAATGCCTTAACAGCTCTTCAGTGGTTTGTTTTCTGATTATTTGTGCCTCTTCAAATACATGCTATTCAAACTCAGAAAACAATCTTTTCTCTATGGACTTTTCCTTGGAATTTATCAGAGCATCAGTATGTCATAAATCTCCCTTGAGACTAGTATGAGTATCTTTCAACTTGATTTTTCAGATTAGGAATCGAGGTAATTAGATGCCCAGTTCAGTGTGTTGAGTTATAACTTGCTAGATTGTTGAGCAATAAGGACTACTTGAGATAGAAATGCAACTCATTGATTTTTCAAGTGTGGCAATATATGCTCATCATTTCTCCTACTTGGGTGTAGGGGTTTTAGTCAGCCAAAAAGAAATGGTACTGTGATTTCACACACATAATAATATCTAGCTTGTCTGGTATATATAATTGGTCTGGTACTTCTCGACCCAAAGAGGCTCCCAACAACATTCTTCAGCTGCGTAGCCCTGGCTCATCACTTGCCAAGTCAGTGCACTGAATGAGGCAGATATCCTGTGGGAAAACAGTTTTGCAACCATCCATGATTAAAGAATACCATAGTGCGTAGTGACAGTATTGAAATCTTTGGTCTGCATTTCCCAGTTATGGAGCGAACAATAATTTTAATTCTTTTAATGTTACGTATGTGTGACTCCTGGAATGTTTAAAAAAAGAAAAGTATTCCAGTGTTTTGTTGTCTTATCATTCATCAGGAATGTTGGAACCTGTAGGCTCTCCACAGAGGGCCCTGCCAAGAAAGCAAACTATAGAATGACCATCTAATAATGCTATTACATGGATTAGCACCAGAGAGAGTGGGATACGCTTTCCAGAGAGTTTTGTGTATATATATATATATATATATTTGTTGACAGTAGCAGAGTTGACAGGTCTTAAAACTTCTGATCTCTATTCTAAACTAGCTACCTCCTGTCCTCTTTGGTCCCTCATGTCTTGAGCCTGCTCTTATCCTAGTCCCATCTCTTTCCTCCTACCTAGCATCAAGTTCTTTCACCTATTTCTGCTTAGCCAGTGAATCTGTTAGATTTTTATCCTGATACCTGTTTTTAATATACAGGTTTTTTTCTTGCTCTGTTTCTTCAAAATGTCAGTCCTCCTGTTGTCTGTCCATATCCAACATCCACAGATTTTTTTGCCATGCTCATCTAATGTGGTTTGTTCTCTCCATGCTTGCTCAAGGACTTTTGCCAAACCAGTCCTATGTTCTCTCCGTATATTGTGGAGAATGTCTGTGTACCCTCTTACTCACCAGTCTTTGTTCTGAATTTATCTCCTCCTGTGAAGGGAATCCCATCCTAGTTTGTCACTTTATACTTGTCCAGTTCAGTGATTGCTCTTTATTCACTTGGTGTAATCTTTGGGCTCAGGGCTGGGGCTGGAAGTGTTGGTTTCCTAGCTGTCAGGGTAAGTCCTGGCTCCATACAGCTCAGTACAGGCACAGGTGTATGCTGCCTTCAGCTGGAGCATGATCAGTGTGGGAAAAGTGATTTGAGCCTGGAGTACTGTCAAATCACAGAGCTTGTGCAAATTAGTGTTTTTGCTGAAGCTCTTGAGAATTGCACAGGTTTTCACAGGAATGATGTAAACTTCCTTTAAGAGTCAAGACAGAGGTCTGAATTATTAACCTTCCAGAAAAACTAGTTTTGTCTCACGTGAGATCTGTATTTTCTAACCGCAGAAGCATTTGAACAAGATTCAAGTAGCAACATGAAATGGTTCAGTTCAGCACAGTAATGTGTAGTAGAGAGTGTTTAAAAATTGAGTAAAATTGTTCAAGCACGGATCAGCCAAGCAACCTTATCTTTGTATAGCAGAGATAAGTAAGATAAATGGTTCCAGTCTGCTTTGGAGCTGATGATAATATGAGATAGAAGAAGCAAAAGATTTGGAAATTACGCAATTTTAGTCATGTACACAGTCTGTGTAAAATTATAAACAGGAAGATCGTTAGTAACACACATATGTTTGGAGTCAGCAGTTGATATTTTCTGCATGCTTTTATAGGCAGTAAAGATTTTTTATCTGCTGATCACTGCTGTTCTGTTTGTACTACTGTTCCGTGGTCAATAATTTTTTGTTTTAAAGGAAAAAGAAACAGGATTTTTTTTTTTTTGGTCCTCCAAAGTACTAATTGAAGTAAAGACTAATATTGGTCTATACATTTCTTTTGAATCTTTGATTTTGCAGGTCACTGCGTTAATTTTTAACTTGCCTATCAGCTGTGTATTTTGAATCACCCTAAGTGACTGCAGGCTGATTCCATATTCAACAGAAACATTCTTCTTTCCAGAATTACTAGTATTTCTACACAAGAAATAATCTTTGGGCATAAAAATGCTGCGAAATCTGTTCTCTCAGTAAGGAGTGTACTTCCTGCCCAAGTACCTTTCTTTTTCCATACCTTGTTTGTTGCTTTTTGGATGCTTTGTCATAAGTGGCAAGACTTTAAAAAGTCTTCATCTTTCAGTCAGACTGGCTCTTCAAGCCAAGGTTCTTCCGTTGCATCTGTTTTCTCTCATGCTCAGTCTTGCTCCTTGAACATTTCTTTTGTCTGTCCTTACTGCTTAAAAATTGAAATCTATCTTGAATGATACCTGTTTGTAAAATTCCATTAAGAAAATTCATCTAACTGCAGCATTTAAAGTACTTGGCAGGAGTGGATAAATATTTAAATAGGAGTACATGGAAAAGGACAGAGGTAATGACCTTCTAGATGTGCATGCCTGTAGCAATACCACAGTTTCTGCTGTCAAAACAAAGTTGTTTTACCTAGCTAATTGTTTATTCTGTGTCCTGAATTACTGGGATACTATTCTAAGAGCTTACTTGTGGTTAAACATATGGAAATCCCGTATCTCTTTAAAGTGTAATCAAGAAATTTTGCTGATTGATCAGAGAACAGAATTATAAATAAATAAATTTTAACCTAAGTGGAACTGTGAATGTATTGGCTACTCTTTATAGAGTTGTTTCTCTTATCTGCAAATGGTGTGCAATGGCCTACTGAGCAACTGTGTAATAATATGCCTTGTCTTGTGAACTGTGGTTTGTATGATCCTAGGACCACACAGAAGAGAGGAGAATCATTTGGAATCAGCAAAATAGGGAACAAAATAAAAGGTGTATTCAAGAGTTCTGCAATGGAAGGAGCTATGTTGCCGAACTATAACGTAAACGAAGGAGAAGATGACTTTGTGAGTAAAAAAAAAAAAGGCGTCTTTGTTCATTTTGGGTGGTTTGGTTTTTTTCCTTTTTTATTTGAAAATGTTAAGTTTCTGCCATCCTCTCTACAAAGTTTTCATGTGCCACATCCCCAGTTACTGTGCCTCTGAGCTTATTGCCTTAGTACAGAGAATTACTAAAAGTAGCAGTGTCAGACATTTTTGTAGGCAATGAATTTTTCTCTAAAAATTTACCATGCCATTTTATAATTCTAGGTAATAAAGCATGTGTAGGATTGCATACCTGGCTCTTCTGAAGCTTACCACAAGACCTTGAACCCAAAAATAAAGCAGTGGAGAAATTGCTGTCAAGTTAGTCTGTGATGCATCTTTTTCTCTTACAAAACAGGAGCCAGTAGGCCTTTCTCATTTGTCTTGGGTGTCTCCCTCAATGCTTTTGTTCTGTGTAAACAGCCATGAATAGAGCCAGTGGTAGAATTTATTGCATGGTACATTGTTATCTGAAGCACAACTGGGGGACAAATGAAAAATTTTAAAAGGCAAGAGAAAGGAATTGGTCAGAAGCTGTAGATAGCCACATATTTTTCAGTGTCTGTTAGTTCAATCTTTTGAACTGTTTCTAACAACCAAAACATTTGAGTGTTCATCACCTTGATAAACTGATAGCTCATTTCCCATGCTCATTAGCCTGAAGATAAAAATTTGAGTTTGTATTATTCACCTGGTTCAGAATTGTTTTCAGAAGAAGGTGAGAGCACTCAGCAACTTAGAACTCTAGATAGATAAGGTTTTTTTCTTCCAGCTGTCTCTCCTTTAGTACTCCTGTGTCCCAGTCCCTCTTCCTGAAGTATCATCTGTGGAACTTGATAGCACTGTAAAAATTTTCTGATGTCACTAAAAGTTGCTAATTTCAAATTAATTTGCAGTGGATCTAAACCCAGAAATTAATCTCCATGGGAACTCCATTAATGAAATGATTCTGTTCTTTTATTACTTAGTGACGCATACTTGAAACTTGATTTATGTTTCATTACCTTTTGGAGAGCTCGCCTCTACCAGTTAAAATAGAAATCTTTGTGTTTAAATTAGAGATCTTTGTGTTTGAATATTTACAGATTGAAGAAGGCGTTATGGTGATGGAAGATGATTCTCCTGAGGAGGCTGTTACTACCCCAAATACACCCCGCAACCTTGCTGCGTGGAAAATTAGCATCCCATATGTAGATTTTTTTGATGATCCCTCCCTGGAAAGAAAAGACAGAAAGGAGAGAATTCCTGTATTCTGCATTGATGTGGAGAGAAATGATAGAAGGGCAGGTATGCAATGTTGTGGAAAAAAAGTGTCATTTAAAAGTGAACTCAAAATAGTATAGTGCGCTCTCTTCGGATGGCTCTTGCAGTATGTTTTGCATATGTGTTCTGATTTCGAAATAATGGCTTGAAAGTTCTGAGGAAATGTGATTGAGAGATAAATGATCACATTTCGTTTTTGAAAGTTGAGAACTGATTCCTCAGCACGAATCAGTTCTATTTAGACTCTGTGCCAGAGTTCGAGATGTTCTCTTTCCAAAAATATTTATGCTACAATTCATACTAACAAGCACCTGGCTTATTTTTCTTTCACCTACTCAGAACTTCGGAATAATAGAAATAAATAGCTTTTTCTATAACCTTAAAATGTAGCTCTTAGGAAATTAGAATGTTTTGTTTATTAGGAGCCATCCTGGCTTGCAATTAGTTTATCAGTATCTAGACAGCAATACATCCATATATGAAGTGAGGGAAAACAGCATCACCCAGAGACTGCATTGATTTGTGTTAGTGAGACTAATAATAAGCACAATAAGCAGAAAGTATTTAGGAGTGATATCTTCCAGGATTAAGAATGATCAGCATTCAAGCTGATGATACAGAGGACTGTATTCAGCAAGTACTATTTCTGTAAATAATTTGGTTAAAAGTTTGAAAATAGATCTAACATAGTCATCCCTCATAAGTTTTGAAGTTATGCAGCACTTAGTTGTTTAGATTTTAGGGATCCCCTAAATGATGTGATAATTTCCTTGCTAGTACCATATCTGTCTATCATATCTATCTGTCTAGTTATGCATTTCAGTTTAACACTCAAAGTATCTTTAAGTTTGTTATTGCAGTATAGGGGACTAAGGTCACTGAGATTTTTCTAGTAATAATCCATCATACATTTCCTGTTGCTAATTTGTCTCTCTGGTGGCATAAAACCTGGTTTATTTTTAACTTTTTTTCCCCAGTTGGACATGAGCCTGAACACTGGTCTGTCTACAGGAGGTATCTTGAATTTTATGTGCTTGAGTCGAAGCTTACAGAATTTCATGGTATGTTCTCCATCATCTGGAAAGCCACTTTTCCCCTGATGTGATTATCATTCTTTATGATTATCATGCGTTACAATGAAACCAATGTTTACTGCTTTACAAGAATAGTTTATCTCTGTTAGGTACATTTCCTGATGCTCAGCTTCCCTCAAAGCGAATCATTGGCCCCAAGAACTATGAGTTCTTAAAATCCAAGAGAGAGGAGTTTCAGGAATATCTACAGGTATCAAAAAAACATTTGGAGTAAAGAATATTCTTGAAACTAATGATACAAAACCAGTAAAAGAATATCTACTTATTTTGTTTGTTTCCAAGTAACTTGAGTTACAGAGTTTGCCCAAGGGTTCAGTTGGGCGAATAAAACTTGTTAAAGTGATTGAAAACAGAAATCTCTTGCAAATGACGATATCTATGGCAATATAATGCTCTTTGAATATATTTTTTCTATAGAGAAACTGATTTTGAGATACTACTTATACTTCTTTCTTTCCTTCTGTCTCAAAGAAACTTCTGCAACATCCAGAACTAAGTAACAGCCAGCTTTTAGCTGATTTCCTGTCCCCTAATGGAGGAGAGACTCAGTTTCTTGATAAAATGTTGCCCGATGTGAATCTTGGTATGTAGTATACTACTTGTTTATTCTGACAAATAGTAATACTGTGGATGCTGTGATTGAGTTCTGTGATTCTCTGAATGATAGTAATGAATAGATAATTCTTGTGGATGTGGGAAATAAGAACTCTGCTCCTTCACAACCCCACAGCTCAGCAAGGAAGATATGCTGATACTTCGTTCTTGAAGAAAAAAGACCTTTTTGAAATTATGAAAAAAGGTGTTTGTGCTTGCTTTTGAATTTTTGTGTCAACAAGCAAGATGATAAGATTTCTATTAGTAAATTTCATCATTCAAGAAAATTTACAGTATTGTCACAAGTCAAATCTGCATGACTCAGTCGCTGTTTACACATGAGGTGGTATAAAGAATTTTAATGTAAAACTATCTTTGGGTTTTAGTTGATTAAAATCTGTTTATTTTATTCTGAAAGCTACAATATTTGATATTTCTAGTATTAGCTAGTGTTATATCTTTTTTAACATGAGCTACTTAATAGATTTGAGGCAATGGTGTGTGATATAGGCAGGTCAAATGGAAATTGAGAAGTTTTGAGAGATTTGTGATGTCTAATGTAAGAGTTCATAATAAATGAGTAAAGTAGACTGCGGTGTGACCTTACAGCTTGGCTGCAGTGTAGCTGTCTCACGATAGCGGGCCTGAGCTGGTGAGGTCAACCTCATGCCTTGTACCACTTGTGGTTCTGGCGCTGGTGTGGTCCCAAAAGCCGTGTCTGAACTGTCATTTCTGCGTGCCCTGGTCCCAATGTGAACCTGCTGGGGCTTAATGTGCTTTATGAGTTGTTGAATGAGATTTTGCTTTTCATCCTCCAGTTGAAAGGTTTTGTTTTTGTTTCATACCTCGTTTCTAGATCCAACCGTACATTGTTAAAAAAAGCTTATAATTATGGTGTTTACTGTAATGCATTTCCTGCCTGAGACTGTGCGTCACTTCTATAAACAGCACTATAACAAGTCTTGGCATTTCAGTAGGGCTTTTTATGAGGATGAGTGTTTTTATTATTATCATCTGATCATTTTACATACTTTCCAGTGTAAATTTCAGATTTAATGACATGTAGATAAGTATTACAGTAAATGTAATGGATAAAATAAAATAGTCCTGGACACTTTCATTTTTCAGTATTCCAAGTTACTGCACCATATCCTGAGAGCCTTATCAGGACAGAAGAGCTGATTTTTAAGGCCACAGCTGTAACCTGTCCAATTTGTAAAATTCCACACAGAAGGGTTTTTGAGGCTGGATCTCCCCAGAATCCCTCCAGATTAGCTTATCTTTTCATGGAAAGAGGAGAATCTTGGTTATCTTGATTTCTTCTCTGATGAGTGTTTACGATTCTATGAAGAACTTAAGGACAGGGAATTTTACCTGTACTGGTGTATGTTTTTTAATATTTTAAGTATCTTTTCTTGAAGAATACTAAGCACTAAGTTACAAGATGGTTATGTGCAAGACTATTTCCATAGCTTTTTGTGTCAAATTAAAAAAGCCCAGATTTTAAAAAATTACTGTGTTTTTAAGTAATGACTAGACAATAAGTACTTAAAATATAGCAGAGAAAAAGGTCTTTCAAATCAGCCAGTGATAACAAAGTTTTTTTTTTTTATTTCTAATTGTAGGTAAAATCATAAAATCTGTTCCAGGAAAACTGATGAAAGAGGTGAGTAATTCCGTCAGGTTGCCAACATAATAATAACTACAATAACTTCAGTAACTAATTTTACAAGACTACTAACTTACAAGCTATTCAGCACTTTGAAAATTCTGTTGTTCAGAATTCATTTTCCTATAATTATTCAAGTGACAGGTCACTCATATCTTTTTTCAGAAAGGTCAGCATTTGGAGCCATTCATCATGAATTTTATCAACTCCTGTGAATCTCCCAAGCCTAAACCAAGTAGGCCTGAACTTACCATTTTGAGTCCCACTTCTGAAAATAATAAGAAGGTACAGTAAGTCATGTTTCTTTCCCACTTCATAGGAGTGGGGAAGACTGACCACACCATGAAAATGGAAAGAATAAACAAAAAAAACCTCTCATAAATATAAAAATTTACCTATTTGTTGCCATTCCATACAAGAGAGAGAATGGTAGTGGAGAGATCTTTTGTCATCTTCTGGTTTGTGAATACCTTTGAATGATTTTTGAGGGTTGTGGGCGAGTTTTGTTGTTTTGTTGTTGCTGTTGTTGTTTACATCTTGGTGTATTTGGAGATGAGGAAACAAAGTAGAGAGCCTGGGAAGTACAGAGAGGAGAAGAAGAAGGGAAAGCAAAGGTGTAAAACAGGGAATGTTTTAGTGTCTTAAGGAAGCTTCCTTTTCAAAGTGAAGAGCTTGAGTGTTTGATGAAAATGTGACTTGTCAAAGTTCTACAAGCCGAAATTGTCAAATACCTCTTTATCTGCCTTCAAAGTGTTTATTGTTGTCTGACATTCATAGTAGGTTAACTATATCACTTTGTGCATAGTTACTTTTTCTAACATTGGCACGGTTTAGCACTTCCAATTTTAACCTTTTACACATCTGCAGGTAAAGATAGTTCCTTTCTTTGTTTTCCTGTATTTCTAGTTAGAGCCTGGTAAAACGTAATGTAAAGATTTCTGCTAGCTTCAGGGGCTTTAGAAAGGTGCTGGTCTTCATATTTCTGTGTTGGACTGCATTAGAGTGATCATGTATTTGTGGAATTTAAAGAGGAATATTGTTATTGGTCTCAGATTTCAAAGACCCAAACTCAGTGCTACAGAGCTGTTGTGGTGCAGGACAACATGCGTAATATGCATACTCTTTGCCATGTGAGAGGTTCTAAAGGAAAGGTCAGTAGTATGTGCTTTCCTGCTATCTCATTTGCTTGGGAAGAGGAGTTGGATTACATATGAGACTGGACTACACAGGCCCTAGTCTCTTTTCCCAAGTAAGAAGGGATAGGAAGAGCGGAAATGGCCTCAAGTTATGCCAGGGGAGGTTTAGTTTTGATATCAGGAAAAAATCTCTTACTGGAAAGGGTTGTCAAGCGTTGGAACAGGCTACCCAGGGAAGTGATGGAGTCACCATCCATAGGGGTATGCAAAAGATGTGTAGATGTGGCACACAGTTTAGTGTTGGGCTTCACAGTGTTGGGTTAACGGTTGGACTTAATGATCTTAGAGGTCTTTTTCAACCAAAGTATTTCTATGACTCAGTGTCAGCAGGGGCACTTCATTTTGCAAAGTGCTAAGTTGGAGATGTATGATAGTCTGAAGTGTAGTGTGTAGCATGAGAGGACAGGGGATAAAGATTGCGGTGGATTTTTTCCCCCTCTCTCCTCTAGTGCAAAAACTAAGAGGCACTAAAAGAAGGTGGTAGGAGTTGGGTTCAAAGCAAAAAGTGGTAGCTCTTGCAATGGTTAGTAGATTTGTGGAACTCCTTGCCAAAAGATTTTGTGAATACTAGGTTAAACAATTATGAAGTGAGACAGGACAAATTCACAAGGGAATGTATTCAGGGTGAATACCTATAGAGAGACTGAATCTTGAACTTTTTTTTTTTTTAAGTTGAAAACAATTGGAGACTGGAAGGATTTGGTGAAAAGTACTGTCTAGGATGATTGTTTCCAGGATCCATTTATGGTTCTTGGCAGTGATGAGCTGTTGAAAAAACGGACCTTTTGATCTCCTTCACTACAGACATTTTTAGAGTGTTATGACACAGAATTTGCAGCCACAAAATGTTTACACTGATTAAGTTCAGTAGCAGTTAAATCTATTAATTTGTTTGGGTTTCATCTTCTGAACATGAAGGCTGAATTACTACAGCCAGTGTTTAGTGTTAGCTTACATGTGCTTATACACAAAATTCGTATCCTTCATTTCAAGTTCTTTCTCACCCTGGACACTATTTCCAAGGTTAAGATATTTTGCTCTTGCTCTCTGTTCAGAGGGGTATATATGTATCAGCAGTCTTAAAAATCAGATGTAGAGTTTTTGACTTGTGCTAGAAACAGAGTACATGCGTAAATAATTCAAATGTTATTTATAAAACAGCTGACAGCACACTACAGCAGAGTATGAACAATCAGTTAATTTTCTTACTGTGATCTGACAAGAACTGTGGAAGTTAACAGTTTTAATACGTTTAACTTACCTAAATACCTGAGCTACCAGCTTTGCATTCTGAAGCATTGCTCAGTTAAAATGTAAACACATTCTTTGAAGTGTCAGCATGTTATTCTTGTAAAAGGACGTGTGTATGGAAATTCAGATGCTGAAATGAGGTTTTCCCAATGCTTTTCAACCATGGTGATCCCAGGAAAGCAAAGAGCTGTCTGTACTTTGGCTTTTCTTTTGGAATACTGAAGTTTCCTTAAGCAAAACGTAGATCTTTACTGCCTTCTGTTTTCCAGGTCATTTTCAGAAATATCATTGTGGGATGAACCTCTGTCTCACTGCTGACTAAGTGCCCATGTATGCAGTTCGTTGGAGAGACAAGTTTGTAGAATCCAAGGCCAAGTTGTTGCTGGCACTGCCAATTAGCCTGTAGCAGATGCTGTTGTCACAGGATATGAGTTTCTTTGCACAGAGCAAAAAAGATGAGGCTAGCCCCAGCTCTCCATTCCTTCTCACCGTCTGTGATGTGAGAGAGTTCACTGTTTCTCTGAGCACCTTTATTCTATTTAGCTCTTTCATGAATGGGTAACTGGTTCTGCATATGTTTTTTAATTTTTTTTTTCTTTCCCAGAAGAAATCTGTTTTATTTTGGGGAGCCATTTGCTGTAAATGGATGGAAACTTTCAGACTTCAGTGTGTCCCTTGCAGAGCTGTGATTATTATTGAATGATGGGCACTCAAGACACTTTACCTTGGGGGAGGCTACAAGACAGTTCTGTGATCAGATACTGAATATCTGTGCTCAAATTATACTACTGATTTTGACCAGCAGAAGCAAGTATGAATGAGGAATTCATGTGATGACTGCTTTCTCATTAATTTGCCATCTGTCAGTTCAGCCAGGGCGCACACAGTTACTCACACAATTAATGGTAATTGTTAGAGATCTGATACACCAGATTGTGCTGGGTTATGGTCTCTGCTGAGTTTTCCCATGCACATTGTGAAATTCATCCCTCATGCTGATTTGCTGAGGTGCTCGTGCCTTCTTTGGAAGATAGTTTTCTCTTTCTCAGGTCAGCCCATGCTTGGGAAAAGCTTTGTGCCAGGACACTGAGCCATTTACATCTTGTCACTTCCTGGATTTGATTTTTAAGCAACACTGGTTTCATCTGCCAGACCACTTTAGTTCATATCGATGATACGTTTTGGAAATAAATCTCCTGATCACCTCTGCGTGTCACATTTTCTTTCCTACTAGGGAGCTATCTTAGAACTCATTAACTGAATTTACTTCAGATGAAACTAAACTGGAAAATTCTGCCTAGGAATGCAGGCACTAAGGGTGTTCAGTTCAGAGGCCAGACCAGAGGTCAACTGGAGTAGCACCCCTCCCTATTCCCAAATTATGTTTGGCATAGGCTTAACCTGTTCAGTTCTGCAGTTTGTGAGAACGTGACACCTTTGTGAAGATGTGTGGCCTTCCGGTTCCTGAAGGGGGCCTACAAGAAAGCTGGAGAGAGACTTTTTTAAGAGTGTTTAGTGACAAGAAAAGGGGAAATAGTTTCAAACTGAAAGAGAGTAGGTTTAGAATAGATATTAGGAGAAAATTCTTCACTCTGAGGGTGGTTAGATGCTGGAACAGGTTGCCCAGAGAGGCTGTGAAATCTCCATCCCTGGAAGTGTTAAATGCCAGGTTGGAGCAACCTGATGCAGTGGAAGATGTCCCTGCCTATGTCAGCGGGATTGGAACTAGATGAACTTCTAGGTCCCTTCCAACCCAGGCCATTCTGTGATTCTCTGACATAAGTGCAGTGCAGTAGCCAGGCACCCTCACTTCTGGTGATGGAGGTGCGTGTCTGTACCTGGACTGTGTGAACTGCCTGTATGGAATCAGTGAGGGAATCTGGCAGGCAGCCAGAGAGATGGAAGTTTTGGTCCTTTTGAGTGCCTGTCTGTGAGAAAAGCATGTTATCTCATAGCAAGAAAGTTCTTAGTTTTTTTGCTAAATGGTAGAGTCGCTTTCCAGCTGATGCTTTTATTGCTACAGTGTTCTCATATGCCTTGTCTGAAGCAGATCTGTTTATTCCAGTTTCAACATGCTGGAATCTGCTGAGAATACAATGAACGTTTCCCTGGTGCTGGTGCTGCCAACTGTGTTCATATGAGTAGGGTACACCCAGGCTACCTCAGCAGGCTGAGTAAGAAGTGCCTGCAGGTCTGTCAGGGCAGGGGAAAGCTTGAGTTCAGTCAGAAATGTTCCTAGTGCTCTGACAGATTTTCTGCATGCTGCTGCCATTTGAATGTTCCTGGTGCATGTGTATGTTTTAAATATCGGTGGAAAGACAGTTAAAAATACACAATGAATGTGGGTAGTCAACCTTAGTATAGCTGGGAGCTGTATCAGATCCACTAGATTGAAAGAGGTGCCAACTGCCTGGTTAAAAAAACTCTAAGCGAACAAAAACCCCTGCTCTCCCTTCCTACGGGCACTAACAGGGTTTCTGGCTGTCTCAGCCATGTTTCTGTTCAGAAGGTCTGTAAGGAGCTTGATCATCTTCTGAAGATACTTTTGTCGTACCTTCTAGAATAGGTCAGAACTTCTCAGGCGATGCAGACTTAGCAAAATATGCCTACAAAGTCATTGTTCTGCAGTCTTGTGATGGCCTGCCAACAGCAATAAAATCTGCTTTTGGAACACTGACAGCATAATGTACGTTTAATGCATAGTGTCATAGGTTTAGCCCCTGTGCTTTCTGCACAGTATTATCAACCCATAAATTTTGCTACTAATTAGGAGGAGTTTGCACAGACAAAACAGATCACCTTGAAATGGGGGTAATACTAAGATTTATTGCTACACTACAGACACTAAGGGGAATCCTTACATATATATACATATATACATACAACTCTAACTAGTTTTTTATACTAGCACACTTATATATGTACAAATGCCCCTCTTCTTATCTCCCTCAAAAACAGTCCAGAGGGAGAAAGAGAAGGGAGGAAAAAAAAAGTCTTTAAGGTAACAGTTCCATATCTCTGTAGCTCGAACCTCTCTCTCTTCACTGGAATGCAGAGAAGTTTACTCCCACCTTGCTGCTTGCTTACAGCTGCTGAGGGCTTTTTATCATGTCGTCACTACAAGATTCAGGGCTCTATGGAGGTTTCTTCCACGAGGAGTTTCAGGGGGGTTTNATTCGTAGAGACGTCACAGAAGTCTCTAATTGGCTACCTAGCCGGAATTTCACCTGGAACTAACCATCTTCTACTCTAGAACTGAGGGGGATGGGCTAAACCATGACACATAGTTACTTGGGGGAAGACATGGTTGCCTTTCTGTACGCTGACTGATGTGATTCAGGCACTACATACATTCTTTCTTCTTACCATATTGTTATCGTCCTCTGTACTTTGCAAATGAGCAGGAAAAATAGGGGAGAGGTTCATGCCCCTGGCTGTGGATATTGTTCATAATCGTGGCATCGCTTTTATACACCTCACCCGTGCTGGAATGTACGGGTGTATGTTTGCATATGTGCTTACTAACCATTGAGTAACTTCTTTTTTTTCCCTGTGAAACACTTTATGTGAGCATTCATGCTTACTTTGCTTGTTTTTCCCATCAAGGTGCGATAACCTATTGTACAAGGGATTACTTCAGTCTTTTTCTTCATACAGGCCTTTTATCTTTCACTTGCTTCAAGAGCTTGACTCCCATTATTAATCAATACCAATTCATGGAATTTCCTCATCCACAGACTTTAAAGAATATTTCATGGTTATAATTGCAATTACTGTTTAATCTTAAAGATACTTGTGAATAATGACAGCATTGAGGTTTGTCTTGCCAGTCTCAATATTAGCATGCACAGAAACATTCAAAGCAAAATCCTGTGCTTGTATGAATTGTGAATGTAATCTCAACTTTTGTGTCAGATAACCAATTGTGTATTTTTCATTTGAATTTCCTCTGAGGGAAAATTCTGGAAAGCACAAAACATAGAAGTAGATAATACCACTCTGTGTTATGGCTGCTGCTGTGCATGGCAAACGACTATAGAATATTCAGTTTTACTGGATTAGTATAAAAAAATGTACTTTATAAAAACTCGTCATTGTTTTGCCATGCCTTGTACCACTGTTACGTTCTCAAATGCCACATGCAAGAGTCTGAGCTTTCAAAGCTTGACTCTGATCAAGGAACCATTATATTTAAGGTACAAGACAGATTATCCGTGTGCAGAGATACATGAATCATTCAGAAGATGCTGCTTCTGGTTTGGGATGAAAGTGGAAATAGTGTTTGGAAGTCAAAAAGCTTTGCCCTTCATCAAACATGGCCTTCATGTTTGATTTTTTTTTTTTTTTTTTATATTTGTCACCTTCCAGGTTACTGTTAATGATTTAGCTTGGCCTCCAGACACTCCTGAATCTATGCCTACATTGCTCTATGGGCTGCTTTGAGTTGGCTCTTTGTTGCCTCTGTCAGGTTGTGGGGTCTATCTAAGAAATAAAGGAGGCTCTTATTTAAGTTACAATAATTCAGCTAGATTTTTTCAATATTGAGGAGGATATAGACTTCAGTTTATACAGGGTGTTTTAAACAACGTACCAGGGACACTTTCATACAGTAGGCGTGAATAATTACGTGTTCTTTGTAGGTTTGTTACATTCCTGGATACCAGTTATCCCTCAGTACATTAACCATATTTGCCCTTTCATGTAAATCATGTAATAACCTGGTGTTGTTTAGTTTGAGTGAGTCTTGTGAAGATAATACCAGCAGCTCAGCACTTAACAAAAGAGAGGGCCTGAAGAAGTACAGGTCATAACCTGAGTCTTGCCAGATGTCCTGATGTAGTTTTTCCTAAGAGTGCAAAGCATTCTGTTTAGAGACTTGCATGATTCAGAGCTTGTGATTTGGATGTTTTATGGCTTTATTTATTTCAGGGAGAATTACTGTACAGAAAGTGAACCATATATAAGCAAATTACTTCCTGTTCCTTGGAACTAATTTTAATTTGGGAGTGATAAAGAAAAACCTGTGTCAGTGGCAATCATCTCAACACAGGAATGCTATGATTATGCTTCCTTTGCTTCTAGTTCTGGGATATTATTTTTAGGACGTTGGCATAAACTTTTGAACTTTCTTTTCATAATACAGAGTACTTAGTATAAATCCTATTTTATCTTTAGATCAACTATTTTGGGGATAAGATAATTTAAAATAAACTGTTAATGGGGATTGCTAGGTATTAAATGTGGAAACGGTCAGGATTCCAAGAGTTTTTCCTTTACAGCTGCTGGAATGCACAGACTTGAGGGCAGAGGGAACAAGGAGTACTGCCTAGGTGATAATGGGACCCATTATGGTGTACAAGAAAGAGCCTCTTGGGGTATTGTGAGGATTATAATATCTTTTAAGAAAGAACCAAAGACAAGGAAATAGAGAGATCAGGGAGGGGTGTGATGACATGGGAAAATAGAATGCTAAAGGAATATTAATTGAGAAATTACATAAATGGAAAGAAGCCCAAACTTTAGTAACTTACAAAGATTCATGAAGTTTTTCCTATAAATAACCAAGCTGGCAGGGAGAAAAAGTATTTCTCTATATAAAAAAGTTGTATATTTTGTCCAGAAACCATTGTATTTATTTCAAAATGGAAGCCAACAGGAACTTTTAGGAATACTTCAGTGTTGTAGGATCAGAATTGCTTAGGTTGGAAGAAGGTAGCAGGAGCAAAAAGACTCATGAATTAATGTCTCAGACACCCTGCTGATTTGTTCTGAACCCAGGTATTTTGGTTGTGTAACTTGGCAACATGTGACGTGCTCTTTATTGGAAAGTGAAGAATTCAAAAAAACAAACCCAGAAACAAATGAACCAACCTCTGTGATTAGTTCTTTGAAAGCTCTGGAAAGAAACTACTTCTTTTTAAAAGAACAACCCAAAGGACTGATGGCTATCCTTTTGCCTTTGAATACAATGATGACAGTGTGATGTTTCTATTTTTAGCTTTTTAATGATTTGTACAAGAATAATGCAAACCGGTCTGAGAATACAGAAAGGCGACAAAATCAGAACTACTTCATGGAAATGATGACTGTAGAAGGAGTCTATGACTACTTAATGTATGTTGGTAAGAAGTGATTTCTCTTAATTATTCATATACTTCATGCCAAATATGAAGTTCATGTTCTTTGGTAAGAAATAAAATTCTGTTGTAGGACTCGTATATAGCTCTGCACTTTCAAGCTTATCATATACAACTTAGTGACACAGTCATGCCTTAGAAGACTTTATTGTGGTGTGAAAATGTAGGGTTTTTTGTCACTCATTGTTGCTTAGTTGTTTTGTTATTGTCTCTTTCTTTCTTCATCTCAGTATTATGGGTTTAAGGGAGTAGGTCCCTTCCCTTTTCTCAGATGTGCCTAGGCCGCTCATACACTCTGGGAATGGGAATCGTTTAATTAATAAAAGTAGCTAAAGGAAGTATTTGATAAGCACTGTGGAGAATACCAGTTTTTTCAGCGTTGCACTAACAAAACTAAAATATGGCTTACTTGCAATCTTTTTTTTTTTTGTTGTTTGCTTTTGAATAAGTGATTCCTTTGTCATGAGTATCAGGAGAACCTCATATATGTATGTTCCTGTAACTTTGCAGGTAGGGTAGTTTTCCGCATTCCTGACTGGCTGCATCATCTCTTGATGGGAGGAAGAATTCTCTTTAAAAATACATTGGAACTGTACACAGACTATTACTTGCATTACAAATTAGAACAACTATTTGAGGAGCACCGGTTGGTTTCTCTGATAACACTGCTGAGAGGTTAGTAATAGTTAAATCTTTGGTGTAAAAGTACTGCTTCAGTTTGATATTTGAAATCCCTTCTTTGAAGTTTCCAAGTACTAAACTTTCCATTAGCTTTAGTAACCTTTGCAGTTTTAAAAATCAAGTGTGCCTGTAAAAAGACTGCAAAAGCTCGTTGTGGAAAGATGCTGAGTCAGCTATGTTGTCTATTAGTGATGATTACAGAACAAAGTATTATGAGTAGTAATTTGCTAAGCTGTGCAAGGAACAAGAAAAACAAAATAAAGGTTGTTTAATGTATCACAGCACAAATGTTTTGTTCAGTCTTTAAGTTACTTCACTTCTGTGCTACATCACAGTCCTTTATTGTTCCTTTTATTTGTTCCCTTTGTTGTGGTGGGCTTTTGAGAGGGCTTGACTGTTCTTGACCTTTGAATAAGGGAAGGGGAGAGAGGTTACAAAAAATCTAAAAGATGACCACCCAACTGCACCTAAATGCGGTCTGATTTAAATACCACAATCTTGCTGAAGCTCTGGCATCGAGGCAGCTCTGTTCTTATCAAGCCAAAAGGGAAACTTGTGAAAGACAAAAAAAGACAGGAGTAAGTCTTTCAGAGCCTAAAACCAAAACTGAGCACCTGTTATTTCTGATGAACAGCAGTTATTGCTTTCTTGTTCATAGATAAATCTGAAATTTTTGACAGTTCCAGACAGTGTTTTTGGACAAGGTGTAAATACTGCTTCTGTTTTTGAAAGCATAAGGGAAATTGTGAGTAAGGAGATCTTAACTAACCTAAAGTAGAATTGATCCAAACTTACAGTGCTTTAAAATTTAGAATGGAAACAAATTGTGAAAAGATGATTGACCTCCGTATGGGCGGGGTATTCTGGATTTGATCAGGATAATGTAAGGAAAACACTATTATCTGGCAAGTCTAGAATTCCCTTCCAGTCAAAGTTGTACAGAAAAGATGCTCAGTTTTGAAGCCACAATCCACATTTATATGTCAGTGATGTGTAGCTGCCTAAAGACTTTTTTTCAATGTGTCTTTGCTGCAGATGCCGTGTTCTGTGAGAACACTGAGCCTCGCTCTCTCCAGGATAAACAGAAGCGAGCAAAGCAGACTTTTGAGGAAATGATGAGATACATTCCAGGTTCTCTATTTCATGACTGTTTGTATGAGTGTGGTTAATTGTTCAAGCAGATATATAACCCAAATACAGTCACCTTACCTTCCCAAATCAAGTAATACTTGGGCTGCTGAGATTTGAGTTGATCGGAGTACTAGGTGTAAAAAACCAGCAGTTCAGTTTAGTCACTTAAATGTTGCTGACTAAGGTTGTAGCATAGTAATTAATAAAGACACGCTGATGGAAATCAAGAGCTTTACAAATGTACTTAATATCATTATTTCTTCATCTGTAGAATGTTCCTATGTTTTGTATTTTATCCAGATGAAAATTGGGTTAAAAAAGGCATACCATGAAGCCAGAATGTACATCTGAGCTCTCCTTACACTGTATAGACTAGGAGAGAGAAACCCATTTAATCAGAAAGTAATTTTAAAAAATCAGCTCATGGTTTATTAAACAATGCATCAGACAATACATTGCTATTATAAAAAGTGTAATAATTACTTAGGTGTGCAGCCCCAAAGAAAAGGAAGGAAAAAAGGATGACCCAAAAGTGTGTTGGTTTTTCCATTTACTATTTAAGATAGATAAAATTTGAACTCTTTAATTTAAACTGTGGTTTTTTGTTGATAATTACTGGACTGCCATAATTGCATCATATAGCTGTTTTGCAGTGCTTCCTCGTGACTTGTGTATTTTGTTTTTGGAATTTGGTCTAGATTTAATAGGGAAGTGCATTGGGGAAGAGGCTAAATATGAAGGCATCAGGCTTCTGTTTGATGGACTGCAGCAACCAGTGCTCAACAAACAGGTAACTCATAACATGTGAAAAACTTGCCTTTTGGCACAGGATTTCCTGAAGTGAATGTTTGGTGTAGCAGAGGAGTGGGCTCTAATTCAGAGTTAAAAATAAAAAGCAGTAGTGTTACCTTGAATGTCCTTAGTTTTATTTGTTTTCTTTTAGTTAACCTATGTTCTGCTGGACATTGGGATCCTAGAACTCTTTCCAGAGCTGAGTAAGGTATGTGCTGACTCTGTTCAAGAACTGCAGAATTCTTCTAGCTGCTATTGAGTCTGGTCATTGGTGCATTTTGGCTGTTGTTCCCTTGTAATAATAATTTTAAATTTGGGGGAAAAATCTGTGTTTTTCTAATATGTTGAATCTGGGTTACTTACATTTTGGTTAATTAGCTCTTTCCAAATCAGCCCAGGGCCATTTGTTTAGCATACAGCAAGTATGAGCTGTCTTTTGGTAGAATTCAACAGAGCAATCAGTGGTCAGGATCTCTGTGCATTCCTCTTTGACTTATTTGTCTCCACTCTATTTTATGCATTTCCCAATTCAGGAAGGGAATTCTGCATGCAGAGCTCAGGTCAAGCTGCAGCATTTTCTTGGGAATGTTTGGCTGGAGGGTGTCTTACCTCTAGTTTGGTCACTGCAAAGTTAACTCCAACTTTGCAGATAAAGGAGACAGAATTGCACAAGAGAAATTGCTGTATAAATGCATATCATTAGGTTTGGGATCCATCTCATATTTGGACTTTATATCAAACCTTCACAGGGTTTTACATAGCAATTTTACAGTTTGGTCTTCATGGCAAGCAGGAGATATTTGCTAGTTAGCTAGATAGAAAATAAATAAATAAAAGAAACTCCTCAGTAACAACAAATGTTGGTTGCATAAACCCTGTGTCTGAAAACTGCGAAGTGCCAGCAGTGATTTGTTTTGCATGATAAACAGAAACAAATATTAGATATTGGAACAAGCCAGGACACCTTCCATTGTTTTCACTGAAATGAGGCTGGCTTAGGATGTTTGACCTACTTTGTGCTTCAGCTCTATAGCTGCTCTCCTCGTGCCAGTGTTCAGACAGCTAAAAACAAGCAGAAGAGCTTGTTTTGCAGCTTTGTTTCCCAGGTGACCAAGGGAACAAGGAAGTAGCTTGGAGACTTGCATGCTGAAAAAAAGACCTAACTTAACCTTGCTGTTTTACTCTGCTGAACTGGTTTTGTGTCCAGTAATAGATACAGCAGCTAATAGTGTGTGTATATATATGTATAGGAATGCTGGTCTTTCATCAGTTGAAGGAAAAAAACAAGCGGCATTTAAAGCACTGGTCAGGCCCAGAGGGTGGTGATCAATGGAATGAAGTCTAATTGGAGGCAGGCCAGTACCTAGGGAGGTATTCCAGGGGTCAGTTGTGGTTCCAGTCCTGTTTACCATCTTCATTAATGCTCTGGATGATGGGACAGAGTGCAAGGCTAATGATGACACAAAACTGGGAGGAGTGGCTGATACACCAGAGGGTCCTGCTGCCATCCAGAGGGACCTTAACAGGCTGAAGAAACAGGCTGACAGGAACCTCCTGAACCTCAGGAACTTGAACAAAGGGAAGTGCAAAGTCATGCTCCTGGGGAAGAACAACCCCAGGATAGGCTGGGGGCTATGCAGCTGGAAAGCAGCTTTGCGAGAAAGGACCTGGGTGTCCTGGTAGGCACAAAGTTGAACAAAAGATGGACAATATCCTGGGCTGCATTGGGAGTGTTACCAGCAGGTTGAAGGAGGTGATGCTGCTGGAAATACTGTGTCCAGGACTGGGCACCCCAGTCCAAGAGAGACGTGGACATACTGAAGGGAGTCTAGTGGAGGGTCATGAGGATAATGAAGGAACTGGAACATCTCTCCAATGAGAAGAGGCTGAGAGAGGTGAGACTGTTCAGCCTGGAGAAAAGAAGGCTCAGAGGATCTTATTTATGTATGTAAATCTCTGAGGGTGTGGTTCAAAGAGGACAGAACCAGTGGTGCCCAGTAACTGGACCAGAGGCAACAGGCACAAACTGAAACACAAGAGGTTCTCTCTGAACATCAGGAAACACTTTTTCACTGTGAGGGTGACCAAGCACTGTCACACGTTGTCTCAGGGACGCTGTTTAGTGTTCATCCTTGGAGACATTCAAAAGCTGTCTGGACATGGTCCTGGGCAACCATCTCTAGGTAGCTCTTCTTGAGGTCTAGACCAAGTGACCTCCAGAGGCACCTTCCAACACCAACCCTGCTGTGATTCCATAACTGTCTATATTTAATGAGGTAAAATATTTTTTCTTCAAAAACAAATCAAAAAGAGATTAAATAATGCAAATCAAGGTCACATTTTATACTTCTTAATCCATTGGTTTTTTCTGTGTAACTGTGACACTGCCTGACTGCTCTGCAGTGTTTCATAATCACTTGCTGAAAAGGGACCTTTAATGCCCCCTTTGTCCCTGGTGAAACAGCAGAGTTGAGGGCTGGGCTTCCCCTTTCCCTGTGAATGAAGCTGGTGGGAACAGCAAGGGAATCACTGGCCCAGATTTCAGTAGAGGAAAGGAAGAAAAATACTTTAACTAGGAACTTCAGCTATTTTCCTATTTCGGATGTATTGAGAGCAACACAGAACAAAGTGCTGCATCTGTGATGTTCAGCAGTGGGACCAGGACTGAGAAGGGAAATGCAAGGTGGAGAGGGTATGGATGGAGGTGTGGCAGTGGTTTTTATCTAGAGCCCTGAAAAATCTTTTCCCAGAATCACTGCAAACAGACTGTGAAGCCATTTGGAAAGAGAATTTTTTCCTCCTAACTATTGTAATGGGGAAGTTTAAAAGTAATGACTGGTTCTTACTTAGCTATCTGTTACATTCCAGGGGGGGAATCAATCCAATGCCTCTCCTCTCTATTCAGCAGAGACTACTCCTATTTGAGTTGCTTCATGCCAAAATATGTTTGTAGTTACAGTGCAGAAAAATATTTCAGGTCAGTCATCATTTAAAGGGAAAACTGAGCATCCTGGAAGTTTTGTATCAAGCAGTGCTCCTTTGGCAGAGAAAACTGCGATGGGAGAAATGGGAAAATTGTCATTAGCAGGGATGTCCGTCTGCTTCCACTCTTGAGATTGGTATCTCGAAGTATTTCCTGCTACACGTACCAGTGCGGATACATGCTGGATCACTTGATGTGTTTGGTGGCAGCATGCTAAGTGAGCAAGGTCGAAGGATAAGAGCAGAACATCTCTTGATACAATGTGCAGCCCGTCCCTTGGAAGTCTGTCAGACAGGATGCAAGGAAAGGGACAGCTGAGAGGGGAGAAGCATTCCTAGCAGAGGAAGGAAAGAAATCCACTTGAAAAAACATCGCTCCACTACCATTTCCAGAGCAGAAGATTGCTCTATTAAGAAAACTGTATATAGCAGTTAGGAATGGGAGAGGTGAGAACTTCCAGAGAGAGAAGAAAATACCTATTTTGACAAATAGTATTAAAACCCAGTAGCCTTCCTTTCTCTTAACTCTGGTTTCAAGTGGATGTTTTCAAATACCATTAATGATTGCAACTCAATTCAGTCTTTTCTATATAATTACACATTTTCAAACCTAGAAAGTAAATTTTTTCACTTCATTGTTTAACAGGGTCCGAAGGAAACGAGCTCTATGTCAAGTTGGATGTGAGTGAAGGGACCTTCCTGGACACCCAGTAGCATCTGCTGTGCACTTTTGTAATGGACATGTTAAATTTTAACCTTGCCTTGTATATTTTGTTGTAAATAACATAAAATTTAAGTTCTAAAAAATATCTTTATTCAATAAAGAGATAAAAATTTAATATCAGTTGCAAGTAAATAAAACATCTGTACTTTTTATTCAAAATTTGTTTTAGCTGTTACCAGTAAAAGTCAAATTAATTTCCCCCAAATCTCTCCATGTGTGAAATTACAGGATGACATCAAATAAAGCAGCTGGGAGATCAGCCAACTTATGCTTTACCAAAAGAGCAATTACTGGATGTCTTCCTTAAAGGATATGTAGAAAAAATGTTTGGAAGAAGTTGTAGAATGCTCTCATTAAGTTATTTTTAACAAATCTTACTATTTTTTAAAAAAATGAAATTACATGATTGAATGTATTGCATACAAATAATCTCAGAACTATCTCTGGCCTTCATACTCTTTGTGAGCATGGAAAATAACGAGTAATTTAGTCTATTTAATACCTGACCTTCAAATCTAAAGCATTCATAAAGTAATAATGGGTGTGAAAAGTGGTTTTGACTCTTACCTTAGTCTTTATTTTTCTGCAGTTTCTTACCTGGGATTGTTGTTTTTTTCTGACATCTGGCATCCCTGGATGCCAGTCTGTTCACAGCATTTTTTAAAAACTTATTCCTATAAGACTGGGTGGAAGATTTTTCCTGTAAATCTTAATTTGTTGGCCCAGCCTTCATAAAAGAGACTTTGAAATGGACTTTCATGTGTGGATTTTTAACAAGTTTTACAGAACAGTACAGCAGTACTTTAATAGGCATTCCTCAGTTTTTATTTTCAGACAATACCCATTTTCTCCTTTGCTACAAGCCAACCAATCTAATGCAGCATTGGTGTTCTTTGTCAATACAGTTTGTGTTATCTGTCTGTATTACTGTTGTAAACCTTTTCCTTCTCTTTGTCAAAGGAAGGTAATATTGTTATTTCTCTTCTCTCTGGCTATGCCAAAGGAGTTGTTTCAACTCTCAAAATTGGTCTGCAGGTACAGTTTGGTCCATAAGTGCCCTCTCTGGTACTGGTTTTATATTGATTTGGGTAAGACCATTCTGTAAATTAACTACTTTAAGGACTGGTATCGGCAAACCATCAATGCCAGGGCATAACAAGTAGTGTGTCAAGGTCAGTCATCGTTTGTCATCCTGTTGCATCCGGTAGTCCAGAGCTTTTCATGCGCAACCTTTGAACGTATGTGGAAACGAATGAGTCTTGAAATTTAAACATACTGAGTGTTTATCTTAGTGCACCTTCTCTTTGAAATCTGCAGGTGCAGTGAATTTCCGAGCCAAGTAGCTTCAGGGTTGAAAAAGTGTAGTGAGCTTTCCAGAAAAACAAAGCGGTTTTATTCAAAACGCTGATAATCAGTTTAAAACAGCATTGAACAACATGAAAATGCATGGATGTCAAAACTCCCAGTGTCAATGAACTTAGAAAAATAATGGTTGTTTGCACTCATTTATAATCAACCACTTCTTGATAAAGCATCAGAAGTGTGCACTTAGCATTTAGTCTGATTTTTGATTTCATACTCATTAGCCTGTATTTACAGCAGTATTTTTTAAACACAGCCTTCCCATAGAGGAGATGGGCTTTTGAGGTATAATCACAGTTATGAAGCCAGGTTATGCTGTAAAAAAGCGCCATTGCCTGGCTGTTTCCAAAGGATGCCACAGTGCTGCAGGAGTCAGTGCCTCTGTCTGACATTATCTGGGAATGTTGTTGATACAGAGTAACAGGTAGGAGTCCTGTGCTTTGTTCTTTGAAAACGGTAAAAAAATCAAGCATATTTACATGAAACACAGTCATAGATTGTGTTCTTGCTCTAGACAGAGCTCCCAAACTGGTCATATTAAAGAATAATACTCAATTTGTTAAAATTTATCAAAATCAAGCTTACATTGCATCCTTTATTAATGGAAAATATAAGTGAGATGCTGTATCTCCTGAAGTAAAACAAAAACTTTTAAAAATTGCATGTTAAATGGCCCTCATGATTTTAATGGCACTGACTTTAATCCAGCTCTTTCAGATATTGATGTAGGTATGATAAATATGACTGTAAGCAAAGTCTTTGGTCTTCCACCGTGAGTGGAGATCAAAGAAAAGAATATACACTATAATAAATCCATTTCTTGAAGCTTGTTTACATTACTAGAATCAGGTTCTTAACTCACTATCTAAGGCATCTGAGAGAATTTGACAATTTAAACATACCCCATTACAGTTGTCATTGCTTTATGATTGAGCAGTAAGTATTCACTGGCACTTTGCTTCTTGAAACCTCAAACTGAATTGCTGGGTACCTGCTGATTCAGACCAAGAGAAGTCATGAATTCTGCCCCCTTGCTGTGCACAGAGTGCTTCGATGCACTACCAGATACAAAACAATGGATTGGGCTGCTTACTGCTAACATGCAGCAACCTCACTGCTCATTCATTGTAAGACGTAAGAAGAGAGGAGAGAGAACAGTTCTCTTTTCGTCAGCATCGTCTCTTCTTTCTTCCTCCAAACAAAAACATAGAGAGCAATAATCAAGTGTGCAAGAATGTTACAGTGAACAATGCAGAGATCAGGGTAAGACTTGCTTTGCTAAGATTTCCAGAAGAAAACTTTATTCGACCTTCAACTGCTGGGTAAACTCTCTTCATTCTCTGTAGGTAGCGGGAAACAACCTCAATATCAGGTTCACCTAAACAAACAAACATATAAAAAAGTGTTCTCTGCAGCAGCCAAGCTCTTAAGAGTTCTTTTAAGAATCTGTCTAAAATTGCAGTTTTAGCTCAAGTTTTAAACTGTTTTCTATGGCTTGCAATGCTTAATCAGTACACATTGAGACAGTGTAGGGGTGTGGAGAGTTGTTTCTCATGCACAGAAAATCGGCTGTGGTGGTTTGTAGCCAGAATTTTTGGTAGCAACTTGTATTTTACAAAATACAAAAAAGCCCCAACCAACCAAACAAAAAAATTCTCTTTGCATTGTCTGTCTTGTTTTGTATCTGTTACAATGCTAATTTCCAATCAGTTTTGGACAGATTGAGATAGTGCCCTACCTTTTTTGGGGTAGAGGGCTGTAGTCCTGGCAGAACTAGAACTTACACCTTCTCAAATTTAACTTTACTTTTTTCAGGAGGAATTTCTAGTCTGTGCGCTGCTGTGTGCACACAAAGTATAACATGGAGTTTCTGCAGTGGAAGACCCTCTTCAGTAACTGCTGCCAGCGATGTCACAAGCCCCTTCTGATCCGGACTCTTACAATCCTAAAGTGTAGTCCTCCATCTTAACAATAGTTACCGTTTTACCCCCCTGCTATACTGAAAGACTTTACAAGAACCTTACGAGTTGTTCCCTTTCATTATTCCTAATGATTTATCTCTCTGGGTATTTATTTCTGCACACATGGATTTTTACTGAAAATTACAGCCTCTCCAAATTTACAGGCTGTAGGCTGAACTTGATTTAAAATACCAGTCCTACCTGTGAGAATTGATTTTAAATTAAAACACCTGTAGAAACAAAAAAATGGTGTATAACAAAGGTCCAAAAGGAAGATTTTTTGGGGTAAAAGTGTTTTTATCATCCAGAAGCAGGACATACGAAATTAAAGTTTGACAAAATGTAGATGTGATCTCAGAACTTTGTTTTGTTTTGAATACAGCATTACATTCTTCTAATCTCAATATTTTCTTTTTGGTTTCTCTTTATCCAAGAAGATGGACATGTCAGTTGTACAAATGCTGTTTCTAACACTTCACATGCAACTTTGGAGAACCTTAACACAGCATTATAAAACACTTTCTACCTGTCTGTCTCTGTAGCACCTTGCGTACTGCTGCCTGCAGGACTCCCGAGAATCCCACTGGTTCTGGATGGGCAGGGTAATTCCTGCAGAGCAGATTGTCATCTTTCCCCTCATCCTGTGTTGCTCGCCTGAGCTGCATGTCCTTTAGCAGTAGAGATGATTCTGCCTTTCCGAGTAGTTCTGTACAGTGGAAATTCAAGGTCTAACGAACCAAGTGCGCAGGCAGTACAAGGCAGTACCCATGAGATGTAGTCTCCATAGAATCAGCCAGGTTGGAAAGGACCTCTGAGATCATCAAGTCCAACCCTTGATCCACTACCACCGTGGTTACTAGACCATGGCACTAAGTGCCACATCTAGTCTCATCTTAAAAATCTCCAGGGACGGAGAATCCACCAATTCCCTGGGCAGCCCATTCTAGTGCCTGATTACCCTCTCTGTAAATAATTTCTTCTTGATATCCAACCTAAAACTCCCCTGGCAGAGCTTAAGACCATGCTCTCTTGTCTTACTGGTAATTACTTGGAGAAGAGACCAACCCCCACCTGGCTCCAACCTCCTTTCAGGGAGTTGTAGAGCGATGAGGTCTCCCCTGAGCCTCGTTTTTTTCCAGGCTAAACAACCCCAGCTCCCTCAGCCTCCTCTCACAGGGCTTGTGCTCAGTCCCTTCACCAACCCTGTTGCTCTTCTCTGGACCTGCTCCAGCACCTCAATATCCCTTCTGAACTGAGGGGCCCAGAACTGGACACAGCACTCCAGGTGTGACCTCACCAGTGCTGAGTACAGGGGAAGAATCATTTCCCTGGTCCTGCTGGCCACACTGTTCCTGATCCAGGCCAGGATGCCATTGGCCTTCTTGCCCACCTGGGCACACTGCTGGCTCATGTTCAGCTTCCTGTCAATCCAGACTCCCAGGTCCCTTTCTGCCTGGCTGCTCTCCAGCCACTCTGTCCCCAGCCTGTAGCGCTGCAGGGGGTTGTTGTGGCCAAAGTGCAGGACCCGGCACTTGGCCTTGTTGAACCTCTTCCTGTTGGAATCACCATGGTGCATTTTCTGCTGCTTTTGTCATTTATCATGATCTTAAAGTGTTCTTTGAGCACTGCTGTATTGGTAAGGCTCAGTTTCACTTTGAAACCTGTCATTTAACTGAAGAAGTTAAAAAAGTTGCTGGCTACAACCAAAACCAGAGCTGTCAGATTAGAAGAAAATTTAATCCAGTAAAGGCAAGAAGTCTGAGACTAGTACTATAGAGAGACCTTTAAACTTTTGGGAATTGTCTGATACTCTATTAGTGCCCCCACTGACCTTTACTGCATCCCACTTACCTTTACTGTATCCCATATTTTTGTCTTTCAGCATATGATAGCCATCTCCTCCAAATAACATATAGGATGGAAGAGTCACATTGTATATTTCATCCATCTGGAGTGGCATGTAGGCTGGGACTCGGCAGGCTGTACAAAGCACTTCTAAGCTAACAACTCTGCTTCCTGGGGCTCTGGAAAGATCATAGACCACATGGATGCCTACAAAAATACACGTTGGAATGTCACTTTGTGGAGTGCCTATTGGACATATAGGGCTACAAGCAGCATCCTCCCTCATCTTTAGCTGATTGTTTGCATTAGTTTCCGTGACTGAGAGGTTGTATTGCTCTGAATTACACCAGTTAATGCCCTATTTTCTTTGCACACTACTCAACTTTTATACAAGAAAAGAGAATAAGAATTGCTGAAGTGCTGTCCCACCTCAGTTACTTATCTAATTGTTCTCATCACTACTCCACAGAAGGAAATTACTAGTCATGGGATCAGGATACTGCAAGATAAAAATACCTTCCCTTATTTCTGTAGTCACATGCTTTCTCATTCCCCTGAATTGTTGGCTGAAATTACTGTTTTTAAAGCCAGCCAGCCACCACAACTTGGTGGCTGTTACGGGTAATAGGTACTGTATTGAAAATAGAAAGCCAGGCCAGGTCTTTACTTTGCGGTTTCTACTCACTGTCAGAGAAGCAACATTTCTAGTTGTGAGCCTTCCTTGATCAAAGCTTGGGGAGAGCCAGGCCCCCAGAGCAGCATTGCCAAGAATCTGCAGATCAGGAAGCCACTAAAGCTCATCCAAAGCACAGAGGCTCTTCCAACCCTGGTGCTCTTCCCGCTCTGGATCTTCTGTCCTGAACCCTTTCCAGAGCTACTGATTGTCTTCTCTTTCTGTAAGGAGGCAGCAAGCAGAACTTGCTCCTGCTTTACCTTAGTGGTATCTAAAAATGTGGCAACTTACTGGTGAAAGTGCCAGACATGGGTTGTGTCTGTGGCACATGAGGGTTCTAGATCACATGGTGGGGGTAGTGCCCTCATCACTGGGCTGTGTTGGGGGAGAGGCATGGAGAGGGGGGAAAATGTATCAGCCCCTGCCCTTGAAGTTTAGCTTTTCTGCTATATAAACAATAAAATCTACACTGCATCACAGAGAGACCAGGAATAAACATGACTGTGGCCTGGTGCACATCTGGGTAAACATACAGAGAGCTGCAATTCAAGAAGTAAGTAGGTTTTTAATATTAACTGCTCATCCATAAAATATTTAGTAATTCACTGGAGAAATTCCATAGGCACTTGGACAAACTCTGAAACTGTCAGCAATCATTAGAGAATTGCACAAAATTATTTTGGTAAACTGACATTTGGCAATAACTGGCACAGCCATCCAGTCTGGAGTTTCGGGTAGGCTGCCAGTGAAGAACGGAAAACTGGAGTTTGTTGCAGCTATTTCTGTGTTACAGCTACACTAAATTATATCTTCCTCTAGTTAACTGAAGTGTTAAACTGGTATCATTATGGGTTCGGGAACCAGCTTGGGAACGCTGTCTTTGCTGAAGGGAACAGAGGTGGCCTGTGTGCTGCAGTGTCTCTATTAAACATACACAGGATAAACAGTGTTAGCTGGCCAGCATGTACAAGACACAGAGCTAAGATACATGGCCAGCTTGACTTCCATCCCTAAAAAGAGGCTCCCAGGTGTAATAAACAAGGCCACAAGGTGTAATAAACACTACACAAGGTGTAATAAACCCTACTCTCTCCATTTTTCCACTTGAGGGATAGCTGGTTTGGAAACCTGAGAAGAGGAAAGAAGGAAACGTACCTCCAACCTGCAGCAGCTCTCCAGTTCCTCTTCCATATCTACGCACACTGTGCTCAAAAGCTTCTTTCAGAGTGGAGCCTTTTACCCTTACCATATCAAAACGACCTCCAAATGGCAAAACAGACAGCAAATCTTCCACAGTAATGCTACCTGGGGGAAGGAGACTTTGTTTACTTCTTACTTGTTTGTTTGTTTACAGAATTGGTTTAGAATTGTTTAACAGTAAGTTTTTGAGAAGGAACACGGCAAATGCAATTTAAGAAAATGAAGGTGGGTAGAGGTGAGAATCATATATATTGTGCCAATCAAAGAACCTGCATCTTTTATCATCCAGTAAGTATCAAGACCAATAAATCAAGAGTTTGATGTAAGCGTATGTTTTGCTATTCAAATAACACTACTAAAAGAGATGACAAACCACCAACCTAAGATGAAGAAGCACAGCTTTTCCTACTAGGTCAGGCAGATTTTTCCAGTTGATGGAGATTTACTCAAGTAGTCCTACAGAAAGATTTAGCTAAAATGAAAAAGCTTTTGTTTTCAAGTTTCATTTATGTGGTATCAAGAAAATAAAGAATGTTAAACCCTTAGCATTCAGAAAAACCCAGGATTTACTTACTCTACAGCAGACTACAGAAGGCTCCCAGCGACCATACTGGATGACCCTGTACAGTAGGAGGTCTTTCTTTATTCCAAGGCAGCAAAGAGAGAGGGAAATTATAAAAAGCATTGTGTACAACCAATGCTAGAGACTTCTATCAATGTCAGCCTGAGTGCAGTTGTGCTCTAATGATGTATAACCACTTGAGAATGTTTGAAAACACTTCCAAATGCTGTGCAAATCCCATTGAAACAAGGCCATAACTGAAACTGCGTTCAGGCTGGCATAACTTGATTCCTCCTTCTGTTAAAGTTGCCATTCATCTTGTAATTTTACGTACCATTAGTGCTCTGTTCATCAATGGGTGACCGTATCCCACCTCCGTTCAGGATGCACATTGAAACATGGTTCCATGATTTTTTATCTGGATGCCCGACATTTTCATAAAGCTACCAAAGGAAAATGTATAAACTGATTTTATCTTCACTTATTCTAAGCTCTGGAAATTTACACCAAATACACTCTGAGACTGAAAAGAGATAGAAAGGTTTTGTATCTTTGACATTAACTTCAGCACCATTGTAAAACAGTTACTAAAAAACCCAAATAAGTATTTTGCTTTTTGAAACTCTCCCCTAGTCTGTGTGTCTGTGTCATGGCCAGGGCAAGCCAGCTGAACAAAGGAAAAGTGATCCTTTGATTCCAATGACTGTGATAAAGACAAATGATTCAAGCATATTTGGAGAATTTAGAAGGGAAGAGGACCTTAATTATTACTGTACATTAAAAACACTTAGGAGAAGCATAAATTAATCTAGTTCTCATATGTTGCAGGGAATTAAGTTTTTTGGCTTCTCCATGGCTTCTCTTTGGCTTTTAACAGTTGGAATGGTCTTGTCATGTAGAACAGTGGAGGAACAGGAAACAGGCATACTAGATCAGAAAGTCTCTGCACAGCAATGTCTCCAATGGTAGCAAGGCTCTGGCAACGTGCAAGAACCGGATAATATTTGCTTGCGACATCCTAAGTAGTAAAAGAAAGTGGAGACCAGGTATTTATGCAGCTGCATGAGGTTGATAAGCCTAAAGTGTTAATTCTCAGATATAACTGAGTAGAACAGGAAAAGGCTGAGAAAATAAATTAGGATAATGGAAGGGACTGACTGGTTTCCGTACGGGAGTGACTATGGTCATGACTCTTCAGTCTCACACAGAGAAACACAGGAAGTACATGACAGAAGCCTGTAAAATGAAGAAGACGTGGAGGATGGATAGTAATCTGTGTGTTTTCTTGTTTCAAGAAAGATAAAAAACTAAGAAATCAGAGAGGGTAATGAGGATGATCAAAGACACAGAAAAGCTTCTGAACATAGAATGATGAATGTAGGCTCGGACTGTCCGACCTGGTAAAAAGATAACAGAAGGAAATATTTGAGAAGCCTATAAAGTCAGGAGTGACGTGAGGGTAGACAGGAACCAAGTGTTCCAGTGCAAGGACCACTTGACCTCCAGTGGTTATCCAGCCAGTGGGCAGCAGCAGGCTCCACACCGAGAAGACCAAGGTCCCTGCAGGATGTGCAGGTCAGTGGTGGAACACCCTGCTGCCAGCTGGTGTGAAGGCTGAAGGAAGGCAAAGGGAGATGGGGCAAATTCAGGGAAGAGAAGTTACAGTTGCGCTAGTAAATATCAAGAGAGCACTTCTGGCTTGGGGAATCCCTGAGCCACAAGCTGGTGGGAGACACGGGAAGATCTGAGTACAGTAACTCCACAGGTTTATCCAGGAGCCTGCTCTTCTCCCACCATCCTCACTCGGTCACTCTTGGAGACAAAACATTGGGATGGATGATCCTGTCATCTGTTGTAGGTGGGTCACTTCTCTGCTGCACCCCTATGCAGAGCATTTGCAGTCTCTGCCTTGCAGGTGTGTTAATGCTTTGTGCCTTTAGATTAGTCATCAAAGATATTCCCTGAGGCCAGATCCATGCTCACATTTATAACCAAAGAATGGATTGCAACTTCCCAGCCCTGAGTAGAGGCAATTTAAAAGAAGAGCTCACACAGCGCTGTTACCAATTTTACAGCCTTTTCATATTTGAGTTCCTTTAAAGTCCTTTGTAAAAAGCCTAGGCCTGTCAGCCTTTTATTCTGAGATTCTGGGCTACTGTTGGAGACTCATCATTGAACTAAATGGACCTCTCTTTTGATCTAGAACAAACATTCAATCAGCCTTCTACAATTCTCAGTTTCTCAATTTCTCAGGACAACTCTAAATATTAGACATCATAGAACAGGAGGGTCTGGTTTTTACCTTCATACACCTGAACACATGTCAGCGGACAGGAAAGCAATTGTAGAACTTGCCTTGGTAAGGCAAAGGACGTGAAGAGACATCAACGTATCTACTGATGACTGCAGGTGGTTGTCTGGGGACATGGATTTAACCAAAGGAGAATTTGACGACCCCCAAGATAAAATATATAGCAAGAAAATCTACAGACTTCTGAAAGATTAATTTCTTTAAGTTGGAAAAAGACCAAGACATTTGTTCACATTTTTCCAAATAAAAATATTTTAAAGTCTAGCAGAAAGAAAAAGCAAGGTGCTGCAATTCTAGTAGAACTGTACACAGAATTCACAAATATTAATCTGATTTGGAAATTAGCCCATGAACTAAGAAATATTTGCAGTATTACAATAAAAGCAATCACAAGGATTGGATAAATAGCTTTGGGGACATATCTAAATGAAAACTCATGATTATTAGTTGGCCCTTGACTTTGTGGCAATACTACAGGACATTCATGGCAAAGCTCATTTTCTGGAAACTTTCACGTTAGTGAATGTTTTTCCCTGAAACACACAAAGGAAATGGTGCTGATGCAGGGCAGTAAAGCAATCAAAAACAGGTAGTTTAAAAACTGGAAGTGGCTTCTCACAAAGAGACTTTCTGGTCTTCCAGGACTGTTGAAGTCCACTGGTACCTGGCAGGATGCTGCAGGGGCTGGTGGCTCCTTCTGGGCTGGAGTGTTCTGTGCCTGGCTGTGTGTATGGCCTTTCCCCCCACTTTGCTTCAGCAGGCAACTTTTGGGCTTCTCAGGGGGACGATTCTTATCAGCAACTTGGCAGAAAACTACCCAGATTTTTTTTTCCGTGCTTGTGCGTTAAAGTGGCAGCAGAGCCCAGTGAGTAAAGAAAGGGACAGAGGGTAAGTGCCATGAACAGGGGCCCAGAGTGGGGCAAGGGAGCTGAGCTCTCCTTTTTGAGGAATGGGGTCTTAGGTCAGAATGCCACGTCTCTTAAAACTGCAGCCTCAGAGCCAGCTGTCAACAAGCTGTTCTCTGGGTGAGGCTATACACAAAGAATAAATTGCTCCTTACTTTATACAACAAGATTCATTATGGCCTTGCTTCTGCCAGGTCTTTCTAGGGACATGCTAGATGTTACAGTATTGAAAAGAAGCACAGAGCCCATGTGCTGATAGTTTGGAGACTGGGAGCATTTAATCTGATAGCTCAGGGTTAACCCTTAATTGCCACCTGCGGTGGAAGCATCTTACCATGGCATCACAAAGCAAATTTCCCATGTTACATTCCTGGAAACGGCATGCTTGGCTTGTACCATTCAGGTAAACACTAGTTTTTCCAATCTCTTTAGAATAATTCCCCAGGTTCTCTCTCCATTTTTCCACTTCTTCTTTAATGTGCTCATCTATAAAGTAATATACGAGTGTAAAATAAGCATTGCACATACCTCATATTAGCCACACTTCAGTGAATACAAACCTTAGGAAAGAAACCCAACAAACCTGTTCATGATTCTAAAATGTTACACTTTCCCTGAAGGATTCTCAGTCAAATGACATCTATATTCACTTCAAACAATGCCTGTAAACGGAGAAGGCAGGATGGGACAGTCAAGTGAACAAGCTAGTCCTGTGCCACAACAAGGTTATCTCCTCTGTAACACTTCCAAATACTTTTGTCCGGTCCTGTTCTAACCTCTGACAAGTGAGAGAACTTTTAATATACAAGTGATATTGGTCTTTATTTGACATCATATTTTTTTCCCTGTTTGTAACTTCTTCCCTTTAATGTTTTGCTAAAAGGAAAACTAGCTCCAACATCAATGTCAAGAAATAAACCCTTTGTAGAAATCAATTCTCTATGCACATCTGTTTATCAGGTGCAAATTTAGTTATTTCAGGAAAAAAACCAAGGATACTTGTATATGTGGACAGATCACAACTATTTCTTATCAGCTATTAGTTTTAATCGATTTGCTTACATGTGTCAGCAAGAGCATCATTTATAAAATAAGAGCACTGATGTATCTGAATTTTGACTTTTACTGACATCAGAGAGAGAATGTAAACTCTTTACATCATCTCATTACCTTAATAGCTCTCTGAGAATAGCACAGTAAATATCTATGAACAGATAATTTTTAAAGGATTTATTTCACAAATACTCAGGTAGAATCTAGAAAGTCTTATAAAACCTCAGAACTTCATACAGCAAACACTGGAGAAAAAACAAAGACTAGAGAACCAGCCCCACATAATTACAGAGCTGACAAAGAAACAGGTAGCAGAGCTCAGACGGAGTTACAAACAGAAAGCGACAAAGAGACTCTCCTCCTCCCAGTTCTCTGAATGTTTCAGAGCTAAAACACTGAACACACTTAGCACCGAAAACAAGAAGTCATGGGTTTGAATATTACATTTGCACATTGGCAGAGTATTCCAAGTTTTTTCTGGAACATTTCCACTTTCCCATATTGCACTAAACTCTGTTTTGAAGAACCCAGCCTCTGGCAAAACAGTGTAAATTAGTCCTCATAATCTTTTAAATCATAATTATAGGACTAGCTAAAAGGAGTTCTACAAAATGGTAAGGTAGTGTATCACCTGAAATCCTACAGAAGGACTTCCAGGGTTTTTAAATAAATAAAAACACATGCTGAATATGTGCATATTCAACTGTAACACGGGCTCAACCCTGCACAGAAGAGAACAGCAAGCTCAGGAAGAAAGCTGAATTCTTCTTTGACATTGTATTTAACATAACAAGACTTGAATTGTAGCAGAGTTACGAAGGCAAATTCAAATGTCCAGTCCACATACCTTCAGGGACACTGCTGTCCAGCAAAATGGGGTTCCCAACTGCTTCAACTACATTTCCTTTCTTGTCAAATGTAACATTTAAGTAACCAAGATATTTTCCATAAGCATAAGCTTGTACAACTGGCACCTTCCTCCCATCATCAGAGTCAACCATGAATGGATATGGGCCAGCTGGAACTTCAGTAGAGGGTGGGGTGCCTGCATGGAACAAGCATGTAAAGTGAGTGTTCAGTTTTATGTGACCTTCAAGGAATTATTAGAATGACGTTTCAAATGTTTCTCAGACTTCAGAAACCCAAATAGGATATTAGGCAGAAACGACAATGAATGCATTAGATGACAAGCACACAGTTGATTGTTCAGTTATTTCATGAGACAATTTTGTTTTCAGGACACGAACTCGAGTAAGTGCCACAGTGTTTTTCAATTTAAGTGTGACAGCACAGTCCTCCATGACATCATGTCACAGTAGCAACAAAGGAACTTTTCATTCCAACCACTGCAATCTAAAACTCTCAGTAATGCAAACATACCAGCCTCTGGGTGAAAAGTTTATTGAGCCTCCACACTACTTTATTCTGCATGAGATAGAAAGTGAGAATCTTAGTAAAACATACATTGGACTTGATGCAAAAAAGTCTGAACTATTTTGATGGTTAATATGCAGTCAGAATGCCTACAAGCAGTTGCATGAATTTGTGCATACAGCCAACTGATTTTTTTTTTTTCACTAGAACAAACAGTCTACAAAATTTCAGACGGGCTGCAAACCCTCCACAAAAACAAACTTCATTAGCATTAGAGTTCCATGGTCATGGTTTTAAAACTCTCATCAACCAGCAAAGTTTGAAAAGTGATTAGATGTAGGGCTTGGAAACAGATGGATTAAAGCAAGGCAGTGTCTCAGCCCAATTGGCATAGGCTACCACAGGATTTAAAAACGACACAGTGAGGAAAAGAGGCAAAGAAAGCTAGAACTACACAGCACACATCTTGTCTCAAGGGTACCAGCCTCCTCCCTGTCTCTTTCACAATATAATCTGAGTGGTATCTCTCCCTGCTGTTTTTCTGTCAGCATTTTTACCCCACCATCAGCGAAGAACGAAGGTTGGCCAGCTCTGAGAGGCATCACGTGCTACATGGCAGGCCCCACTACAGAGCCCTCTCAAAGCCTGCTGCTTCCTCCTCTCCCAAAGCTGGTGGCATTTCCCATCTATTAGCTGGTGAGAGCTGGGGTGCCGGTGGGGTGGCAGCACGGGGGAGCAGGTGTAGGGAATGTGGATCCAGAGAAAAGCAGGTTCCTTACTTCCACTGCTCACAGAACAACTTGTTTCCTTCGATTTACAGTCATTTACATAATATGAAATCCTAAGATAAGCAGCATGACAGATGTTCCTTCTAGAACTCCAAAACGATTCATACTTTGCTGTAATCCCTCCTCATCTCCAGGGAGAATGGCTGTAATAAACTGCAAGTTGAACCAAACTTACCACAGAACTAGTTTTCCTGCTTTCAGCCTGGACAACAGAGTGGTGGAACCACTTAATTATTCATTTATCTTGGGAAGAATTTAAGAAAATCTGTAGCTAACAAGAACTCTACAGGCTTTATGCATGCAAAAGTGGCTTTGGGGTTTTTGGAACTGAAAAAGGAATCAGTTTGGATGTCTTGCCATTCTATAGCCTTCTAATGAGCAAAGCATTAGAAAGTTATTCTTTCTGGTCATCATTTTAGTTTACATCAGCTCTGCGTGGTTAAGTGATTGTCCAGAGCCTTACTCATTTCTTGCTTTCTGAAATAGTTTGTGATACTGATACTTCCTTGCAGGATTATTTACCACTGTGACATTATTCCATTGTAAGATAGATACATTTCTTCTGAAATGCAAAGACCTTTCATTGCATCTTATGCCCAAAGAACACAGCACTAGAATTCATGCACCCATCTCAGCCAAAGTGTGAGGTGCTGTTTCATTGCAGATGCACAAACTCATGCTGGGTAACAGAAGAACCTGTAACATTTTCTATCTTCTTACCCTGCTTTAGCCAACATATTGCATTTTCAGAGCATCCATTCTGATCAAAAACAGAAATTAAACTGCTCCAACCCAAAACTACCATTACTGTTTGAAAAAGTTCTACAAACCCAGTGTTGGCACACCTGAACAAGTCAAGACATTTGCCATATAATCTGAGGTTAAACCAGAGATTGGCAAATATCTTACAGACAGGTTGAACTAGTCCAACGTTAAGCCCTTACATTAAGATATCTCTATGGATGTAATAAATTGGCATGGGCAGTATGTCTCTAAACCTCCACCTCAGACAGAGATTCAGCTGACCAGCTGGAACATCTCCACTTAGACTAAGCTGAAACACTCTTCCTAAATTCTACTGCCAGTTATTGATTACACTTCTTGATTTAAATGAGAGCTTATAGGCTTAATATACACACACACACACAGACACTTCAAATTAAGTGTTTTACTCTGCAGAGAAATTACCTCCACAGACATGTCTATTCCACTGTGAATGTTGGCTGATGGCTTTGACTCAGCAGGGAATGGTTCACAAATGCACTCATGGTGCTTCCGAATGGGTTAGCATGTGCCTCAGAGCACTGGGAATAAAAATTATATGCTCAGATCACTTTCTATCAAAAATCATATTTGGATATATATATAAAGATATATATATTTTTGGTGTATCTACCCCAGACATTAATTCTTTTTTATTTTTCTTACCTTGCAGTATTAATAAAAAAAGTAAGACAATCTTGTTTTATCAAAACAGTAGAGCCCTTGGAAAAGGGACCAAACTCACTCCCAGCTGAGCTCTTTAACCGAAAGGCTGCAGAGTCTCATGCTCTGTGCTCTCTCTGGCCTTGTGAATCTTGGACAGCTTCAAATGGGGGGGATGGAACAGCTTGACCTAGTCCAGTCTGACAGCAGGGTACTCTCTGGGATAACAAGAGATGTGCATGTGAACTACAGATCTAGACAGGATACGAACTCAGATATCTCAACTCCTGGAGCACTTTGGACCACGATTCCAAATTGTGACAAGTGGCACCTCTCTGGACTGCTTAGAACCACGAAATATCACCAAGGTATTTTGACCACTATGGCTACCACTATGAGGCACAAACTCTCAACAGGCATTGGCCAACAATTCCACTGTGTAAATCCACAATGAATGCACACTTCAAATATAGCATGTATCCTTGTTTTTCCCATCTCAAAAATAGTTCAGTAAAATTGCAGACTGCACACAGAGAAGACCATGGTCTCTGCAGGATGTGCAGGTCAGTAGTGGAATGCCCTGCTACAGGCTGTTGTGAAAGCTGAATGTAGTTAGGAGGAGATGGGGCAAGTTCAGGAAAGAAAAGTTCCAGTGGAGCTAGTAAATATCAAAACACTACTTCTGTCTTAGGGAGTCCTTGAGATGCAAGCTGGTGGGAAGCGGGGGCAGATCTGAGTAAAGTGTCTCCACAGCCTTGTCCAGCCCCCTCACCCTTCCCCCTTGGTCACCCTTAGAGACAAGATATTAGGATGGTCAGTCCTGTTGTTTGTTCCAGCTCGGACACTTCTCAGCTGCACCCCCATGCAAAGTGTTTGTGACCTCTTACTTGAAGGTGAGTGTGTAAAGTTCCTAGGGTACATGGTGTTACCCCCGGGAAATTTTTCTGAAAATTACAGAAAGTTCCCACTATAGTGTCAATCAGTTATTGAAGTTTCTGCTAAATTTAATGGACTTAAGAAACTGAAGCAAACAGAACAACAAAACAGCCACCCGCTGGCACGGGGAAGGCAGCAGTGCTGGGGAAGCTGCTGATGACAGGTTTCACCTAAAGTAGCACTACTGCAGGAGAAATTAGATCAGCAATGTTTATCTCTAGAATGACATCTATCTCTAGAGAAAAGAAGAATAAATTCAGAAATTACAAGGGGGACTGAAATGCACAGAGGAAACTTGGGAAAAGTGTTTTCATGGCAGGGTAATGGAGATCTATGAATACAGAATCAGATTCTAGACAAAACTGGTGTTGGTACCATTTTGGAAGTCTTTTAAGATTGATTTTTCTCGTTAAGTCACATACAAGTTTAAAAATAGACATCTTATTTAGTCCATTATAGGTGTGAGCTTGAAACAGGTACAGTATGTTTAGAATTAATTTATCAGTGTTACTACCTTTACTCCTCCGTCCCACTTTGTGTAGGTCACTTTGAATATCTACAGCATTAAGGAACCTTTCAGTGAGTTATGGTACTTTGTGTGCACAGACTGTTTTGAATTGGTTTCTTCCATGGAAGTTATGGATATATACCAGCTATGAATCTGGCTGACTGCAGCCAGCAGTAAACTATATTGGTGAAAGTCCTCAGAGTTTAAAGAGTAAACAGTTTCAGCTTTGCTGTAGAAGCAACATTTTAGTAGGAAGTAAAATACCTGTGTAAAGAAACGTGTTGGTATGTCCTCCAATCACAACATCCACACCTTTCACTTTTTGGGCAATAGTTTTGTCCACGGTAAAACCAGAATGTCCTAGTGCAATTATTTTGTTCACTCCCATCGCAGTAAGCTTATTCACTTGCACTTGCAATGCTTCAATTTCATCTTCAAAGATTATATCATCCCCTTAAAAAAAAAAAAATTATAAAGTACCTCAATTAGTAGTTAAAAAAAAGCAGTCAATATCAAAAAACAGTTTTTATGATTAATGGAACTTTGAATGTCAGTGGATTTCAAATGTCCTTAGTTGGTTCAAACTCCTGATCTGATGTTCTCGAGTCTTTCAGGAGCACCTGTGTGCTTAGACTAACACAACATTCCTGCCCAAAGCTGTATGTACTTGCTTAGACTAAATAAGTTGTAACTCCATAAAAAATTCAGTGACACCAAATATAGGATCAAAAATTGAATGGCTTTTATTATTTAAGCAGAAAAAGGAAACTCTGTGTTTGCACATAAACACTTGTATTCTATCATAAAACTGTTTTTCTTCCCAAACTGCATTTCTTTGAGATCTTCTATCTTCTCCCAAGTTAAATCTCTTTCTTTTTACTCCACACTCTTTTGTTCTTTCCCTTATCCCCCCTCCCTTTAAACATCAGGCTTTACACAGAGGCTTTAAACAGTAGCTTCTTCCAAGTTCTCCACTAAACTCTGAATTGCCTTTTTATACAAATTATCTCACCTAATGTGAACCACTCTCAATAATACCAATACAGAACAGCACACATCTGAAATACCATCCTGAAACGAGAGCAAAAAGAATAGAAAGTCTGGAAAGGAGAACCTTCCTGTGTTGGGAAACTCACAATCTTTCTGCAAGCTTTCTGTGCATGCTGAAGTTATTCTACATGAGCACTAGATGAGCAGGCACTTCTATCCTGGGCACAGTGTTTTTGGTTGTACAAAAAGACTTCCTATGTAAGAAGCTAATTTCTTTGACAAAGTTTTAAGAATAGAGTTTAAGAAGAGAGTCAACCAACTGTGAACTTAAACCTTCCGCTGAAGACAACTGAGTAACATTTCTACCAATTTCTTCTCTACCTAATTCCTCTCCTTCCTGCAATGTTTTTTGATCAAACCATTTGAAATATGACTCTAAAATCAAAATATTTACATTATTTTATAACAAAGGGAGAAGTGAAACGAATTCGCAATCCACTGCAAAATGTCTCAGGAAATGAGGAGGAAGCTGCTACAATAGAAGAGATAAAAGAGGGTTACATAAATTGGTTCACCACCACACCCACTGAATAGTTCTGTTACTGCCAGAGGGAATATATGTACTGCACATTGCAGAATGAATTGTGCAGTGCATCCCCACATTTTCTTCCTGTGGACCTCTTCTTAGAATTAAAGAGTCACAAGTTAATTGAGGTTGGAAGGGACTCCTGGGGCCACGTAGTCCAAAATCCACTCAAAACAGGAACTCAAAGCCAGATGAGGATGCTCAGAGTCTCATCCAAGCAAGCTGAAATTCCACAATCTCTCTGGGCAACCTGTTTAGTGGCTTAACTGCTCTTACCATGACAAATTTTTTCCTTACATCCCACCGTAATTTCCTGTGGTATTACTTGGGCCCATTGTTTCCTGTCCTTTCTATTCCCCTCTGTGGAGTCTGTCCCTGTCTTCTCTATAAACCTCCTTATGCCAGTGGAAGACTGCATTTGGTTCCCTCCTAGCCTTCCTTCTCCTGCTTGAAGGAAACCCCCGGTTTCATCCCCGGTTTGTACATCCTTGTGTTGGACAGAAGCTGGGCCTGATGCAGAGCTACTGGCACAAAGGGAAGTCCGAGAAGTGCTGCCTGAGTGGAGGCTCTTCACATGCTCGCCTCACCGCCACGGACCAGCTGTGGTTACCATGTGCTTCATGGTGTGGGGACCAGTTCTGTAAGGAGAGCTGGGCTCTCCAGACGAAGAGCAAGAGCGAGCCACTGACTAGCTGTGCTAGCACGCAGTTGCCTGCGGGCAAACTTCTCCCATGGCACGTGACCAGGTGGTCCATGATAACCGAACTCTCCCCATCAGCACCAGCTCTGTTATCCCTCTATGCCACTGCAGCCTACAAATGCACCGTACACTGAAGACATATTGTCATTAATTTTCAACCCACAGAGTCATAGATCATTTAGGCTGGAAAACGACTCCAGGATCATCAGGTCCAACCATTAACCCAGCACTGCCAAGTCCACCACTAAACCGTGTCTTTAAGTGCCACATCTACCTGACTTTTAAATACCTCCAAGGATGACAACTCCACCATCTCTGGACAGTCTGTTGCAATGCTTGACAACCCTGTCCATGAAGAAATTTTTTCCTAATAATCCAGTGTACATCTCCCCTGGTGCAGCTTGAGGCCATGTCCTCTTGTCCTGTCACCTGTTATTTAGGAGAATAGACTGTTCCCCATCTTGCTACACCCTCCTTTCAGGTAGTTATAGAGAAAACATGTCAAAACAAACCAATCTACTTTCATAATGAGGGGAAAACCAAGGCACTTCCCATGCCAATAAGCCTGTCTCTCTCCCAGGACTGCTATGGCAGGACACAGGCAGACACCAGAGCTGCAGTGGGTCGTCCCACTGTCAAACCACCCTCCCACCAATCGTCTGCTGTCCACCTTGCCCTCAAAAAGGGAATTCTGCTTGGGGCTGCAGGGGCTCCTTGCTCCCCCTCTCTGTGACTCAGCCATAGCATTTCACTCAGCTTTGTATCCTAATCATCTCAGCACTTGATGTAACTGGTTAAAATGAGCCAGCAGGTTCAAAAGTTATACAGTGGGAGACTGTAAGAGTAATCACACAGTTCTCAATTCTCTGAGAAAGCAATTTGACTGTTTAACAGTCAACTGTGAATTTTTCAAAACAATCTGAATTGAAATAACTAACTTACTTAAGAATTAGTCATTGCTCATGTCAATATTCCACTTCTCTTTCAAGGTATTAAATTGATGTTACATTCTCTTCTCTTTTTAGATGAGGTAAAGTTTCAGAAAAAACATCTAAACTGTGCTACAAATTAATAAAGAAAAAGAATTGGCTGCATGTTAAAAATATTACGCAAGATAACCAGAATAAAGTGGAATAAATGGAATTTAAAACTCCATTTTTGAAAACTCTGCCAAGTTGATAGTTTTTGTAAATATTTTGCCGTCCTTAGGGTAACAGAGTAAGCAGCTTTGGGTTTCAACCTTATACAGTGGACCAAACATCATCGCAGAACTAAAGGAAGTGAGCTGCTATCATCAAATACGAGAAAGATGGTTTTGGGATTATCAATGCAAAGCAAAGACATAGACAGCTCTGTCTATGTGCCAAGTTATGAACAACTGTTGCAGGTGTTCATAACTGTTCATGGAAAAACTGGCTGGGCATTCAGCTGAGATAGCTGTTGTAGCAAAACAGAGAACTTCAGAAAAACTGCCAACTGGCTGTAATCTATAAATGTGTTTCCCATCCCTATGGTTTCTAAGAGTAACATTAACACTACCTTTAGCAGAGATTAATTGTTCCTTCCCAATAGAAAAACTGAGATTTAAGGACCTTATACTCTGTTCAAGTCTTTTGGTAACTGTTTTCATCAGACTGTGAAAAGCACAAGTTGTAATTTCATAGTTGTGTGAGAGTTATCAAGATTCAACAACAGAGGAAATCACACTCACAAAATACTTCCATGGAAAGTCTTAATGTAGGAATTCACATGTTTCAGCATTCTCAAGCTTCCTGTTTGCCTTGAGAATGCCCTAAGAGTGTACAGCGTGCCAAAGTAGACAAAGGCTGAGAAAACTGAATCATCTGGAAGAAGTGAGTAGAGATAAACAAGGTGCTGAATATAAAATTCTCAAAGTCTCTTATTAATTGAATTAAGGAACCAGGTTGATAATTATTTAGCCACTGCCCCACCCCGCCATGATTTTATCAGTCTGAAGGATTGCTAGGTCATGGGTGATATACAGTCATTGAGTTACATTAACATATGCTGAATTCACCTTTTCAGAGCTTCCAAAATGTTCCTCCACACAGTGAGAAGGCAAAGCAGAAGATTAAAAAAACTCTGATCACTATAACTGTTGCTGTTAGAACTGGCTCTGCTTGTTGCTCAGTCACACAGCGGGATATACTTAGCTCAGGGATGTTCCAGCTCCATCTATGGAGCTAACGAGCCTTCCCTTTTAACACTGCTTTTTTTCTGGCTGTGGTCTCTGTTACAATGTCTCCTCATAATGAGGCATTGGATATGTTGCCTAAATGTTATTGGAAATGTATTCAAATGCTTCACAGGATCACTCCAACACTATCTGGATTTTCATCTAGTATCTTCACTTGCAAGAAAGTTAATTTGATGATGTCACCACACCAACAGAGTTGTTTGGAAGAAGGGCGGCAACAGAATTTATTAATCCCTGATGAAGGACTGTATTGGCTGTCTATTATTCAAACTTAGTGTGGTGTCAGACGATATCTACCCTCATGCCCTCAAGTACATGTGAAACTCTATTGCCTACATAAAATACAGATCGATTTTTTTTTTTTTTTTTTTTGTCGGGGGAAAAAAACCATAGGAATACAAAACCGTATCACTGCAAAATGGAAGTGAGATAGAGAATTCTATTCAGATCTCAAACATCCACTTCTCAACAGTTTAAACATAACAGCATTGAAACTAAAAAGCATAGAAGGAACAGTTTTATATTTTAATACTTCCTCAAAGTACTGAACGTTCCTTTAGTCAGGAAAACCATGCACTATTTCTGTATTATTAAGACACAGAAAGTGAAATAATAATATGAAGTCTGTTTTCGGTGTGAAAACATTTTAAACCAGTTCTTAGGGCATCCTTACTGCAAAACCCAGGGAAGAAAGTCTGTTTCTGTCAGAGGTGGGCCGAGCTTTGAGCAGGCAGTGACTCATATCTCCTACAGCTGATTTAAATGTGTTTCTCATTCCAGTAGGTATTTTATTTTACTAAAAAAAAAAAAAAACAAAACAAACCCAAACAAAACCCTCATCAAACCAAAACCCCTGAAACGTCAGAAAAAATAGTCAGAAATTGAGAAGTCTTTTTCCTCATCAATTCTAATTTTACTCATGAATGAAGCAATTGTGGTAAAAGCTGAATGGGTGTTCCTTCTGTAGTCTAATTTCTGCAAATATTTTGAGAGTCTGAAAACATCTTGGGCAACTTGTGCTTCAAAAACACATGCGAAGCTCTCCTTGTTTTTAACAGGGCTTGAGCATGGAGGTATCCAAGAGCAAAATTTCAACACACAGAGAAATGTCACATTTCATGCTAGAGAGAAGGTGTAATCATGTTTTAACTTTCGTTTAAATGGATAAATAGCACCAAAATATCATAGAATACAACTTTAAAAACCCGAACAACAGCAAAACCCCCACAGCTCTCTTGTAATCTCATTGACCTTCTTTTGTTCTTAGATATAATCCAGGTCTATATGAAAATGGCTTTCGATGTTAACAAGCTTTCTTAAGGTTAAAAATCAGGTAAAGTTGAGCAATACAAGTAAATACTGATAAAACAACAAACTTCTCACTTTTCAGCTGAAAACATTCATCTGTGGATTCAAAAAAGCAGGCAAGTAACAAAACAGTTACAAAGGATTTAAACACATACTAAAGGAAACATACCTGGCTGTGAAAGAAAAGAAGTCTCCTGTGTAGTGTAGCCAACAATTCCTACTGATTCTGAGTCAAAATGAACTATTTTAAAAGGACGAACATATTCCATCATTTCATTCCCTAATGGAGTTTTCCCTTTAATATTTCCACTCAGGACTGTAAAATTAGCATTTTTAAGAAGAGGATCCAATAATCCACTCACACCTTCATCAAACTCATGGTTACCCAAAGCCTGCAAAAAGCAAGAAGAAAATATGAGACCCTACCTCAAATATTCAGTCTAAATACTCTCATAAATTATATACAGGGTATGTTTGAGAAAACAAAGTCTATTTCCAGGGAAGAAAACCCTAACTTGTCTAAACCAGCCCAATCCTGTTTCTCATGAACACAGAAATGCTATTTTTTTTAATTTTTTTTTTTTTTTTTTTTTTAGATTTAGGTATTTGCTTTTCAGACTCTCTTATATCAATACAGATATGAAAGTCAAAATCTAAAACCTATTTAAGTGTTTGTAACCATGTACCAGATTAAAACCCACTAGTTTTTCACCCTGTAGATGCAAGAAAGATGATTAACAATAATCACAAAGGAAAACATGTATTTTGTGTAGGAAAATACATTGTTTAAATGCTGAAGGAACTGTTAAACATCAATGATGCTATTTTGTCATCTTTAAGTAAAAATGCATTTTAAGAGTTTTGTGCTTAGACTACAGTTTTTAAAACACATTTATTATGCATTTAGTAAATGTTCTTCTGTGCTTTAACATGGAACAAGAAAATACCACTTCAATATCATCAGTATCATTACCTACTGGAAGCTGTAACATTTATCAGTTAGGGAGAAATCCACAGTGGGTGTGTGTGCACACAGGCAGGTGTGTACATAGCACCGTGAAGTGACAAGACTGTCACAGAAAACGAGCAGTCCAGTTTATTTATTAGCAAGGTAGTACCAGCCAGATGAGAATATTTAGTTGTTCCAGGTTTGTTAAGCAGATGAAAAGGGACTTACCTGGAGGGAAATTTCTCCTACCTGCCCCTTTTTCATGGTCAGCCTAAGCTGTCATACGCCTGTGCCCACAAGTGTGGTGATAACCCAGCAAAACCTCAATAGATGGCATTTTGCAGAAGCACAATACACACAAAGACTTTGTAGCATATTTAGGTGTTAGTGAAGGAACAGATGAAAAGATGTCTCTGCAGAAACATGATAACAGTGTAACTTGGTACACGGTAACTTCACACAAGTTTTCAGGTGGCAGCTGGAGCAAAGCATGTAAGAGCTGTTAAAGCCAACGGGCCAACTATTCCAGGCAGAAGTGTGCTCAGAATTTCATTCCGAGATTAAGTTGGGAAAGTCGTATTCATCATCTAAGGCTTGTATACAGTTCTGTTCTACTTAGATAAACAACCTCTGTGTGCTTGCTCCAACTTTTATTCACCAAATGGATATATTAACCCTGATCACGTTCCAATCCAACCAGGACCCTGAGGCAACTACAGGCAAGCAAGCTCAGTATTTCGATCAACTGATTGGCAGCTTGGCAGCGTCTTTTTTTTGGGGAGAGACAAAGACTCCTGACTCCTTTTATCCTCACAGGCAGGTAGTTAATGGCCCTGTGGAAAAAAATCAGTATCAGCAGGAACCTGCATTGGAAATCAGCTGCTCCTGCTGACAGCTAGTGAGAACACTACTCACACCCCAGGGAAAGAGCTAAATTGTTTGTATGCTGCTGCAGCACTTTTCCAAAAGAACCATCTTTAAGAAAATCCTGACCTGGGAAGACACAGTGCTCTCCAACTACATTCCATTTCTAACGTAAATCTAATTTGCTGTAAAAAATACAAATTAGGAAAAAGAAAAAAGAATGACACTCATTTTGATGCTGTCTGGATATTCTGAAAAGATATCCATGGACAGGCAGGGCATCTCAAAATGGTAACAAGCCATTTCCTTTTGGCTGATACACATGCCTTCTGTTCCTCCTAAATATGCAACTAAACCCCAACAAAAAGGTTGCAAATGAATTGAGAAATTGAATTAGATATAATTGTCACTAGGTTTTTTGGAGGAAAAAACCAAACAACCCAACCAACCAATTATGAAGCATTGTTTCTCTTGGCTTTGTATCTTGCATTTGGGTTATTTCATGTCCATTAGGATACAAGCTTTGATCAAAAGTTTTCCCATGGTGTGGGTGGTTATAAAGTCTCTCGTTCATGAGAAATCACTGGTGGCTAATAATACAGTTCTATTTTTGAAGCAAGTCCTCCTTTGGGGAGGAGGTTGTGGATCACTTTGGGGTTCCTATACTCTACCTAACTATCCTTACACCCAGAGCTTCTTGGACTCTGTACCTGTGCAGTATTCCTTCACCAGATCTGAATTTGTTGGCCAAAGTAAGTGTAAGTCACAAGGGGGAATAAAGAGAAATATTCAGGAACATAGCATGTGATTATATAATCCTCCTTTTCACAAGAAGCAAACCTCAAAATATTTCTAAATCAGGACTCAAATTAACAGAAGGATGTAACTTAAAAGTAAAGCTAGAAGACTTCCAACACCCCTCCAGTTACTGCCTTTGAGGCATTTAAACTGGATTTTAGTCTTAATTACACCAGAAAACAAGCCTAGTGCCAAGAAAAATTTTGGAAGGCAATAACTAGCTAAACAGGAGAAAGGAGGCTCAAGGTGATAACATGCATAAATGAGAAAAAGGTAGAATTTGAAAAGGGAACTTGTCCTATTTGTGGAGTAAACCTCTAACACTTCCAGGCTGTCCTAAACCATCCTGCAATCCTGTAGCAACTTTTATGATTCATGCTCCCTACTTAATCCTGTTTGTAATCCTACTCCTGTATCTCACTTCCAAATACTTTCGTAATCCCCACCCTTTCTGTTAGGGATGTGACTTACCAGATTTTGCTTAAAGAAACACTAGCTCACCCCTAATCCCCACCCTTTCTGTTAGGGATGTGACTTACCAGATTTTGCTTAAAGAAACACTAGCTCACCCCTCTGCAGCGTGGCTCTTACCTTGCTCCCTGTGCCCCCCCCCGCAGCCGCCATGGTCTGAAGAATCAAAACAGATGCTGCAGCGCTGCCCAACACTCAGCATCCGTCCTCAGCAGACAAAGGTGCTAAAGTTTCTAAGGCATTAGCATCAGGTACAAGCCTCTGGCTATCTGCTATGATGTGCGTTTGTTTTTAAAGCTTATTCTGATGAAAAAACTCACGGTCTATTATACGAGGCGAGAGCTGTAACACCTCCTTAATAATAGACCCTGAAAAGATCCACTTTGCATGAAAATCACTCAAAGGTGAAGACAAAGTGGACTATTTATTGAAGGGGAAGGCTAGCTTTCATCTGGTAGGGCATGGAATGATTGGAATTTGGGAGGATTCAAGGCAGGTACATGCAGGAGAATGTCTGTAATTGGGTAAATTGGGACAAAACCAATCCTATTAGGGAAAGGGAAAATACAAAATGAGGAAAAGCTATAAATTTTAACTACAAAAGCCAATAAGCAAAAAAGTTACATTCAGCAAATAGGGAAGAAGCTAACATTAATTTAAACTGCAGATTACATATAAAGTAAGATTTTCTTCTAACAACATTATTAATAAATTGAATAAACATAATACTATTGGAATATGAAAAGTAGTCTCTGAGGTAAGAAGTTATTTGTTGTCCAGTAGTTCAGCTGCATTTCAAAGCTGTCTTTTTCTTCAGTTCTGCTTTTCTTCAGAGGTTTTTCTCCACCATGAATAGGCCTCTTGTGGGCAACTTCCAATAGTCTATCCTAAACCAGATGCATCCTACATAATGTGTTTCTAAAACTGAACACTACTTCAACACTGCTGATTTTGGCCGAAAGAATTTCTTCTTGTGACATGATCAGGAACTGTACAGGCTCACAGGCTGCCCATGAACCAGTTAAACCAGCAAACACAAGGCTGAGAAATGATGGACAGCAGAAAGGTTTGGGAAGAATTGTAGGAAAAAACACCTCAGGCTATTTCTGCACTGCAGAACCATAAAGTGCTCCCCAGCTCTTGGTGAGGATGAGTCCTAAACACACATACTCCTCCCCATAAGGTTGGGAGGAAAAACCCCGTTAATGTTAGTTTTATAATTAAAAACCCGTTCATTAGGCCACGTGAACAGGGAGTAGTACTCTTCACAGACCTGTCTGTCTGGTATGAAGCATGTTTAGCCTAGGAAAGTGCTCTGGGGCATGCCTTTCCCTTCCATATCTGTTCTGAGGCAGAGAGAAGAAACAGGTGAACTCATTTTTACCTGGGAAAGTGCAGTCCTTTCCATAGAAAGCAAAAAAAGATGAAGACAGAGAGTCTGATATGCCCAGAAGATTTTCCCCACAAACTGTCAGTTGGGATGAAATAAATACGCAGTCACTCTCAAACATAACTTTAATCTCTCACCCCCTCTCTGGGGTTGTACACAAGCAAAATAAACTACTGCCCTGAGACAAAAGATTTCAGGGCATGGAGTGACATCCTCCAATCTCAGCCTCAAATTCTACCTTTCTCTCAGCACTTGGACCAGAGTAAAGCTACAAGACTGGCACAGTCTCAGAGAGCTCCCTCACCGATGCGCTGTTACAGTCTCTGCACTGTTACAGTCTCTGAGCCACTTGCACACAACCTCTTACAGCCTGTCATGACCACAGCTCTGGTGGGACTGGACACCACCAGGGTGGGATTGATGAAAACTAAAAATCCTCACCCTTTGAAACAGCACTGCCAATATGTGCCATCTGTCCCTCGTCGCAGGACCGAAGCAGGACAGGCTGCGGGCCTCAGGTAGGGTCAACCTCTCCATCGCAGGTCGGACTCCTCGCCCGGCTTTTTCCGGGGTTATTTCCACCCCTCTCCAACAGAGCCTGTCCAGCTCCCTGCCTCTCCCAAGCCCCAGCCTCTCCCAAGAGGCAACACTGCGTAGCCTTGTCATCATCTCCCGGTTTGTGGCTGTCCGTGAGGCTTCCAGCTCACGACTTAATTCGGCCGGGAGCCCGTTACCTACCACATCACTTCCCTTCTTCTCGCTTACCTCCCCGCTGCCTTTGACCACGATTTTAGCACGACCTGCAGGATTTTTCTGATGCAGCGTTACGCGTTTAAAGAGGCGGCAAGGCAAAAAACCAGCTGCGGGCGAGGAAAGGCAGCAACAGACTCAGCACACAAGGGGAAGGAGGGAGCAGCCCTCTCCCCCCCACCCC
>VXAY01003989.1:748946-801795 GCA_013399855.1 Oxyruncus cristatus
GGCACTGCGCAGCCTGCGCGCCGCCCCGGGGAGCCGCCGGCCCTGACCCGCCCGCGGCCAAGCGCTGGCCGCCCGTCGGGCGCGGCAGCCGCAGGTGCTCTGCATCTAGCTGGGTGTGTGCGAGGGCTGGGGGCGGCTGCCCGGGGCTGCCGGCTGCCTTCCGCCCGTCCTCAGGGCTCTCCTGGCCCCAGGCAATGTCCTGCGCCCGCGCACGTCCCAGCCCGTGCTGTCCTGTCTGCACCACCGATGTCCTTCACCCGTAGGCAGCTGCTGTCGGGTTGGAGACGGGCTTTCAGCCGGCTGCTGGAGGTCAAACGGGATGAAAATCCAGCTAGCAGCGAAAGGACAAACTCCAATGCTCACAGGAAGCCTTGGTGAATGTTTAGTACACTAAAGGAGTTTCCAAGCCTTCACATGGAAATGTTTGCCTCTCTTCTCCTCTTTCTCCAACGATGCTTAAAATAAAGACTGCTATTTCATCCATAAAAAGAGTTACACTACTTTAAGAGTTGATTTAATTATAGCTCTGGTGATTTTAGTGTGGATTCATGAATTGCTTTCAATATTTCCTTTCCGTGGTTCAATGCAAAGCTTTTAGTTGTGGTTTGGCACATGCACGCTGAGGGGAAAATCCGCCAGTGCTTTAAATAAACAACTCGTTGGGGATATGGCGTGGGGTGACTATCACTTGGGTAAATCAAACTGACTAGAGGCCCCACCTATTCCTTTAAGTCATGTATACACAGCATGGGTCCACATCTTCTTCTGCTAAAAAATGACAGAATTATCTGCAGAAAGAATTTTTTCAAAGTTAGTTTTTGAAATGCTGTCAGTTCCATACTCTTCTTTGCCACTTCTGGGCAATCACACATTCTAAGTGGTCACTTTTTTTCTTAAAAACAAAAGCTTACCCACTGTGCAGAGAAGTGACAGTTTCTTAAGAGTATTACAGAGGCTGTACAAGCCACTGTCTCCTTTCTGCTGGGTGATGTCATGCCCCAGTTTCCTGAGTACCCGAAGTCCACGGAATGGAATCTGAACTCATGTGGTCTGTTTGTTTCCTCAGATGGCTGGAAAGTGAATGAACCTGTATTTTCTTCCATGATGGCCATGCTTCACTGTCCCAGTGCTCCCACAGGTGGCTTGAATTAAAACGGCTGTGTGGAATCTAGTTATTCCCCCAAGTGACTGCACTGTGCACTGCCCACTCCACGCCAGGGGAATCACTAATGGCATGAGCTGTGCACTAGCAAAATCTGAAGTTGCGCTTCCTTCCCTCCTATTCACGCCCTCTTTGTCTGTCCTTCCCTCCTCCACTGCTCTGTGCTGACAGCCTGGCTGGGATTCAGTTCAAAGCCAAGACACATTTAAGTGTCCTCAAGGAATCGCCCGTATGTGTTCTAGTTTGCTTAAGTTTTCACTGTGGCAGATTGAAATCTTTTTGGGACAATCACTGGCAGTTAGAGAGGAATAAAGTCAACCTGGACACACCAGCTGGGATTTATCACCTAAACAAAGTTGCTAGTGCTGTTTAGTGGTCTCCAGACTTCACTGCAGGAAGGAGGATCTTGTGTAGGTCTTGTGCTGTATTTGCCAGCCTCATAGGGCTGTCTTGGATGTCTGAATGTCTCTGCTTGAGCAACTGAGTGTTTCATGCCGTGGCTGGTCTGCTGGATTGCTCTTCGGGGTGCATTCCCTGTATTGACTAGATCTCAATTGACTTCGTAAGTTTAAACAACTTGCAACATCTTCAAAGTAAATGGCTGTCCTGAGTTCAGTCATATCCACTTCTTCCTCATCCAGGGCCCCTGCTCTAACCTGCTAGACAAATAGCAACACCAGCATTACTACACGGCTCAAATCTGCTAGGAAGTCATCTGTGTGAGAAACAAAGATGACTCTGGTTAGTCTCTCTACTTCTGGATGGCCAAACTCAAATGTCTGTGTGCACCAACACCATTTATCCCATTGGTGTCTGACCTCGTCTCCTTTCCTCGTCAATCACTGTCCACAGCCACACCATTTCTAAACAGATGCTGATTCTGCCCACCACAGCTGTGTGCAAACACAAAAACACAGCAAAACAGGAAGCAGAAAGTACTTGCATAGACAATATTATCTTTGGCTTGTACAACACAGCCCTATCCCAAACTCTACAGAAGTCTTCATGCCTGGAACAGGCATGATTTAGTCTGGTCAGAGACAGTGTAGCAGAAACATCTGAAATGTGTCTTGAAATAATGCTTCAACTCATGAAACAGGGATGGACAATGGAGCACTCTTGGGGGGTCACCTTCTTTCTTGTGCCTGCTGGCCTTGGCCATTCATGTCTCCCTTATGAAGCTTCTCATTCTGATTCTGTGAAGATCTCATTTCATGTAACATCCATTTACAAGGTGATCAGGCATTAATAAATAGGCATTCTCTTGCCATGGGAAGGGTTCTTTGATGATGCTGTCTTTATCTTGGAACGCAGCTTCTTGGATGTTAATTAAGGCAATAAGAGGGAAAATATGTGGGACAAGCTTTGTGCTAAAAAGGCCTACTCCAGAACCACGATGGGATGCCCAGGGCAAGGATATCTGAGCCAAGAGATGTGGTACTATAACAAGATGTGACTGGATACCTAATCCACCTGCTCCTATCACTGCCTCTCCAGCCTACCACTGACTCTTTAAGTAAAAGAGGAACATTGTGAACATGCACACAAGTACTGCTGGAACTGGAGCTAGAGAAGACAAGAGAGCACCAGAGGGTGCCCATCTAACAAGTCTGTGAGAAAGAGAGGGGTCTAAAGAGAGGTAAAAGTGCTTCATGCGTAACTGTTACTTGACTCCTTCCTTTCTGCACTTCTGCTCCTCTGAAAGAAGTGATTAAGACTTGCTCCAGGATGTCATTGGCACATCCAATGACAGTCGAGATCAATCTTCCTATTCAGTACTGGTGCATATCTTAGAAAAGCTCTTCTGAAGTTTCTTTTACCATCTCCAAATTTCTCACGCAGGACTTGTTCTGACATGGGCAAGTGTTGCAAACCTTGGGTGGTGAATTCCACAGCCATCCAGCAGTACCTTGAAAAAGCGCGGGTATTACCTCTCCTTTGCTGTTGTTTCCCTTCAGGAAGTAGGTTGCTCTGTATTGTTTCTCTAAGTCCCTCAGCAGAGCTGTATGGGAAAACAGCTCTCAGTCTCACTCTGGAGGCCAGCATGGAACAAAGAATAATTAATACACCTTAACTTTAGGGGTTAAATGTTACTAGAAGTAATTTCTGGAGCGTCTGCAGAGGCTTTCCATTAAATGGCTTCTTTTGACACTGTATTTCTTCCTGGCGTCTCTGCCGTAGGGCCTAGCAGCTCACACCAGGCATTAAAAAATACTTGATTTCAAAATATTCTGGAATGGGCCAAGACTGGGCCACTCAGCTGCACTGATTGGTTTCTAGAGGATCTCAGGGCACTGAGGCCAAGGGAGCCCTCTCTTCAGGCTCTGAGACGACTAAGAGCTGTCACAGACTCTGCCAGCCAGCTGGGTAAACGACCCACATGGGTGGAATTTCTCATGCTCTACCACAAGCATTTCAGGGTGGTCTGGCTCAGCAATCTACTGAGCTGTTAGTCATGATTCACAGCATTTCTTTGCTTGGAGGTGTTACAGGAATAACCAGACTTCCCTCTTCAGCCTTGACAGAGAAAGGGTCTTTCTCTGCTATCCTTTTAGCTCTGTGATTGAGAGAGTCTAAACTGATATCAGCCACTTCTTACCCAAGTGAGAACCCAGAACAGTGAACTGTCTCAGCCAACTTCAGAAGGCTGTCAGGGTCATAAACAATGTAATTGGCTTCTCATAGAGCTCATAACCTCCAGATGTGGCTTCATTTTGCCCCAGCTCACATAATCTCTGAGACATGCTGTCATTGCTTTTCCAGGGCTGAACAAGACACAATTCCTCGCTGGGAACAGTCATGACTGTGGCAGTGGGCTCTTAGGTATGCCTTAGAATGATCCTCCACACTGTTCTTTCCTTTAGTACATCCTTTGGACATCATTCTCATTTCCATACTGGTGCAGCAGGGATCCTCATCCTTTGTCTCTCCCTTGTGTGTCTTAAAAGTATGAATTTTCATTGCAACGCTTAGCCCAAACAGACTCAGTCCCTTTCGATGCAACTCTGTTTTTTACTTTGCTCAATACCACTGGCTCACAGAATGGGTAAGGTTGGAAGGGACCACAGCGGGTCCTCTGGTCCAACCTCCCCGCTCAAGCAGGGTCATCCTCATGGCACAGGATTACATCCGGACGGTTCTTGAGTATCTCCAGCAAGGGAGATTCCACAACCTCTCTGGGCAATCTGTTTCAGTCTGTGGTCACCTGCACAGTAAACAGGTTCTTCCTCGTATTCAGGAGGGACTTCCTGTGCATCAGTGTCTGCTGATCCCACTAACTGTTGTTAGCCTTGCGGCATTAACTGAAGTACTGCCTTATCTCTGGTATTGTGATTTATTACTTCGATAACATAAAAAGGCACTTTGTTTTCACTGAAAATAATTCACTAACTGCTCTGCGCACGTGAATAGGGACACGGAGAAAGGTGAGTGGTTTTTTTGAGGGATCTATACAGACGTTTCTCAAGCAGTATGGCCAGTCAGAAATGTGCAAAAAACCTTTCTAGAAAAAAGGCTCTTTCCTTCCCACAGCAGAGTAGAGCTGGATTGGGAAGGTGCCAGTGACTAATAGCATTCCTTCCAGTTGGTAAGGAACAGTCATTACTTCTTCCTTTAGAATGGAACAGCAACCACATGTGGTTGGTTGAACTTTTGTGCTGCTGCTGAAAGCAAATTGAACTTCCTCAGTCTCTGTTTCCATTCCCACAGTTCACTATAGGCATTTGACCAGTGTATTTCACCAGTACTGCTTAGATGTCCTGGATGCAGTGCCTAGCTCCAGAGAGCCATGGATTTTTGGCATAAATGACTTCTTTTTTACCTGATCAGAAAACCATTATGATATTGGTATGAGTATTTATTGCCTCTTCTACAAAAGTTCTGTTTTCCAACACAAGAAGTGTCTCAGATATTAGGTGTTACTGAGACAGCACATAAAAAAAGAGCCCTTGGGCCAGAGTTTACAGCCCAGATTAAGAGTACGTGGAGCAGGCTGTTAAACAAAGAACTGGCTAGGGAAAAGTATCAGATGGAAAAAAAAGAGTCTGGAAAAGACAGTGCAGAAATCTAAAATAAAACAAATTTTGAGATCCAAGTTGGATTTTACTTACACTTTTATTCTTTGATCAGAAAAAACAAGTTTGGAAATCCAATTCTCAAAATAGCTGTGTCTCTTTTTGCCTGACCTGTTAAATTGGGTACTTGTTTACTTTGCACCTGCCTACTTTGCACCTGCCATTAATAAAGTATGTTGGTTGTCACTGCTGTATCTCAGTGTTACTAAAATGTTACTTAACTTCTAGACCAGCCCTCTGGAGTAACATAGTGATGCCATCACCATTTTATAAATCAGGGATTTATGCTATACAGAAATTAAGATTTGAAGTGTCACTTTCCCCAGCCTCAGTTTCCTGAGACTTGGCTTTTCAGAGTACTCAGGTGGATGTAGTCCTTATCTCAAGCATGGTACAGCTTCACTTGTAGCCTTTGGTAGTTCTACACACTGCAGACCACTGATCCTCAAGGCAAGCACCAGATGACACGATCACCACTGAGAAAAAAATAGTAAGCAAAAAAGCAAAAGAAAATGAAAGTGGCTAGGAAAAGTTTCACTAAGCGAATTCCCAAATATCATGGTGAACCTAGGAAGTGCTGAGGTGCTAAAGCATAATGCTGTTGGCTTGGCATCTCTAAATCCACAGTATTGGCCTCTTCCTGCTGACTTCTGTCAAAATGACAGACAACAACAGCACGTTTTCATCCTTCTTTGGGCAATATTATATTATGTCAGACGTGGGGTTTCACAGAGACTTGCAGTGAGCAGAACAGTGTCAGGTATGCATCCCAAGGCCTCCATAGAGGTGGTCTTTACTGGTTAATAGAATATCCTTTCTTCTTGTTCCTTCACTCTCTGATCCCTCCTGTCTCACCTCTTCCAGCGTGTTTTCTTTCTTCCCCTGTCTCTGGCTCCAGGTACCAATCTCATTATCTTTGCCTATACTACATCTCATTTCATTCTTTGTCCCGCTTTTCACCCCCAACTTATCTATGTTGAAAAATACAATCAATGACCTAAGAGCACCTAAGTATTATTCAAAAGCCATAAATGGGAAGGCATAGTTATTTTTCTGGGAGATGTATTTGCAACTGACACCTATTATTTTGTCTGAAGGCAAACGGTTCACAGTCGTTGTGCTCACGCACAGTTCTTCCAGGGTGATGCTGCACTCTGCTGGACGCGGCTGGTTCTGACACTTGCCGTTTTCAGTCTTTCCTCCCCTATTTTCCCGCAATTAGTTTGTCTTCAGCACTTTTTAGTACATTTCTGCTTTGCAGCACTGGTTTTCATGAAAGCTGAATGACGTGCCTCTTTCTGATTTGACTTCCTAAGATACAAGAAAATAAAAGGAGTGGAAATACATCTGACCATCCAGGTATTTCCTTTATGCTTGCCAGTCCTCTGTTCTACAAGTGCCATCTTCTGTGAGAATTCTCCATAGTCCAAGCCCGTTTGACCAAACATCCTAACTATGATAGGCTCCAGGCATCTTTCTGTAGCTCCTCTTCTTCAGAAGCACCGCTAAGGAAAAGTCTGCACGAGATTTGCAAACAATCAAGTACTCAACTGGTCTAATTAAAACAGAATGTACTAAGAATATATAGGAAAACCAGAGTGGACTGAAAGGACTTGTCTGAGTAACTAACTCAGTTTACTCAGTAAATGTCAGGCTAGGGAGGTACATCTTGGATTCATTACAAAGGAAGCAATATCTTACTTGTCCTTCACTCCTATCCTGGGGCAGCTGTCAGCAAGACAATCTCTTCCTTCCTCTCCTTTCTGATCCTCTTGACTACAGCGTCTCAGAGACACAGCCCCCAGTGTCTGACGTTTCTTGCCCCTACTGCTCCCACAAACACCGTTCCTTTATAGCCTGTGACCACTTTTGATGTTCAAGTAGTGACAGATTTCATTACCTTATAACATGGGCTGGTCACAGTTGTATTTCAACAATGAAATGTCTGCACCATCTGGGATAAGAGTCTCTCTTCTCTATACAGTGGTTAACACCTTCTAACATGACCCTCATCCCTGCCCCCTCCAGCTAACTCTGGAGTTATATTTCCCAATTTCCTTTCTTGGAACTTGGCATTTCAAAAGCTTCTTTGATCTTGCCATCACCTCGGCATGCCTGAAGGGTAAAGATGTGTAGACCCTGGTTTGCATGTCAGTCTCCCTTCATTCAAGGTGTTGGACTGGCTAGGTCGATTCGTCCATAAAGCAACGAGACTGGTATTTTCATATCATTTTATTACTGATATTTCTTCTCCATAACACCAGTGAATTATTGACAAATTAAAGTCCATCCATATCAGTGGCTAGGGAATTCACTGCCTTTTGGTCCACAGAGTTTTGTTTCTGGACTGTTTTTAATTCTGCATTTCTCATATCTAAGACATTTGGTTCATGTTTGCCCTGAATTGTCAAAAAAGCAAAAGAAGATTCCATCAGTGGAATGACAAGCAAAACAAAAAGTACAACATGCACTTCTGACTCCTTATTTATGGCAGAGACAAGTTCTCAGGATATGAAAGGCCTCACCTATAAAGAGCAAGGACAGTTAAACTTTGTAGTAAAAAATTAAACCCTGTATTCACACAGGAATGATATCATATTACTTAGGTATTCACACAGGAATGATATCATATTACTTAGCTGATAATACCCTGATCTCTTAAGAATGCAAATGGTAGTAATTTTGCTCCTCCAGTACTATGCAGCAACAAAAGGCAGTGATTTATTCTACAGAAATACAGGACAATTTGTAGCGATAAAGTTTTCAGCGAAGGACAACTTCAACAATCTCTTTCCTTGGCTCCAGCTCAGGTACTTTCCTTCTGACACTGTTTGTAATGTAAGCACTTCCCAACAACCAAAGGCCATGAACACGGGAAGGACCCAGTAGATCTCTTCTTTTACTGTATTATTTTGCACACTCATGACCCAGCTGCTGTTTCTGAGCTATTCTCATACAGTTTAGCATGACTGTCAGGAGACTCGTCTTAGAAAACTGCAAGTATTTCCCCCTAGCCCATCTCTTTCACCACCCATTTCACATTTTGGAAACGGTTTTTATTTTGCAGCTGTATGCTTATTCTCCCCACTGAGATGTAAGGCCACAGCTAACAGCAACTGCAGCACTGCTACACATAGATGCTGGAGACACTGGGATTTCAGAAGACTACTGGGATTTCTTGGTACCTGTGATGCCAGATAGTGCTGGTGACATTATAATGATGATGATTATGATGATTATGATTTTTATTCTTCCACTAGGTAGTGCTTACATTTGGAACAAAACGTCAAGCTAAAAGGATCAGTTCCCATTAATCTTGATCAAAAAGTATGTCAAAGAGATGATAAGAGTTATCAGCATAACCTGTTTCACATCTTAAACTGAATTTTTTTAAAAAAAATTTAATTTGGAAGTGCACCTAATTTGGAATTTTAGCTAATTTATGCTGAAATTAGTGGGAAAATGTTAAGGTCAAAAAGAACATCCTTTCCATTTTTCAGTGGATCTGTTTCATTTTCTATTGGCTCACAAAAAAAAAAACCTCAAAAAACCAAAAAAACCCCCAAAAAAGCCGTGCCTTTTGGCTGGTTTTAGAGCAGGACTTCCAGTTTTGTGCTATAAACCTTTCCCACACAGCTACAATGCCACTTGCGTGGGGTATGTGCAAGTTATCCACCGGGCTTAGAGATGACAGCAGGCCTGTGGGTGACAACAACAGAATCACAGAATCAACGATGTTGGAAAAGACCTTTGAGAGCATCAAGTCCAACCTGTGACCAAACACCACCATGTAAGCTAGACCAAGGCACTAAGTGCCATGTCCAGTCTTTCCTTAATCACCTCCAGGGATGGTGACTCCACCACCTCCCTGGGCAGCCCATTCCAATATCTAATAACCCTTTCTGTGATGAAATCCCTCCTAATGTCCAACCTAAACCTCCCCTGGCTCAGCTGAAGACTTTGTTCTCTTGTCCTATCACTAGTTGCCTGGGAGAAGAGGCCAATTCCCCCCTGCCTACCAACTCCTTCCAGGTGGTTGTAGAGAGTGCTAAGGTCACCTCTGAGCCTCCAGGCTAAATAATCCCAGCTCCCTCAGCTGCTCCTCATAAGACTTGTGTTCCAGACCCTTCACCACCTCCACAAGGGACAATGCAGGAGGGTACAAAATTAACGTGGAGGGGCAGTTTGGCCATGAGGTTGGATCTGGATCCAGATGGACTTGGATCAAGGCCCATGAGATGCCAAGGACACAGCATGACCCCGAGGCTTGGCACAACACCTCAGTGTCTTCAAAAAGGTGGCAGTTGTAGGTGCACGGGAAAGGTTTATGGCACGAAACTGGAAATCCTGCTCTAAAACCAGCCAAAAGGTGCTGCTTTAAACATTTTTTTGTGCACCAATAATCTGAATAAAAAGTAAAACAGGTTCACTGAAAAATGGAAAGGATATTTGATTTTGACCTTAACACTTTTCCACCAAATCCAGTATAAATTAGCTGAAATTCCAGATGATTTCCCAGGCCATTTTCCTGCCTTTTCTGAGGTGGCCCTGAGTACACGCAGGGTGCCCCGGCTGCATCTCCCACTGCCCTGCGGGAGGGAGGCACACGCGGTGTATGTGCGGCGCTGCCCGCGGCCGCTGCCAGACCGTCCCTGCCTGCGCTGCCCGCGCAGCTCACCGGCGTCCCGCCCGCTGCCTCCCGCCGCTCCGCAGCGACCACGGCCCTAGGGATTGCCGTGGGGTGGTGGATCTCTGTGGGCAGCAGCCGGCTCGCCCTCCCTGTCGCTGAGCCCCGAGCCCCAGCTGGCAGGGGCGAGGCGGAGAGCCCCGCAGCTGGAACGGCGACGGCTCTGCGGGCTCCGCGCTGCGGTGGGGCGGGGGGACAGCCGGACTCTCGGGGCGCCTTTCTCCCGACTTCCATGAGAGGGGGCGCCGGCTCTTCGCCTGGCTTAGTATTCCCACCGCTCATCCTTCCCGGAGCCCGGGGCGACCGGGCGTTCGCAGGGGAGGCTGAAGCCTTGGGACGGGGTGACCGCGGGAGCGTTCACATGGAACTTTATTAGCGGGCACGTGGCTTATTGGGGATCGTGGGCAGCGGAGGGAAAACAGCAGTAGGTTTCCCCTTCCTCGTCGCTAGCGGGGGAATTGCAGCCCCCTCCCTGGGGGGCTGGTGTCGGGACAGGAGCGGCCGCGGGGCAGAGCCGCACCAGGGCAGGCAGCGGCGGCAGCCCCTCGCCCGCCTCGAGTCCCGCACGGCCGTAGCAGGGCTCCTGCCTCCTCCGGCTCTCTCCCCAGAGCATCCCTTTCGGGATGTAGAAACCCCTCAGGGCCAAGGGGTTGAGCAAGTTTTCCTCAGACGGAGGCAGAACGAGTAGCAGGACTGCGAGGGAGAGCCCTTAAAGGCCTGGAGGGGCTCCCGGCAGCGTGACCACTCATTTGGGGACTAGTCAGGCTGCTGGGCTTCACATGGGAGACCAGGGGTCTCTGGAGACTGATGTTGCTGGGGAAACGCCTCATACTCCATCCAGTTCAGTGTCGGGATAATCCCACTTTGAAACTCTGCCAGTTGCAATTCCATGTGGAAAAGGGACACTCCAACCATAACATCCAAGTATTGCTGTATTTAAGAATATTTAGGGTTCTGCAGTAGATGTAAAACTGGAATCAAAGCTGTCACAGAAAAGACTTGCTGCTGGTCTCTTTCATCCAAAGTTCTTATCTCCTCCTGCTTTCCTCATCAGAGGGAAAATCTAAAAATGTCATTTGGTTTAGACTATAAAAATAACAACAAGATAAAGCAGCTGTGAGAGTGCAGAGCTTGTGTGTCTCTCTTTCCTAGCAGAGCGTAGCAGACCTGGGACAAAATGGTTGCTGCCCTTGTACATCAGTGGTGTCAATAGAGAAGTGGGGAAAAACCACACAGCTAGCTCCCTGCTCCCTAGCTTCATCCCTTGATGCTATCCATGTTCCTTTGCAGGTCTGAGGAGATGGGTTTTGCACTGAAATTTGTGGATATTTGCATTTGTAACCTATTAAATAATATGTCATTCTTAGCATTTTGCCTGACTTTTTTAAGGGTCTTCAGGCAGTCAGCATTGCTATTAATTAGTATTAACCCTACGGTGCAGTTTATGAGTATTGTAAGTGCTTGGATATTGCAAATTTCCTTTTTTTTTTTTTTTTTTCAGTGTATAATGGAGAAAGTGTACATTTGATACCAGTTTGGGGGGATTTTGTCTCACCAAATGTGTTAGCTCCAGTTCTGCTACTCCAGTGGAAGGGATGTTACCATGTAGTGGGCATAGTGGTTGTCTTCACAGAAAATTCCAAGTCTGTGACTCTTCCAGCTACTTACTCAGTTTTGAGAGGGCAATTGAAATTATAGGTGATAAAATTTAAAATTACATGCAGCCCTAAGATGTTCAATACCTGACAGACAGGTTAAGTAACAGGTGAGGGGAAAAAAAAAATATTTCCTGTTTTCTCCTAGTTCTTTTGATATTCTAAGGATGCAAGTGAGGGCAAAATTTGCAGAGAGAGTTAACATGTTTTATCAAGTTATCTTTTAGAGGTAGAAAAATACATAAAAACTCTTGGGCTTGTATATGTACATAAGCAACTAAGAAGGTTTGTTTGTTTTTCCCAGTTATATCCTTTTTTTTTTTTTTGATATTCAGCTGAACATCTGAATTTCCAGGTGTCTGAATGTGTTCAGAGTCTTTCAAGGCCTTTCTCAGAACCTGGTAAAGAAATGTCATAGTTTATGTCTTAAATGTCTTAAATCTTAAATGTCACTTTATTTATTTTAAAACTAGATGTATGCATGTGCAGTGCTCTGATTGCACCCCTAATGCGTGTGTGTATGCACCCTTAAATAACAATATAAATTAGGGAAATGGAAAGAGAAATATGCAAAAAGATATTTCCAACAAGCCAAGGTTTGTTGTTGTAATATTTAAGCATACAGAAGACTGTAAATGTATAATGCAGGAAGCGAGAACATCTTGTATTGCATGGATGATTTAGGATGTGCCACTTTCCAGTCAGCTCTTCCCAGTAATAGCTGCTATCCATCAGAGGGCACTCCTGATCCTACAAAGAAATAATGTGGTTTGCTAGAACAATAGTGAACAGTCGGACTTTCCTAATCTGGAAACATGCTTTACATGATTTATATCCCACTGGCATCTGGATTATGAGTCAACAGATGATAAAGTCAGATATTTATGACACCTCCATTTACCACCCTTTACAGCACAGTGCTAAATACCGTATAACTGATGCACTTTATTTAAAAGTCACTTGCAGCATAGTGGTTCTAATGATTTCTTCACAATTTAGTATAGTACCTAGCTCAGGCTGTGAGGGAAGTTTGCTAGAAGAAATGATTAACAATAGGTCCTGTGTTTCTCTAGCAATGTCCTTAGTGTCCATGTAAGAGTGCTAGTCCAGGTCAAGATGCCATGTCTGGTGTAGTCTGTTCTTACTGACATTCACCTAGGAGCAGGTTGCTTGGCTGTATGTGAGAGGAGAGGCAGGTAGATAGGTTAGGTGTGTGATTAGCAGAAAAGTTTGGTAATCTTTAATATTTACTTTTTAGTTGTTTATATTTCTGTGAATTTTGCCTTATATGTCCTTTTGTATGAGTGGCTTTTCTTTTTCCTGTGAGAAACATTCCTAAAGTATGCATTTCTTCTTTTTTTTTTTTTTCCTTTTTTTTTTTAAATGCACTTCTATCCTCTCTCTGAAAAGGAGCACTTTTTTTCTCCTTGAAAAAGCAAAAGCTTTAAAACAGCACAATTTCTGAGTTTATAATAGAATGTTTACAAAACCAACAAATCAACTACCAAAATTTTTTTTCTCTTTCCCTTTGAGAGAGATGCTTGATGGCAAATCCTAACTATAAGACAGGCATAAAAACAGGGGAGAACCCATTGAAACTTCCCCCCCTGCCCCCAGCCTCAGCCCCACGGTGTATTAGCATGTTTACTCCTTCAGAAGGGGCAACTTCATGGAATTGGTTATGTACAGCCTCCTTGTACCAGTGTCCAGACTGCATAGAGGGATACCCAGGAAATAGGAACATATCCAAGTGGATGGAACAGCAGGCATTGCTTACATGTATGATCCAAGACTTCAGGCGTGGGTTTCTAATCTGATCTCTGATCTGGGCTCTGTATTTGTCCCAGTGCTCCTCTCTGTGTTTTATCGGACACTGACGCTGGTGCTTGAACCCAGCAACAGAGTTCCATTTTGATGGGGAGATCCTGTTGCGTCTTTTTTGGGGGATACAGTTTTGGACTGTGTGTTCGGAGATCTGTTGTACTATTCGATTTACCTCCAGTACTCTGCTCTTTGAGCCTCAGTGTCCATGTGGTTTAAACAATGTTTAAATTCCTGCATGCTGCTGTGATGGTACAACCTGGGCTGACATCTAGCTTGACCCAAAGTCCCAAATCCCGTCCCAAAGCAGTGTGTCTCCAGAAGAGTTCTAGAGAGAATTTTCTGGCTTTTGCCACTGCTGTTCTGTGTCAGCTGATGGCTGGAAATCAAGTGTATGTAGGTATCCTCAGAGGTAGTTTTTAAGTTGCCTGGAGTGCAAAAGGGAAAGGTGTCTCCTTCCTCGTAATAGGCTTATTAAATTAGACTTCACTTCTCTAGAATTAATTTGCATGCAAGGCAATGGGCAAATAAAACAAAAGAGGTCTGATTACTTATTACCATGTCTTATATAGATGACATAAATATCCCATTACAAGAGTAGAGTTTGTTTTTTATGACTAAAACTGTCTTGTTTCCTGTATATAATTTACTGTTGAGTACTTGGGGTTTTAGGAAGCGTTGCCATTGAGTCATCTCTCTGTTTACAGTGTAAATTCAGAAATGCTTTTAACTAAGCAAATTCATCGAGAACTTCTTTTGTGGCTTATGAAAATGTCTTTACTGATAACAAAGAATATGAAAACAAAGTGTGGGTTGGGAGTGCATGCCAGACATTGATTTCTGTTCAGCAGGTCAAATGTTTCCAAGCTGGGAACAAGAAATATTTTTAATGGCCTGGCACATTCACAGGGAACTGCCCGAGGAGCGTGTGTGTATATACACCGCACTCCCAAAGGTTTACTGTAAGCTCATAGGCATGGATAGCTGCTGGACTGCATGAGATTTGAGCTGGATCAAGAATGTGTGATGGTTAAGGTGAGCAGAGCCAAGAAATTGTTGCCTGCTGGCAGGATACTTGGACTCCGCTTCAGGCCACGGTCAGATAACCTAAATCTCACCTCAGCGCCTCTGCCTAGCGTGTGGAGAGAGCCGGGCAGCTTTGATGGCTTCTGGAGAGCAGCCTAGAGAGTCTGAACAAGGCACTGAACAGGGAGAAACCTGAAGGAATAAGGAAGAAGAGTTGGTTTTGCTCAATAGGAAACACAGATAAAGTGTCCCAACATGCTGAGAAGTGAGATTTGGGTGGATTCGCAGCTATTAGAATGTGGTTCTTCTGTTAAGTAGTTGTCTCTCCCACTTTAAGGAGGGAAGTACACAGCTGAAGTGTTGAAGAAGAGGCCAAAGTCAGTCACACTGCTCATGAGAGGGTTAGTACCCGACATGATCCATGTGGTCAGAGGCCAAGAACTGATGTAGACCATTAAGTTTTGTCTGATTAATGCTCCTATTTTGATACAAGTTCTAACCTTCCCTTAGAAGGACAGTGCAACAAGTTTTCTGTGGTTCAGACTTGCAGATTACTACCTATTTGTTTTTGACTTTTTTCATCCAAGGGAAATTATGATAGAGAACTATTGTAATTATTTGGCTAGAAAACTACTTTAAACTGTCTGTAGTTTCTGTCTACTTTGAAAGTATTTCTCTTATCAGTGTCTGCTTTTTTCCCCCCATATTTTCCTCACACTTTCACAAGATTTATTAAATGCTTGCCTGCTGGAAACTGTTGTGCAGGGGATTTCTTCTCCTCTTAAATCAAGGGTAGCAGTCACAGGATAGGACTGTTTTTTATATTTCCTTGAAATGATCCATTCATGGAGAAAAATGACCCATAATAACGAGATTGTTTGAAATTCAGAGTTAAAGTCCACCTGAAAATGCCCTACAAAGGATTTAGGCGTGGTGATGTCAGTCATTATAGACCTCATGATCTGTCACCCTGTGCTGTCCCCAGAGCAGAGATAACAGAAGAGAGCTGTTGGTGGTTTCTGCCGTCTCTGTGTGAGGGGTGGTCACTTCTGGAACTGGGGAAAGGCACATCCTGGAGCACTGGTGTCTTAAACCGCCTCACCTGGGCCCGGCAAAGCTGATCCATAGAGCCCAAGGAGAGTAAAGGGGTTGTTCAGTGACAATCTTTCAAGCAACCCCGATAAAGCTGAGCTCATCCTATTTTTCAGCACTACAGAAGCGATGTGTGAGCTTGGTTGAAACGCTGGGAGCGAGGAGTTGCTGGAGAGGCATTAGTGGAGGGCTACAAAGGTGGCCAGAACCACAGAGGATGAGCTTTTTACAAAAAGGTGAAGGGTGCTGCGCTTGTAGAGCGTGATGAGGAGAAAGCTATGGGCACTCTGCAAATACTTGAAGGCAAACTATGGAGATGATGAAGGCCAACCCTTCTTGATAGTTTCAAGTTGCCAAAAAAAGACCACAGCATAAAATTTTGACTATGGAAGTTAGAAGTTTTCTTTAAGTGTTCACAGAAAACCTACAACACTGCTTCTCAGTGTTTTAAACAATGCTAGAGCAGCTGTAGGCTTTGAATAAAATTATTTTTGTTTTGAATAATCTTTAAAAACGGAGTTTTGTCACAATTCACACAAAATAAAGAACTTTTCATGCCACTGAATAAACACTGTAGTTGATTAGGTACTTCTCCCTATCCAGTATAAATAGCTGCTGCACATGTATGTGCATGTATATATAGGATATCTCTAAAAAGGATAAACGCAAATATTTTTTCACTCAGCAGACTGCTAGCTCTCAGTTGTCACCTCATAACTATAAATAATAGCTTTGGAGCTAGGTATATTTCAGACAGAGGTACAGAAAGAGCAAGCAAATAGAGTTATTTTTTTCCATATAATTGGCACACCATTGTTCCGCTGTGGTCAGTGGTAGGATGTACAAACAGCATTTCAGATTCCAAAGGAACCTGTTTCATATTTATACTAGGCCAGCATCATGTGTTACTCGACCGACCAGAGGGATGGGAATGATAACCAGCAGCTTGCTTGGGCAAGAAGGAAGAGGTGCTCTTCCATAGTTAATAAAGAGGCAGAAACTTGAAACAAAATCGGTCGAAGATATATGCTTTTAGAACTTGAATTTGCCTACATCAGCTAAGTTTTGTCATAGCAGAAGTGCAAAGAGGAATGTGGGAATGCTTTCACCAGGTTGTCTTCATCTGAAAAAACAAAGCAAGAAAGTGAGCAAATGTTAACCAGAAATCGAACATTAGCCACTTCTGTGAGTCTTTAAATGTTAACATCTATGGAAGGAATACTGTATTGCTGTGGCTTTTCCTCAGTGCATTTACAGGAAATGCCAAACAGTAATGCTCCCCAGTTTAAGACATGAGCCACGTGACAGAAGGGAAACACACATGTAAATAGTATATTTTCTGCCTACTTTAACAAATTTTAAGGAAGCTTTGTTTGTTTGTTGAAGCCACCTTTTTGCTATAATCACTGCTATGGCAACAGTGGAGGAGAGCAACGCAGTGGTTGCACACACAGCAGTAATTTGGCAGTATCCTGCTGCTCAGATACACCTGAGTTTGCTCCTGCCACGTTAAGGGTGTTTTAAAATGGGCCATCTAAAGTAGTTCTCAGACGGCCCTGCAACTTGTCTTTATGACCATTTCCTCTGCTGCATATTTATCCTTGGAGAATTACAAAATACAGAGACCAAATGGTTGCTCAGGGTCTCTGAAATGTACACAAACGGTTTTTACTGATAATTTCAAATTCTGTACTAACTTCACAGAAAAAAAAATAATGTAATTAATAATCTGACTATATAATTCTTCTTGCCACTTTATGGTGTATTTTCATGCAGTTTTAAAGAAGGAGGAAGAAGGAGAAGCCGTACTTGAATCTGGCCTAACTTACCTAAAAATTTTGAAGATTTTTTCATAATGTTAACCTGCCATCTCAGACTCAGAGAATAGTTGTTGTGGATTTCTAAATTTATATCATGGCAGAATAGTTCTTTGCAGTTTTCCTACATGAAGATGAATTGGCAAAGAAAGTAACTTTTCTGTTGTTACAGTGATGCCCAGTCAGCTCTGTGGTTGATAAGTGGACTGCTCAGGCATGAAGGTCATAAGGAAGTACAGATCCATTGGTTGCACAAAAACTAAAAGCACCGTGAGCTCTTTCAAAATAAGTTACTTGAAGTCAGGTTTCAGTTAAGGTTCAGTTTTACCTTTAACTTCATTCTTGTGGAAGTTTTCTTACATTAGTGATGGGAAGGCTAAATGACCTGCTCAAAAGTTGCATTTGTGCTTTTTTTATGCTTTCACTGTTATCATTATGAGAATTCTTTGGAAACATTGCAGTAGAAGTTACTGGTGTTTTTTAAATGTATCTGTACTTTCCTATTTATTTTGGTACCAAGGGGCTAATGGTAGTTATGTACAGTAACACAAGTTCTTAACACTTAAGTCTGGTCCTGTGTGTATAATAAATGAGATCTACTCAGAAGAATTTGGAAAGCCAGGAGGTTGCAGGGTTAGCCTGCTATGGAATACCAGGGGACTGAGGCCCTGATCCGCAGTCCATTCTTATTTGTAAAAGCACTTGAGCACATATGTATCTCTAGGCATGTGTTTAAGACCCACTGACATCAATGAGACTTTAGCTGATGCTTAACCTCTGAGCGTATGCTTAAGTTTCCTGCCGAATAAGGAGGGCCTTGAGCATAAGCTTAAAAATACCCTGCTGAATTGCTGATCTCTCTCAGGCCTCTAGCCTGCCCCAAATACAAACCTTTACTTGCTCCTCTAGGTCACTTGTTTTGGCTTGGGCTTCAGATTTTTTCTTCTTTAGCATTTCCTTTTCACTCAGCTGGCCAGATCTATTTTCTACAACCCCCATTATTACACACACATGGTGTTCATTATCACTCCACATTACTCCACATTACAAAGTCTACCCAGTTGGCTAATTTAATGCTTTCAGTGAAAGTGTTATCTATTTATAGTTTTCTGCAAATTTAAAATTGTGTATTGGAAGAAGCTGTTGTCAGTTAAACAAACATGTTTTTTATATTCAGGTGCTGTTGGGATACAAACCTTTCACCATAATCTTTTCACACTCTCACTGTGCAACATTATTACAGCATTAGGTGGGATATTTAAAAGGTTCCAAGAATCCATTGTAGCTCTCTTAGGGTTTTGGACAAATTGTAATTACTGTTGGCTGCAGTACTTAGTGCCGAAGATTTTCTTACCAAAAATACTATCTTGTTAATGTTGATTTTTTGTAATGTTCCTTTATTTCCACTGGAAATATTAATTTCCCTGCAGCAAATACATCCAAAAGTGTTTTTCATGCTAAATCAATGCTTCAGAAAAAAAATATTTTTGAATCATTTTAATTTTGGCAAAAAAGAAAAAAAACCCCTGGTATTTTAAGTCAAAGTGAAACTAAAACACTCCTTTAAAATTCTCAAAAATTTTCCATGATGAAAACCTGTAACTTCAAAGGAAAAAGTTCAAACAGAGATTTTTTCCCATAAAATAGTTCCCATATATATATATATAAAAAGAGATATTTTCCTTTAATGTATATTTAACAAAACAGAATTTACCTGATGTCTTTTAATACTACCAAGAGAAGCTTGTTAAAGAATAACCTAAATATGGGCTCACTGTTTTGAACTTTTATGCAGTAGTCATTGTGTTAGAAGACTGACTGGTGGTCTAAATCATGGATGTGAAACCATACAAAATCCATAGGTCTCAAGGTAAGTATTTCTTAGGTTTAGTAAAGGCTTCTGAATGTGCCTGTAACTCATGGGTTTCTGTTAGAACACAGAATAAACTTAGCAGATACCTAGGCACACACGAAAGGATAAACATCTCCCAATTCTGACAATTGTCTTTGGAAATGATAAAGTTTATTTACTTAACTGTTGTTTATATTATCAGATGTCCACTTTCAGATGTTTGCCATTGAACATTCACGACTAAAAATGGTTTCTGCTGCACATACTGTTTGAATACATTTCTTGGACGAATCCAGAAAACCACCAATCAACGAACTGAAACTCAAGCTCCTACTCTACTTGTCAAGAGATTTTAGATCCTCATGTTACATTAAAACACAACAAACTGTTAAGACCATTTCATGCTTTGTTGGCTTCAAATAAACCGGAGGCACCCAGAAAAAGGTTTCCTCCGACTTTCATTTGTCTGCATCTGAATTTGCCAAAATTCAGATGTTCCGCACGCTTTGCTCTTGGCTTCAGTCGCTGTGCCTTACAAGCAGGGCAGTGGATTTCGTTTTCCTTGCAAGCAAGAGACAGAAGACGCATTTTTTTTTCACCGAAGAAGTGTGGCTCAAGCTTAAGGGGGTGTTTGTGTTTTGCTCCCCGGACAGGCTCACATGGTTAGCTTGCAAGATGTTGCCCCTGACTGAAGGAGTCCAAAGCGTCCTTGCAGTGAGGCAGTTCGCAGTATCATTGCAGGCACGTGGGTCCCGTGCGAGTGCCAGTAGCTGGCATGATCAGAGTGGGGATCTTCCAGGGCAGATGGAATCCAACACATATTTTATAAGATTGAGGACAGACTGGATTCTTAATTCAATGAAAAATTCCTTTTGCCTCCCTTTTTTTTTTTTTTTGCTGACTCAGCATATTGCTTGCAGCTGGACCAGAGTGGGAATGCCTGTGTAGAAGAGTTATATGACTTTCTGGAAAAACTAACTAGTATGGAACTAATTGCAGCCCACCCAAACCTAGCAGGAGGTAAGGTTTTCCTTTCAATTAAAAGCATTCTGCTAGAAGGCAGCACGCAAGATCTACTGAGTGTGTTTGGATGAACGCTTAATAAGAACTTTCATGCGCTTTGAAAAGAAAAAAAAGGTCTTCAGGAATGAAGGCAAGCAGGCCATGGAATTTAAAGAAAAATATTAACCAAGGGATCCAATTCCACACCAGATGCTGGGAATATCTTCCCTGAAAAGAATTTTTCATCTACTAAAGGGATAGATATGAAAGAAAAATTATAAATGCCATTATTGATCGGACTGTTCTCATTTATTAAGATTTCTGCAGCAAGCTGGCACTGCTTATCTTCCTAACCCCTCTTGTTAGCAAATTTTGAACCCTCTGGTTCTTGCAAATCTCTTGCCTGACTTTATTCTTGTTCTAAAACAGATGGAGTTAGGAGGGAAATCACCTCCTAAAACACAGGGAGCCGTGATTTAGGACAGGAATTTTACTGAGGAAAGCTCAGAAACAGTTTGGCTCAGTTAACAATTATGTTTGTGCTCTTATTACTCAAATTACTGACAAAACCAACTCATCCCCAGAAGGCTAAAGGATTTGAATTAAATATGGTGGAGGGAAACTCTTCAAAGTATGCTGTCTTGTCTTCCAGATGGCAAAAATGAGGTTTGAAGCTGCCTGCTGCACAAGAGGAATTGTGAGCAGGGAAAACAGGAATGGAAATGAAACTGTGGAACAGCAGGGGGAGGCGATCTGATCTCTCGTGAAAGATAGGCTAGAAATGGTGATGACTGAATGATTTACTCTCATCGAGTGGGATAGGGATCTTTCACAAAGGGCTGGAAGACAGGAAGGGTAAGAAAGGCTGAGGGAGTCTGCGTGGAGCTGGCTTTCGATGGGAAAGGGCCTGCGGAAGGCCCACGGTGCTGTGAGGCACTACTGGGGAAAAGCACATGGTGCATGTGAAAGGTGCCGGCCAGACTGAAAACTTATGTCTGAGAAGTCCTCATGACAGGGGTCTAAAGGAGGAAGGCAGCAGTCTGCATACAGGGAAAGGAGAGCAGGAACCTGGTGGTGAGTTAGACGTGAGAACCACAGCACTATTGCTGATCTGGAACAGCTGCGGTCTGGGGGGACCACGGGAAGACTTTGGACCTACTGGGATTTTTGTGTTCCCACTGGAAGGAGCTGGGCTACTCTACCATCATAAATGACCATTATCCCCCTCTATGTCTCTCATTTTCTGGGGTATTGCATGGAGAACCTCTCCTCCTCTTTTTTTAGAAATTTAAGCAATATTTAAAAAAATATTTTTCTCATGTTTTTTAGGGGAAAAAGCCCCACTGTCTGCTGGAGACCTCTGTCTGCTTGTCTTTGAAGAGTAGTATTTGAATAAGGATAATTTTCCACCCAGTAATAATGGACAAAAATGTGATCTTAGTATTGTGGTGTAAGTTGCAAAAATAATTTCTGCTTGCTTGGTAACTTCATCCTTTGAAGTATCCAGATTCTCTCAGGGGTGTATGTGACCTCACCTTCTAGTTACCAAACTTTTCCAAATGTCGGATTACACTCAACACCCGATTAGGAATGTGCTTGACATTTCTTTATAAGGTGCAGGAAAATATCTGGGTGGAGATGAAAGCAGATACAAGTGTAACTGGGATACTGGAATAAATTATATATTGCTACTATTACACTTCTCTTCCTGTGTTTCAGCCTACCTTTGAGCTGGATCTTAGGCTAACATTCAGTTGTCTGCATATTTGCTGAGAATTCATGAGAAATTTGTTCTTTATAAATCCAAATCACCTCAGAAAAGGGACAGCAACAGCTTACTCTGTTAGCATTAGCATTCAGAAACAGACAGTCTATTTTTACATCCTGGACTATTTACGTCCACATCTTAAATTACAGGTGGTATTGCTGGTGCTGTAGAGCTGGTGGTTTGATGACTATGGATTACTGGAAATGCCAGTACAGTGTTTGGACTTGTTGCTATTTCTACCTAAAACTTATGTGTGGAAAACTGTAAACCAGCACCTGAAAATGCTTCAAAGCAATTTTGTTTTAAAATCATAAATATGATGAATTTTTTACAGAAGAGTCACTGACTGATTTTATACCTCAGCAAGTTGTATCATCTGTCCTTCATGGACAAACCTTAAAACATTGAGACAAAACTCACAATTTGGAATAGCAAAGAAACAGAAGTTTGCTGGGAGCTATACAGGGCTACTCTACAGGAATGTTGAGCTCTGGTCATGACATGAATTGTGGAGGCATCACCAAGATAATTGTCTCTAGGCATTCAATATTTCTTATTCATTCTTATTCAATAGCATTCCTATGGTGCATTCAGTATTCAGTTGCCATGGCTTATGTTAATACATTGTTGGTTTTCTTAGGCAGAATATTATACGCAGAATATAATAGGATCTTAATATATATCATAAACTTGTTTAAGTGAGTTCAATTCAATAAGCTGAAAAACAAACTGTGTCCGTTGAATGACATTTGGTGATCTGTTTACTTTTCTTAATATATTTTTTACCTATCTACTGCTTGCTCTCTTTTTTCTGAAAAATCTCCCTTTTCCAGCTCGGGGTGTTGTTAAAGGGACCATTTCATTAATCTCTTGCATCTTGACTTCTTCCTTATTTGAGCCTTAGTTCTGGCACTTAGGGAAGTGGCCATTGCCTGCACCTTCTCCTCATCAAGTTCAGCTCCTCTTTTCTCTCTTAACAAATTCCTTCTCTCTGGCCACTGTTTCTTTACTTTAAGCAAACCATCACTTGTGTCCCTCATTCTGTTTTTTACATAGAACAATGCCTGTGCTCTCTCTGCCACTTTCAGGCTTTTTTTCCCTTATGACATGGTAGGATTGCCTGATTGTGAACAGATGTATAGTTTTACCTTTCTGTGGTATCTAACTCAGAATTAATGTTCTTGTGTGAATGAGTTTGTAGCTGCTCATTCGCTCTACTCCCTTCACAGTTCTTGAATAGCTGAGCTCCTTTGCAAGCCTCAAGTCTCTCCTGCCAACAACACTTTAGCCCAGTGGACTACCTTGCCTTGTACTGCTCAGTATCTCCCAAGGAAAAAGCTGTGACCTATGGATCTTTTTGGCAGCATACCCATCTTTTCTGTTTCCTTCCAAATCATTAGTTTGGACTTCAGGAAGAATTTCTTCATTGTAAGGATTGTCAAGCATTGGAATGGGCTGCCCAGGGAAGCAATGGATTCACCATCCCTGGAGCTGTTCAAGAAATGACTAAATGTGACACTTGGTGCTGTGGTTTAGTTGACAAGATGGTGTTCAGTCAAAGGTTGGACTCTGTGATCTTGGAGGTCTTTTCCAACCTTAATAATTCTATAATTCTATTATTACAGTCCCACTAGTATATCCACAGGTCTTCTTATCCTCCAGCAGGCTAGTAGGAACGTAACGTTGAATTAGGTGTATTCAGTAACGGGCCTATCTATGCTGCCTGTGTTGATATGAGTCTGTGGCCTTGTCTTAGCACATCATCTGCTGTCACTCACCCAGCAACTCCCAGTATGGTAGTTTATAAGACAGAGGCAAATGATAGGGAGAGGATCTGCAGCTGAATAGCACTGGGGTTAGCAGACCATGATATTAAAGGCTGAGCAGTACTTGAGATTTAAGCATTAACTCTTCTAATAATTTTGAAACCTGCACATTTCTTGGGATTACCTTGTACTGTGCTTTATCTCATGGGGCTTTAGATATAATCTTGATTTCTGAACTGAGGATTGTTTGAGCAAGAGGTCCCTGAGAGTTTTCTAACAAACAAAATCAATTCATAAAATGACCAGGTGGCCACAATGGTTTTTTGCAGTGTTCCTAGAAGTGATGTGGGGGTTGCACGCGTGCATTTGCGATTCAGGCAGTGCCTACAGTCTCACCCTGAATGATCTGTGGCTTGTCAGTTAGCCCTGTGCATGCTGAAGCATGAGACTGAAGCATGTGCACATGATAGGACTACACAAAATCCTTTGCAGCCAGCCTACCCTGAGGAAAGTGGGTGGCTCGAGGGCATGTTCAGTGGTCACTAAACATGCACAAAACCTGTAGGGTGAAAGTTGAACCCTATCACTGGCAGAAACCTGAGAGCAACTGTGGGCCTGTTGTTGTTGTTGACCTTTGTCTGTCAGGGATTAAGTTTCTGTTTTGTTTTCACTGTTGTGCAATGTGCCCTACTAATCTACAGTTAATTTTGAAGGTGCTATGAAGTTTTTTTGGAAGGTAAAAAGACCACTCGTTTTCTTGTGCAAGTATTTAAGAAAGACTGCTGACTTGTGGCTGCTTTTCAAACCTGAGGGAATATTGCAGAGAGCACCAGTATGTGCCAATCAGTAAGCGTCGATTAAAAAAATTGAAATGAAGGACACTTGTGATACTGTAATTGTACTTCCTGAAAAATGGACCTGCCTGTAATTGAGGCCAGAGAATTCCACATACACAGCTCTGCCAGTCTGAGATGTTCTGCAAAAATTGTTGATACATAGTTTTTTTCAAAATTAAGAAATAAGGAGCAAGGATAACAGTGGGAAAGAATGGGAATCTATATCCCATACAGATTCATAGGCTGAGGCATGGTATTTGAAAAGATCAGGAAGAGAAGATCATAAGTAGAATGCAAGGAGCACAAAGCTATTTGTGGCAGTAGTGGAAGGAGGGGACCAGGACCTCCAGCTGTGGAGAAATATTGGGGCTATTCTTGTTAGACCAGTGGGGAGAGTCCTGTTCTGTGCGTGCACCTAAAAGGAGCTGTTCTCAACTGTCTGTGGAGAGAGCCAAGAGGAATTAGCTTCTCTAAGCTAAAATTATCCTTCCTGAGTGCTGGAGTGTGCTTCAGGAAATGACTGAAAGCTCATCTGCTCCACCATTAGGCAATTATCTACATTTATTGCAGGCACTGATGAAAGCTGCTCACAAAACTCTGTTAATAGATTGGGACTGTTGAATTTCCACATCACCCATCTTGCCAGAGAAAGAAGTCTCTAATGTCTAACCTAAATCTCTTTTGCTCTAAGTTCAGAGCATTTTTGGCCAATTCAAAACCAGACATGTTCATGCTAACTGGTTAATGTCCTTCATGTTGCACTACTCTATTTTTAAAGTACTATCACAATTTTGTGAATCAGTCTAGGGATTTTTTCCTAGGATTAAATAGCCTGTGGTCCTTCAGCAATTACTAATTTTCCTCATATTGCTAGACATCTTCTTCAGACTCCCCACAGGAGAGTGTCATCTTTTGTGAAGTGCTGTTTCAGCATCTGACAATGAGACATAGATTTGGAAGAATGGCTGCTTTTTGACAAGGCACTCATTGCTCCTGTAAAGAAAGGCCAGTTCTCCTGGACTCCTTTTTTCTTTCTAACCTGTTGGCATATGTTGATGGCTGTTTTCCTGAAGTCTGTCATCCTTTTTGCTCTTTGGCACTTTGTCTTCTAAAAAATCCACAGTCGCAAATCCGCTTCCACCCTCCTTACCCCAGCCCTCCCTACTCCTTAAAGTAGAGTCCAGGCAATACCTCTCCTTTCTGCTCCACGCCAGATACATTTCAAGAACTTGCTGGGGACGAGTCAGCTGATGAATCCTAGACATCTAGACATTAGGTATCTAGACCAGATGTCCAGGCTGTCTCTCCACTCAGTGGATAGGAACACTCCCAAGACTGATGGACTCCATTTACAATATCAACATAGGATTAATAGCTCCTGTCAAATATTTGTATCTGTTCATTGACTATGAAAGTGTTTGGGTGTTTGGCCAACTTGGATGAGATAGGCCTTGTAATATTCCTTTTTCAGCTAAAGGTTGTGAAATTCAAACCACCAAATTATACGGTAGAGATCATTTTGGTTGCAACCATCACAAGCTTTGCCATGTGGATTTCCCAATGCGATATTGTGCTGTGATCTAATCCAAGACAATCCCAATAGTCTTCTACTCCTTTTAACATTGTCCAAAGACCTTAAAGGAGCAGGTCTCTCTCTGGACCTCAGAGAAAGTATAAGTGTGCTTAATATGTAAGACTTTTCCTCTCCCTCCTGCTGGACGACCTGTAACCTTCTCTAAATATGCCAGTTCCATGTGAATTGTCCAGTGAATTCTGCCATGCCAATGAAATCATAATTCTGATCCTTGGATAAGACTTTAGGCTCAGTGGCCTTTTTCCCCTTCATTGATTCATGGAAAAGAGATGGGTTGCCCACCATTCTCTTTTGGCCTCTATAACCTCAGTGTAACTTTACCTTTTATTACTTTAAGCTCCTCCTATGGCTGTGCTTTTTTAACCATTCCTTGAGAACTTCAAATTCAAGGGTCCATCAGTTCTGGTTTAAAACTATGTTCCTTATGTTAGCAAGCCAGTGTGCAAATACATTGCTCTTTGTTAACGGGAAGCTTAAGATCTGAGGGGAGATACTGGGATGGTGAGCTGCAGAGGAGAAAACATGTAGAAGAGGTCAAAACAAAAGCCTAAACTGTTTGACTTTGAAAGTATTTCTCACCAGAAACTTGAAGAACAAAATTAAAAACCAAGTTTCTATCCAAAATTTTGCAGTTCTGGCAAACCTCTCCACTAAACTAAAGTAACATAATTTTTTTTTTTTTTTTAATGATAGTTCATATGAAAAGAAAAATCAGGTTTATTTTAGCAAAACAGGTTTACTTGTGGTTTGTTTTCAGTCTCTTCCACAGTGTGCTGGTGCTTGCAGAACTTGACTGCATAGTAGTGAATAACTTGAAAGTGTGTGTGAAATATAAGAGAAGAGAGTAGAAGTTTGTCACTGGAGTAGTTTGTCACTGGAGTAGTTTGTCACTGGACTAGTTTGTCACAGGGTAGTTTGAAGCAGAGTCTTTCTTTATTCTAAAATTAGTCTGAGTCTAAGAACAAACCCCCATGCCTGGCAGTGATCTGTGTGATTTCCATCCTGCTCCAGTGTGAAATGTTGCGTTCTAGGCAGCCCATGAAATTCTCTAATGCTCTAATTTTTTCCGCTGGCCTCAGAAAAATGGCAAACCTGGTTGTGATTGTACTTCATTAAATAAAATAGCTCTTAAACAGCGTTTCATAGAAACATAGAATGGCTTGGATTGGAAGAGACTTTAGTTTCAGTAAATTTCAGTTCATGTTCAGTTAGTAGAGAACTGGCCCCACTTAACGCATCCCATCAGACTTAAACAGCTTAAGAGGTTTAACTTTCTGCATCAATTTCAGAATTTCAGATGATTGTTTGAACACCAGATTTGTAAGTAAGACAGGGCACTATTTTGGCCTCTTCTTGCGCAGAAGCAAAGCTATTTGCAGTTCCAGCCTATGTGTCACATCAAGCTCTTTGGAACCTTTTCTGTTCATTCTGAGTGCTTTCAGAGATAATGCATGATATCACTCAAATCAGGTCTGAACTCATTTGTGAGTCCTTCTGCTTAAGACTCCTTGTGGATTCACTGCTGGTCTCTTTAGGTGGCAGAGGAGTCTGCTATATCCTCTTCTTCCATGCCAGTGGTGGAATCTAGACCCTCTCTGTGCTTGAAAAATTGCTGAAGAAATGCTGTCAGTGGTTTAGTAGACTGCCAAGAATGACTCGTGTATGTATGAAGCGATGAAGGAGAGGCTACTAATGGCAGTTATGCAAGTGATGGAGCTGCTTAACAAATGAGCTCATAAGTGCTTGAATTCATGTGTGCAAAGTAACGGTGGTTCAGAAAGTACTGTAGAAGTTGACACATTGATTTCCTTGCTTTAGGTGTCAACATTGCTTCTCCGTAATTTATGGATATCAGATCAGCCTGAAGCCTGATTGCAGATCTGGGACAGAATACTTCTATAGGAAGCCTCCTACAGAATTTCGTCCTTAATTTTGTGAAACAAGAAAGTTTAAGTATTTATAAATTTATTTATATATTTATAAATGCAGTCTGTAGGTCTGTTCTCTAATTACAGACTAGAAAAAAAGCAAGCATTTTTATGACTTGAGAAAGGTTGAACTTCTGAAGAACAAGCTTTTATTTTTAAATAGGAATCAGAATAAAGCTCCTTAAGCTAGTTTGCTGTAAGACCATGCAGACCAGACCCTCATCAAATTTGAAAGGTAAATTAACACGGCTTCCCTGAAGTCAGAGAAGCTGCATTCATTTATACCAGTTGAGTATGACAAATATTCTAGGCCTAGAAGTGGGTGGAGGCATGAAATTACTTCAGTATTATTACTTCAGCAAGGCCTTCTACACATGTTCCTACCATGGGACCACCATGGAGCATTTGTCTGAGGAGCAGTTCTGTCACATCAAACTAAATGAGTTTCTGTTGCTGCTCTCAGCACTCAGTCCCATCAGGGGCCCTCACATGGCTGTTGCTCCAGCACATAAGAATGCATTCAGGAAGGAGCTGTGATCAAAGCTCTACTGAAATGGGGAGTCTGGACAGAGGACCAGGGCTGTCCCACAGAGCAGCACACCCGGGGTGGGTGCTCATGGGGGAAGGCGGAGGTGAGCTGACTGCAGCTGGTGGGTGTGGGTTTCAGTTCTGCTCCAAGTTACATGTCTTCACTTATGTTTCCTTCAATGTGAAATTATGTTTATATGTGTTTAGTGCACTTCAACAATTTACTATCATTTATCTGTCTTTCTTATTTTCTTGAATTTGTCCATCTTTATTAGACTTCACAGGAAAAAATCTAAACTGTATCAAAGAAGAAGGCAGGCCAACTGAATGAACTTATCTTGTGTACGTTTTTCAACAGTAAGTGACTGACATTAGCTGTATCCTTGGCCATACTTTGTTTTTCAGATTTTGCTGAGGCTAGAAGTAGATCCTGGGTAGTCTCCTGCTTGCAGGTTGTAGCAGATAGCTGGAGTGAGCTCCTCTCTCCCCAGAAATGCACATTCTGAACACAAACTGGCAATTGAGCAACCAGTTTCGTTTATAAATACAGTGGTCCCACTCCCACTCCCTGTCTGCATGTGCAACCACTTACCTAGGGTGGCTGTGGGACTGAGACCCCCTGGGAGCTGATTCAATTTACTGAAGTGGCAGAAAACAAGCCCAGCAAAGAAGTGGATGATTTTCGGCTGTATAATGAGTTAAATTGCCCAGCAAGGGGCCTGTGAGCATCACAGTTAGCACAAGAGAAGGGAAGACTGGGTGGCTGGGAGTAAGAGAGGGAAGGGGAGTGAGACACCCTCCCTAACTCCTTTTGGGAGTACGCTCAGCTGGCCTTGCTGAGCATGTGGCTGTGAATTAGTTGCCTGGAGAGTTTTTAGGCAGAAGAGGAAAGTGTCTGATTAATTTGAGTGCCTAAAAGGTTAGACAGTTCTGGAAAGCAGGGAGAATGGATCACTGTTGGTGTACGTGGATTTTAGAGGGTGAAGTTTCATCTTTGGTGGGATATGAGCAAGCCGGATCCCACCCTGAAAGATCTGCTTATAAAACAAACAAACAAAAGAGTTGTTCTGTGTTTTTCACTGGAATGCCACTAACTGTGTTAATGACAATGGGGACCACCAATAGTGTGAACTCCCTGTCCTAATGCAATACTTCCAGGCTTTTTTATAAGAGCCATCAAAGGCAAAAAAATTCTGCATTAGCTCTATGGGAGCTGTGTGCATACATCAGAGGGAAAATTTGGCCCCCAGTGTTCTCCCTGCAGTGAATTTGAGTCTCTGATAGTATCAGTGCAAGAAGAATAGAGCAGTAGCTTAGGAGGCATGTGGCATTTCCTGGCTGGGTGCAATGGACTCCCCAGCTGAAACCAATAAAGATCAGTTCAGGAAGAATTTTTCAGAAAATCGGTGGTGAAAATGACAGTCTTGAAATGCTCACACAATTCTTGCAGCTGTGGAGTCCTTAAAGTCAACGAGTTCCAGGAAAAATGACAATAGTTCTGGAAACTTTCCCATGACTGCCCCTGGGCAAGCATTCAGAATAGCTCGTTTACTTCAACGATTCTAATTCATTAATCATTAGAGATACTTTTGTTCAGTTCCCTTTGAAGTTGGCCACAACTTTTCTTTTCTCCTAAGATGAAATGTGGTCAATTATATCCATACATGGATATAACACGGGCAGGTTCTTTTATTTGACAAATTATTTACTAGCTTTGTCAACCCAGACCTCTCGCTCTCTGATGTTTCTCAATTGTATATACCGACCAGAAAATGTTGCATGTCGTCCAGTTCTGCTGTGTTAGATCTGCTTTGATTTCAGCTCAGTCCTTAACGTCCACAGTTGCTGTAGTACACTTTGTTCGTTAATTTTCATATTATAAGACACATAATTTGTTGTGCTCATAGCCAACTCTAGCTTTATCCGTTCTAAGGCACAACTAGTCAAACAGTACCCCTACTCCAGGAACAGATAAGTTTTGACAACCTCCCTTGCTTTTCCTGCCTTTCTTTCCATTTTGGAGCTGATGGGTGACCAAATTTGAAGGCAGATGGTGTCAGAGTACTCTTCTTAGAAGACAGTCTTACCTAGCCCTGCTTTTCTACCAGCTTGGGCACTGGAGCACTCCAGCTGGACTGAGAAGGGCTCATTCTGTCCTCTTCAGCGTATCTGGCCTCTCCAACAGGCTTTCTCCTCTCCTTATGGGTGAGGTTTCACAAGGCAGCTGAGTCAGTCCATGAACTTGCTGCTGGTGAAAGGGGCAGGACTGTTCCTGGACACATGCTCCATTTGTCTCACTTCTGTCATCTCTGGGATGTGTCTGATCCATTAAGCTCACTAAAGTGGTGAAAACTATTCACTTTTTCTTGATTTGTTTTGTTTTGTTGGTTTAGATTTCTGACAGTTTAGTGAGCTAAATTCACTTTCCAAGGGGTCAAATGAATGCAAGAGCTGGTGAAAGGGAAGGGTAGGTCTCCATAGTTGGCAGTAAGAGAGGGAGCAAAAATGATGTTGGTTAAACTGACATGTTTTGGAAAAGGATGGCAGCAGCTGCTGCATTTTGGGTGTTCCTTCAGGCACTTGCTACATTGAGTGTTTCAGGAGAGACTGACAGAGTGTGCTCAGTTTGTGGATCTGAACAAGGTTCAGGCCTCAGGAAGGTGTTGAACTGCTCAGGCCGTTCCTCCAGAGGTGTTTCCCTGTGGTTGTCCAGAATGAATTTTAAAGTGCTTCAGGGGTGAAGTAATATGTGGTTGTCAAGAAGCAGAACATTCTGAAATTTTGGAGATTAGTGTCTAAATTCTATTGAAGTTCCCATTTGGTTGTGGAAATTTCTTCTTGCTGTTTAGCCAAGAAAGTTGTGGTGCTGAGGATGACTGTTATAGTGGGGTGTCATACTGGTGCTCACAGGCTCTATTTGGACTTGCAGTTTTAGCATGCAGTGCTGAAAATTATCCATAATAAATGCTCAGCAATTTCTGCAGTAGGCAAGGGAGCTCTCCGTTGATATTCTGAGATAGAGCAGAGCAGAAGAACAAGCCACCTCACTGTAATGTTAGACACCTCAGTGTGGGTTCTACTACCAGCTGTTTTGGGGAGGACAGAATTGTCACTTATGTGTCACTTATGTATGTCACTGAAAAATAACTGTGCAAGCTCCAAGGAAATCTGCTGCTGGCTGGGATCCTAAGCTCTGAAGGTGTCCATGTCTTGTTTTGAGCTTGTTCTAGATTTCTGCATCTCAATTAGTCACTCAAAATCAAGGGAAGTAGACAACTAAGGCCACATGAATCATTCCCCATTTTAGATGTTCATCCTACAAGATCTGTTTCCCTAAACTGAAGAAACATGGATTTTATGAATGAACCACTCAGTGGATAAGGAATTGGCTGGATGATTGCCCTCAAAGAGCTTGATGTCCAGGTGGAGACCAGTGATGAGTGGCATTCCTCGGGGATTGCTGTTGGTTCTGGTGCTGTTCAACAGTTTTGACAGTGGTATTAACAGTGGGATTGAGTGCACCCTCAGCAAGTTTGCCAATGAAACCAAGCTGTGGGATGTGGTTGACATGCTGGAGGGAAGGGATGTCATCTAGAGGGACCTGGACAGGCTTGAGAGGTGGGCTTGTGCAAACCTCATGAAGTTCAAAAAGGCCAAGTGCAAGGTCCTGCACCTGGGCCAGAGCAATACCAAACACAAATACAGGCTGGTCGGAGAATGGATTGAGAGCAGCCCGAAGGAGAAGGGCTTGTGGGTGCTGGTTGATAAGAAACTCAACATGACCCAGCAATGTGTGCTTGCAGCCCAGAAAGCCAAGTGTATCCTGGGCTGCATCAAAAGAAGTGTGACCAGAGGATCAAGGGAGGTGATTCTGTCCCTTCACTCAGCTCATGTGAGACCCCATCCAGAGAAGTGCATCAAGCTCTGTGGCTCCCAACATAAGAAAGACATAAATCTCCTGGAGCAAGTCCAAAGGAGGGCCATGAAGATGATCAGAGGGCTGGAGCACCTCTCTTACGAAAGACAGGCTGAGAGATCTGAGGTTGTTCAACCAGGAGAAGAGAAGGCTCTTGGGAGACCTTATAGCACCTTCTAGTACCTAAAAGGGGGCGACAAGAAAGCTGGAGAGGAACTTTTTAGAAGGGCGTGTAGTGACAAGGGCTAATGCCTTTAAACTGAAAGAGGGTAGGTTTAGATTGGACATTAGGAAGAAATTCTTTCAGTATGAGAGTGGTGAGGCACTGAAACAGGTTGCCCAGAGAAGTTGTGTATGAGCCATCCCTGACAGTGTTCCGGGCCGTGTTGGATGGGGCTCTGAGCACCCTGTCTACTGCAAGGTGTCCCTGCCCACGTCAGGGGGCTAGAACTAGATCTTGTGGTCCTGTCCAACCCAAACCATTGTATGATTCTATGATTTGATGATTGTCATCAGGGGCAGCCTTGTCATCAGTTTCTGTGTGATTCATTCTGGAGCAGGAGGAAAATGGAAGTTCACCAACACTGTTATCTTATATATAAAAGTGCTATTTGCATTCCCAGTGACTGTGTTCAGCTAATTCCTGGGTAAATTTGTGGCTCTAGGAAGGCTGTATATGTCTTTGCTTGAGTGGAAAGGCTGAGAGTCTGGACAGATCTACAGGAAACTGAATCCATGCCAGAATTCCAGCTTTGAATGGGACACTTTTCAGGAGAAGAAACACAGAGGTCTGAAATTCCCATGGTAGATATAAAAAAAATTAAAGAAGTGTCTGATCGTACTTTCAGTAATCTCCCCAAAAAAAGTCAGGCAAATTAATTTAATTTAAATGCTTTTGCTGAGCAGTTGAAATGCTGAACCTTAATCTCCTAAAATGGCATATTCAGGACAGAAAGACTAGTTAATTCTGACTGATTTTTACTTGTGAAGTTAAAAGTTCAAATAGTTTTTGCAAGGTGTTAACATGCATGGGAACTAGCTATACACATAGAGAAGTCCAGTAAGTCCTTAAATCTGTCTTCTTTTTTTAATGTGTTTTGCTAATTAAATTGAACTCCTAACTTGCACCCATGGAGGATTTGACATTTCTTGATATACTTTAATTAGGTACACTATTCTGTTTGCGTGCTTTTTACTGCATAGGAGGAAGTGAGATTAATTCCCATTATAAAATGGGGTGAGTTGATTATACATTCAATGGACTTGCATTCCGTTGTCTCTCTGGTGTCCTAGGCTGTTCTATGCAAGATTTTTCTCCTCTTTTTTTTTTTCTTAGTGTCTTAATACAGCAAGAACTGCTGAATAAACTGAATTTGTAACTGTTTTGTCTTCTGGACATACAACTCTTAATTATCAGAATATATAGATCTGTCAGAATTACATATATATAAAAATAATGGTGACAAATGTTTCTCCCTCCTTCAGACACCTAAGAACATCTCATTTGTCCCAGGGAGACCTCTGTGAAAATATTGGCTAAATACAGTGTGGGCAAATGTGGATTTCATAGATATCTTTCATGTTATTTGAGACATCTGATGGTGTGAGCTTATCTTGGAAAGATAACCAGCCCTGTTGGACATTTTGACATGAAAACTGGCTTACACATTTGCTGGAGGGTAGTGAGGGAGAGGAAGTAAGCAAGGAGTACCACTCCAAGAGTGAAAGAGAAAGCAGGCCTCACATTTATCTAATTTGGTGTCATGGTATACCTTGGCCTCCCAGGGACCGTATTCATGTACCTGATGCAATCAGCCACTCCTGCCAGTGACTTCAAGCCTGAGAGTTACACCCATTTACATCAGGGGATGGAAATGTTCCTCAAAGAATACTTAACTCTTTGGGACTTTGACCTTAAGATACACTACTTTATCATTTGTTTTCTGACCAATCCCATCTCTGTGATTTAATCCTAACTGCTGCAAAACTTGGCTTATAATGTATACAACCAGACAGACAAAGCAGAGACAACGTTATGAATCTAATTATTTAAGGAAGCAACTATTTTTGTTACAAAATAGAGCTGGTTTTGCTCCAAATCTTAATTTTGAGCCTTCTCTGCTATTCTTTTTATTAAACTAGCTGATAAAATAACAGAGATGAGCTTTCAGGCATACAAGCCCTCTTTCAGATATGAAACAGAAACAGCAAATGTCAGGGGCATAATTTACTGCCTGTGTCCATGCCCCATTCCATGAACACCCATTCTTCATGCCAGTCTCTGTCTGCTGACTACTATGTTATGCTGACAGAACCATTTGCAACGGCTCCTACTGAATTAGATCAGAAAACCGATGCAGGTGAGGAATGGCTGTGTTTTGTCTTTTAGTTCTCAGCCAGGTGAGCTCTTTGGTGAATTGCTGCCTGCATGCTTGTGTTGGCACCAGAGAGGAAAGAACTGTATAAAGCAAAACAGGTTAACACTGAGCCCAGGGCTGGTTCTGGTCACACCATCTCCAGCAGTAGGCTGTGTTCAACACCAAGTGAGGATTTAGCAATATGATTTAGAACTTGCACTTAGGAGTACTGATCTCAGCTTATATTGCAAAGAAACATATCCTTGGAAACTACTGTGTGTCTCACCTTTCTCTTTTCAGCTCAACCTACTTCTCCTGGTAATTTCAGTTGTCCTTTATGACTCATCCCATGTTTCTCTGCCTTTCTAGTCTGTCATGTATATTTTTATGTGATATCACCATACTGACAATTAGGAAATACAGGAATCTCCCCATTCTTTCCTTTCTTTTGCTGATGAACATTTTACGTTTCTTTTGCACATTATCCTCTTTTCCACCTGTATCTCTTTTCCATTCCCTGCACAAATTTCACCTTGAGTTGTTCTTCTGCAGATTTGTTTTGCGATATCTGCCTGTGTCTCCGATTGACTACAGGAGCATCAAAGGTTATTTAGAACCTCTGAAAACTCCAAGGAATTGTACCTGAAAATGCATTTTATGAAGTGAAGGTGAGAAAAACCTACTAAAACTCATTGAGTGGCTAACTTGTCACAACAGGTCCAGTGGGGCACAGTGGTCACCATCTCCACTTTGATGTCTTGTCACAAACACTGTTGCATTGTCACACTGTTACATAACGGATGAGAGCTGTGCTGAAATGGATTTTATCTGTTTGCAGTAATTCTCCGTTTAATTGTGTCCCTACTTCTGAAACCAGGAACAGTACATTCCTGGGAATTATGTTTCTGAGAAACAACGGCAGCGCAAAATGGCACGCTGCACTGCTGGGAGTGACCCTTTGAAATAAAATGAATGTTCTCTGACATTCTTTCTCTCTTCATTGTAGCTTAACTGGCATCAATACAAAGGTTTACATCTGTATTAAAGATGTTGGTGATTGCTGAATGCATGATACATGAATGGCCATTATCATCTGCAGAGAGTTAGTGTACTGTGCATATAATCAATCAGATTCTGTTCATGTCAGGAGCTGGCCAGCTCATTACAGCCCGTATCGCATTAACCCTTGCAGAGGAGTGATAAAAGGCAGAAATATTCTGGAACAGGCCAAACGGTCATATAATCTACCTACTTTTTTGCCTGACAACCACACAGGCAAGTGTATTTGTTATACATTAACCCACACAGCCTGAACACTTTCATTTAGCCACTCATGTCTAGTCTTGAGTCTATTTCTCATACTTTCAAGAGAGGAGTTCATTTCCCACTTATTACTGTCCTGATATTCAAATTCTAGGCATTCTGGTACTGTATCTGGTCAGGGAAGTGACTATCCTTGTCTGGTATGCTGTCATCTACCCCTTGGATGATGGACTAGTGCAAAATCACTCACCTCGGAAGTGGGAGGTGGAGAGCAAGAGGCAGAAGGGAGCCTAACTCTAGTCCTTCACTGTGCCTGGACTATGAGCAGAACTGGGATTTCCAACCATGCTCCCAGGGCTCAGTTGTTTTATCAAATGACATATCATTGAATTAAAATAAAAACAGAATTGAGAGCATGGCCTGTAAGGCCAGCTTCATAATGTGCACACACTACAGTGATCAGCAGAGTAAGCCAGTAAAATAACAGAGGAAATGATGCATTTTCTGGAAGAGTTAAATAACACTGATAAAGCTATTTTAACCGTGATATATATAGATTTGCGTAGTTTTAGTGACTCTGTTTTAAAGGATAATCTATCTGGCATCATAATCTATACAACACCTTCATCCCTGGCTTCACTGCTCTACTGATAGTTCCCAGCCACAACGCTGGCTTAACTGGCCGTATCAGGCATAGGAGGAGACAGGGCTTAAGCAACAGCTGGAGAAAGATTTTCTGACCTGTAAATCTGTCATTTTGCCATGACCTTTTCAGGGAATATGAAAAAACAAAGAACCTCATGTTTCAACTATCATGGCAGAGTTGGGTTAGCATGATTGTGGCTTTCTGTGCTCAACTCTTTGCTCATTTCCATGATAATTCTCAGACTCTACAGAATACTGAAGTGGCACTGAGGGATAGTCCAATGAACGTCTGAGGAGTCCAAAGTTGTCCTCAGACATGCACTCCCACATCTTGAATTGACTGTGCTGAGATCTGAATCCTTATAAACAGCTGAGGAACCTCTTAAAATAGCCTTAATTTTTACAGTGAGATGATGACATCTTTGAAACTGTAGTCAGGCTTTGAAGCTGACAGTAGCAAAGCTGAAGCTTCTGGAACTGCAGCCTCAGAACCTGGCACAGATGCCTGCTCTTCACCCTGCATTTGGTTTATAATTGTTGGCATAATTTTTGAGTTATTAGAATTTCAAGAATAAGAAATTCTTCTAATCTAAACAAGTAAAATAGCACTATAAATAACATTTAATCTTCATTGTGACTAAATTAAGTGAAACAAGACGTTATTAAGCACATTTCAATTCATTGCCATAGCTTCTCTTAAATTTTATGTGAAGCAGGAAGCTGCAGTTGAAAGCAGGGAAAGACAAAAGTTTCTGACTGAGCCAAGGATGTGGCACAGCTGGGAAAAAAGTAAATATAAATCTCAGGCAGAGTATTGCTAGCAGAGGCATTGAACAAAAGAGGAATTTTTCTGTGTGGTACCAACATGACCTTAGCTGAATTCTCATACAGTTTTGTTTGCCTGTGTTAAAAAACACAAAAAAAAGATTCAAACTGGAACAGGTGCAAGAGGAGGGTGGAAGAGGAAGCCTGCTTTAGAATGGCAGACTAAAATAATTGATTAGCCTGACTGACAAATCTTGAGAAGGGATGTAAATAGTTTATAGATATATTTTGTGGGTTAGGAGAATAGAGAATAAACACAGTTGAGAACTATTCAGTCTTAGCTAACTCTGGAAGAAAGGCACAGGGCTGCAAAATGATATAGATACATTTAGGCTGAAAGTTAGAAGAGGATTTGTGACCACTAGGTTGTGGTTATTTTGGCTTTTCGTTTTAGGACTAATGCTCAGTCCTAACCAAGTCTTCACCACTTGGGAAGGGGCCAAAGAAACAGGAAACTGAAGAAATAAATCGGGAGGAAAACTGGTGAAAACTGAAAGGACATGGTGGAAAGGTTGGGAAAGAGATTGCTAAGGCATGGGATGGGAGGGGATGGGAGGGGATGGCATGGCATGGCATGGCATGGGGGACACTGGGTGCCCAGGAAAGTGGTGGAAGCTGTCTGGTATGCTGGGCTCCACTCAAAAAGGAGGGTGAAGGAGGGATTGCACATGTGACACACCTTGCCCTCTAAGTTACTGTGATTCATATATCCTCCTTCTGCAGACCTGGGATGCTTGCTTGGACAGAGCCAGGAGATGATTGTTGAAGAGAGCTCCTATGACTTCTCAGAGAAAAGAAGGTTGCACTTAAGTTAGGACTTCTCTACACAGGAAAGAATTGTATGTTTTAGATCCATGTACAGCAAGGTGAAGGCAATCCATAGGGACAGTCCACGTGGTTTTCTACTCCTACTATAATAAAAAAAAAGCCCACAAGTCTTCCTCTAGTCAGCAGTATTACTGTTACAGTATGAAGACTTGTTTTGCCTCAGAGAAAACTGATTAATGACACATAAGGCTCATTAGAAACCTGCTGGCTAACATTACTCTGCAGTTATATTTTTGGGAAACCTATGTCAGGTTTTTGGCAGTTTTGTTTTTTAGTTCTTTTCTTTTCTTTTCTTGAGAGGTATGCCAAAAGGCTTTGGGTTTCATATCAAGCTCTGATCACAGTAAAAAAGCTGGAAAGAGCCAGCTGTAATGACAGCTGCCTGTGCGATATTGACATACAGCAGGGTTTGATTGTGAGGTTCTTTTAACCTAGAAGGGGAAAAATGCTTCTCAGATTAACATCTTTACATGTCATTATTTCATTCACGGCTCAGAAATGGGTAAGAGACCAGACAGCCTTGACCATGTTGTGTGCCAGAATCTGTCTTGTGAAGAATCTTTCATGCACTTGGCATTGTTAGGTTTTTAATGTCTCTAAGCATTAGGTAAGAATAGAGAGAAACTCAGGACATTGCATGAAGAGCCAAGTGCAAAATTACTGAAGCTATTTGAATAGGAGAGGAAAAGAAACAATTTCCCCCTTGACCAGGGAAAACCTCATTAGAGTTCACACCAGACTCAAATTGGAAGCATAATTCCACCAATGTTTATCGAAGGTTCTTTTTAATTACCCTTTCGTCTTTCCTTCCCAGCTCTGCAGCTAGTTCCAGTCCCCATGAATTCACTGGAAGAATGGATGCCACTAGAGCCACACACGCTTACATGTCCTGAGGATCTCTTGTTTCCTTGCCAAAATATCTTTGGATTCCATTTGTTATGAAATAGGTTATTGCTGTGATATGACAAGATGCCATGTATAACATGTAGCATATAAAATCATTGCTGTTGTTGGATGACCTTCTGGAATCAGTTTGAGACACCAGAGAGACTCTGGTTTGTCCCCATATCACCTGGACTCATTTTTCAAACCTGAAATTTTTAACATCCTTCACTATATCCTTAGAAAGACATGGATTCACATGTACTACCCTAAGTGAAAGCGGTAGTTTTTGTTGGACATTTTTCTATTAACAATTCCATAAGTAAAGCCAAAAAATCCCCTCAAAACTCTCCAAACCCAACCCCGTTTAAACACTTGTATTTTAACTGCCCTGTGATAACAGCATATTAATGCTATGAAAATAAAATAATGCCCAGATTCTATAATGATGTGCACCGGGAGGGCAAGTTTTGTGGGGCCATCTTGAGTCTGCAACCTCTAATGGTTGTTTGTGTTTCCTGACATTAGCCTGAATAGTAACAATCTGAATCTATCAGAGGTCACACCAATTATGGAATAGTCCTTCTCCTGAGTCTGAACGTTAGTATTTTCCCTACCCTGTTTTGCCCGTTGTCCCTGTTTGCGCACTGTTCTTTTTCCACTAGAACTGTTGGACATATGTTGAAGCATATTCTTTCTCTATGTTCTTATAAGCTGTCATATTGTATAAAGCATATTAATTTTAATATAAACTTAAACCAAAACATATAGTTTTAAAATGCTGCAAAGTTCTTTCTTCCAAGCAAGAATAATGAACCAATGCATCTGAAGGAAGTAGAGACCTAGAAGTATTTTGCTAATGGACTTGTTGGCTTTAGTTAATTTTTACATTCTTTGGCTGACACAAATAAAAAGACTGTCCTACATGTGGCTGGCATCTCACCTGAATTTAGGTGTTGAACCTGGAAACTCATCTTGGAGTTTAATCTAGACTGCCTCTATCAATGAGATGGGCATTGCCATGTTTCGTCTTGCTGATTTTAAACAGCTGGTCTAGGGTGCACCCTGGGAAGCATTTCCCTCCCTCCCTTCACTAGAGCTCGAATTTAAGATGAGCTTTGAATACGCATTTAATCTTTGAATGATCAGTTTGAGATGGCATGTAGCAAACCTACACTGTTTAGGTAAATGAGGTTGTAACTCCAGGCTGTTCAAACCTATTAGCGTGGGGTATTTAGTCCTAGTTATGGCTATGCTTATTTTAAGTTACAAGCTTTAATGACTCTCCATAATTAGCCTTTCACTTATTGGTGCTACAGATTTCATAGCCTGGTCATGAGAAGTTAGTGGCTTTTCATCTACTTCAACAGCTGTGCAATGGGCCGTTCAAATTTGCTTCACTTCTATTGATTATGCTATCTCTTGGACAGCATACACTTGAGATAAATAATAAGAAGTGGACAGTTTGCACAGATTAAAACCATGTGATTTGAAACAAAGATGCATTTTTAAGAAAAGGTAACATTTGGAACTTGTTAGCTTTGTGAGCACTTTTTGCTAATAGATGTAATTCTAATGGTCTTAAGGATCTATGCAAGGAAGAGAAGGACTTCATCTTTGTTGACCTCTGAAGCAGAATGATTGGCAAGTTTTGAGACTTAATTTTTTGGAAAACAAGTGATCTTATGGTTTCAATGGCTTTGACAGTGAGTGCAGTAAGAATTATGAAGATGCAAATCACAGGGAATGAAAGAAATTTGGTCCCACATTCTTTTATTGTCATGAATGTTTTCAGTAAGACATTTACTCTGATAATCTCTGTGCTGATGTACAGTAACATCTGTTAGTCAGAGAAGTCCAAGTTTTAATAATTGTCTTGACAAGACACAAAAAGATCAAGTAGCATGCTCAAGGTCACACAGAGAGTGAGATTGGTTTATGTTTGCAAGGAAGTATTGCTGGACACTAACCTTTTATTTAGTCGGTAGAACTCATATTCTCCTTAATATTTAGAACTTCTTCCATATAGCACATGATTAAAGTGCTTATGGCTACAGCTTCAAGACCTGCTGTTATTTGAGTTGGAACCTAAAGCACTTCTACTGAGAGTGCCAATTAAAGATATTAGATAGAATAGTAAATAGAGCGTGATTTTGTAATATATTGCTCTAATCATTTGGCAAAGCTAAGCTTTCAGAGGACAGTGCAGCTGCTAAAAGTATAATAAATAATGTGCAATATTTTAATCCAGCTGTTTAAAAACATTTTTGACATTACTTTTAGACAACTGGGAAGAGAAAAAAATCTATTCTTCTATTATGTAATTGTTATTTAACATACCAAGTTAGTAATTTATAAAACACATGATTGTCCTAGTGTCCTTAAAATTTGTAATTTATTTAAAGAAAGACCTTCACTTTAAGGCCTTTTTTAATTAAACAAAGTTCTCCAAAAGGAATATTTTGGAATTTAAAAATTCTTTCATTTTAAGAATGAGATCTGTGACTACTGGAATAATAATTTATTTTAATAAAAATTTGGGCTTGTGATGTTGCAGAATCTAAAATTTGTTGGATATTCATTCCAATTAGAAGTCATTTGGAAAAATTATCACAGTGGAATGCTCAGGAGTCCAACAGGTTTATGCAAGTGCATAATATCTGTGTTCTAGTAATAAAAGCATTTGATTGGCCTTAGCTGTTCAGAGCAAGGACCCCTTTACCACTGTCCTGGCTCCAGCAGTGTCTGTAAGCAAATGCTAGGAATGAGCAGGAACAGGACAAGGAAGTGTTGGTACTGTACTTTCCCAGTCCCAACTATTCTGTTTCCTGGATTCATAGCTTGTCTGTTTTGTAATCTTCAGTGGATCTGACCATTAGGTATGTATCCTTACTTCCCCTGTGATGATGGATATGTGCCTTGTCTGCAATACTCCTTGTCGAGGAGCTGCACAAGTTTGCAGGCTGCTGTCATGTCTTTCTGCTTGTTTTGATTGTTCCTCTTACCAGCTGTGTTTGATGTCTGCTGCTCTTTGCAGTGGAAGATGCCAAGTGTAGCTGAACCTTTCTTCGTGTTATCCAGAACTGTAGACCCACCTTTCAGGATAAACTATCCTGGCCTACCTTGTAAACGTCTGCAGTGATTCCCAGCTCTCCTCAGGCTGTATTTAAAAATATTTTTCACAGACTTGCTCAAGAAACCTTTTCATGCTTTCTGGTTTGCAGTATTTTTGGTTTTTAACAACCCAACTCCCAGCTTTCCCTGCAGGTCTGTCTAGGGTAATTTTTATTTGAAAAACCTATAATACACCTAAATTTGCTGCCTATGCAGTAATCTCTAGGCCATAATAGAAAGAAGATTCACTTTGAATTATGTTTGATTAACTGTTTTTCATTATTCTTGTTTCCTTGTTTTTAATATCCATAATTTAATCTTATTCTTAATTTCCTTAATTAAAAACTAGAATGCTATAAAATCTCAGGTTCTCAAATATTACAGTTACAGGACTGAAAAAAGAGTAGATATTTTCAGTACACTAATATCACAAATTTTAAGCAACTCTGGTACCTTGCAGAAGTTCTTTATCGTTTCAGTTCCTGGTCCCTACAACGTGTCAGATAGGTCTGAAAAAAATAAAGTACAGTGAAACTGCCAATTTAAAAGAAGCCATTTCAGTCGTTAAGCTTATCCTGCATAAATGGCTTGCTTTTCTTAGAATCATAAAATTAAAAATACTATTTTATGCATTGCTTTAATTTTAAGGGTAATGTTGGCAATTTTCCTCGATATTCTTCAAAATGTTCATCCCATCTCAGGCTGTGGTGAGGTATTTGGCACAAGCACCAAACAGTCTGGCAGAAACAAATCATGTCCTCGAGCATTCATTGCTGTGGTCATTCATTGTGTCTGATCACCCAGTTTTCTGACGTGTTTCTGTATGTGTATGTGAGATGTATGTGTAAATGTGACCGATAGTGCAAAACATGTTTTTTAAATAAATGTTGCCTTCCTCGCTTTATTCATTTCAACACTTTGGTGCTGAAAAATTAGGTAAAAAAGGACTGGGGAAAGTGGATAAGACCCTCTTACATCAGAAGGGAAGACAAAAGGAAGTACAGTATTAAACATTGCAGAGGACGGTGAGATGAAGGGTGACTCTTGTCGAGAACTGTCCTGAAGTACTCAGCTGGCCAAAAAGAAAATTTGTTGTAGTTTTGGTAAGAAATAGCATTGACAGTCTCAGGCATTCCAAAATCATGAATCAGGCCTGAGAAATCACAAGATTAAGAAGAAAAGGAGCATTTTTAGGAACAGTACACATTTGAAGATATTTGTATCCTGTTTATTTAGTCTTTACAGTACATTGCAACGTATTTTCCAAGTACTCTTCCACATCCTTGAGGATTAACAGATACTCTTTAAAACTGAGATTTTCACCAGGTAGCATGAGTTGAACAGCTTGGGTTTTGTGAAAACCGCTGGCTATCAGAAACGTGGATAATGCATTCAAAAGGGTTAGCAACAAAGAATAACAGAATGGGGAAATGAAGTAGAAAGGCTTCAAAAAGATTAAACTGCCTCTCTGAGTGAGTTGACTAGCACTGTTACTGAAATTAAAGTGAGGCTGGCCAGATGAGAAGAGACTGTAAAGCTTTTATCGATTAACCTTGTGCAGGGAACACACATCTCATTTTTCCTGGTAAAACAGAACAGGCTCCAAAGAGTAAAATGTGGTGATTTAGAGAACGCTCAAAGGAGAAGCAATGACAGGATTTATGGCATTCCTAAAAACACAGAAAATAACTAAAATGTGGGAATGTTGTCCATGTCATTTACACAATCCTTGCATTCTGATGGTATTATATAAAGATCTTATAGGGCAGAAGCACAAAACTCCCAGATCCCACTAAGATATGTTGTTTTCTGTTTCCAGAATTATCAAACTCAGCAATAATTTTTTACAGGCAACTGGGAAGAACAATGAAGAGCTGTATAAGAACAAAATTATCTATTTTGATGACAATTACTACCCCGAAGTTCAGAAAATTTGGAGACACGTCGGAACTAAGCAAAACCAGCTTAGGAAAAGGAATAAGGTCCTTCATTTCATAATCATTATGGCTAAGATGGATATTATTATATAAGAACAAAAGGTCCCAGAGAAGCATTGCCAGTGCTTGACAGTTCAGGCATTGTGATCCTTCAAAGAGAAGCAACAGAAGGATTAAACCACCAGTCTGCAGTAATTAGACCAAGATCTAACTTAATGGCAAATTCACCTAGATTTTGTTAATAGGCAGGAGGGCTGGCATGCATCGGCACTCCAGAAAGGGAAGCAGAGAGAAAGAAGTGAAATATGAAGTCCGGATGCTCTACTATGTCCAAGGAGCTGAAGGGACGCCCAGGGGAGGAAGTGTAAAGCTGCCTTTTTCTGAGTTGCAGTGATCCTGCATCCAGACCCTTGGAGGAACTTCCAGCAAACTTAAGGCTGTTTGGGGTTATGTATTATCTGGCGATGGACTCAAGGGGCCAATAAAGCAGCTGGGAATCAGCTTAGAGAAATGCAATCTCCTGTGGAGGCAGTGAGAAGAAGAAGAAGGGGAAATTCTGAACCTAAATTTCTCATTTTCTAGCGAGCATAAGAGCACCTCTACAGCTGTATGAATCTCTTGCAGACTGGATATGTCAGGCTTAAGAGTAAAATCTTTGGGCTCTGAAGCCGTACCATCAAAACAGGCAACAAGCTTTATAAACACCAGGTTCTACATTGTGCTACCATGGCAGCTTTAATAACCAAATGTCAAAGATGGATAATGTGGATACTAGGAAGAGAAATATATGATGGGATGAAGGTATTATACTGGGTAAAATGTGCAAGGAAATATTGATAGAAGACGGGGTAAGTAGGCAGAGGAAAATATAGACTGTCTAAGTCAGCTCTATCCATTTCAGAGTCGCTTTGTTCCTTGTTTTCTAGTTCTTATTTTGAAAAGTAAAGAAGCAAAAATTAGCAAAAAAAAAGGTAAAGTATATTGCGGCTTTTTGAGATATTCCTTCTTCCTTCACATTCTTTAAATGGGAAGCAAAAGCTGTCTGGGGAATCTTCTGGAACGCAATTCTTTGTCTACTTCTGTTGTTAAAAATAGTAGTTTTAGCTCTCAGCCTGCTCATCCTTGAAGCCACGCAACTTTTCTGCCTAAACGAATTTGAATTCATGGACTACTGGTTTAAGTTACTTTTTTTTCCTAGCCAAGTGTTTTCACCAGGTCAGAATGACTTTATACCCAGAAAAAATGTCATTATAGCTTTATTCTTCATTGCACTGTGCTGGATACGTTTGTATTGCTATATCAGGAAGCTAAACCTAGAAATAAAAATTGCCTTTTTTTTTTTGGTCCACATTCCTCTGTCTTTAGTGCCTTTGCCTCCAGAAGTAGGTCTGTACATACACATTAATGAACACCACAATGCTTCTGTCTTTCATTTGGGCCAACATGTTTTTTCTTCCTTACATTATTTTTTTTAATGAATATTAATATGAATATATAGATTTTTATACAAGATTTTGAGTCTCAACTATGAAGCAGGAATACTGTGCATTTAACAGCGACATTTAACAGTGACATTTAATGTTTGTAGGGTTGTGGTGAAAGAAATTTTGGATATTATTCACACAGAAACAACTTAAAGGACTGAACATCACAGAGCATCTACAGTTGCCATTAACTTCTCTGAGAGTGGACTCCTAAAACTCGAATGCCAAAAAGGGGAGAAACACATGAAATTTAGTCAGCAGGTTGTGGTCTAAAACTTCTGAACCTCCTCACTGTGCTGTAAATAGTTACTGTGGTATGAATACCAAATTAGCCATGCACTAAGCTCAACACAGCTAAGCAGCCATAGGGACTGTAGGGCTGAATAGATTCTGCTTTTTTCAAATATAGCTAATACAAGCAACACATCTGCTGGTGGTTAAAGAGTCCTCCGTGCGACTGGGAGACAATGTATTGTAAATTATATGAGCAAATTATTGTTGGCTCTGCCTGTTACTCTGACAGAATGGTGTGTAAAATACGAAGCTACAGCCAAGGTCAGGATGGACGGTATCTCAGTGAGTTAGATACTAAGGTATGAATTTCAGTGTTATTCTGTCCAAACACAAATTTATTCTTACTGTGTTGTTTAACGTGACACAGCTTAAGTCTCTGAAGGCAGAACATAGAACTGTGCTGGCTTTAATTCTCAGTTGATTTATTTAAAGATAATAATAGATACAAGGAACCCTGTATAGATAGCTATTTCATGTGGAATATTTACCCCTGCTCTGTACAGCCATGTCATAACAGTGCAGAATGTACAGAGGCATTCTGCTAATGTGAATTTAACAGATGACATAACTTACTGGTGCAAAGATTTGTTTGTATCTGAATTGTCAGAAATATGAGATCATCCTTCTTTCTTGTTTAGCCTGACCTTTTCCTCTAGAAAATATTTTAACCATAATTTCCATTACAGCCCTCCTTTAGGCATGCACAAAAAGGAACATTTTAAGAAAACAACACTTTCATCCCCCTCTCCAAATTTTAGACACTACCTATCCTGATATACCACATCAAATGGAAAAAGTAAATAATGAAGAGAGAACTAGGTAAGTTGGCAACTAGTTGTGAACTGTGTAATAAATAATAGTATTAACACTCCAGCTGAAAATCATCAGGCATACTTGACCTAACTTGCTCCATATATTATTTACCTTATTTTGGAAGACATGCTGAGTTGCTTTTCATTTCACTGCCACAGCCTAGCAGTTGTTTCGGTTTGTTTTCAACTGTAATATGTTTAGTAACACATCCAAGGGTAGCAGAGCAGAAGGGTGAAAGCTCAAAGAACTTGATCACAAGTTGCCGAATCTTTTATTTAAATTCTAGAATGATGACTTAAAACAGTTTAGCACTGACCTTTTCTTGGGCTAACCTGAATAACTAAGCTAGGCCAGAAAACTGCAGACTTTGCAGTATAATAGTGGGAATCACTACCTGGTACTTGCAAGCAGTTTGACAGTAATTCATTTTGCAGGTAGAGCAGCACAGCGACACTGTTAAGAAGCTGCACTCTTAGTTTAGCAATGCATATTTTTAGAAACACAGCAGTGCCAACTGAGATTGTTCTCTACCTTAATTTCTTGAATTACACGTATTTTCTGATGCCAGATACAAGAGGATAAGAAGTGCTGGAACACTGGAGAGCTGGCTGGCCCGACAAAATGTGATATTACTGTTTTCTTTATGTGTGGGTGAGGTTGAGCTCTTTCCTCACATCATCGTCTGCCTTGCTGACTTTTCTCGGTGTGGAGTTCTGCTTAGTAACTGGCCTTCCAGTGGTCTTACTCTCTTGTGTGTGTCTTTGAAGTGTTTGAATCTCTAGATGTGTGCTGCCAGGCTCAAATCTCTGAAAGGAGGGCTAGTAACGCTACAGGACTCTGTGGTATATGTTGTCCTCCATTCGCTCTTTTAGCCTCTGAGCTCCTTCTCAGATAGAGTCAGCCTGCTCCCTTCCTAATTAAATGCTGAAGGCCTGCACCAGTCCAGCCTTGTCTCTCATATGTTAGATTGCTTGTCCAGACTCCTTCTTCCTTAATGGTCTCAAAGGGAGCTTCTTATTTCTTCTTTTCTCATTTGTGACTTCAAGCTTGTGTGGAAATTTATCATGTTCCTTTTGTTTGTGCACTTCCCCCCCTTCTTCCTATTTTGTGCTATCTTCTTCTGATTGCTCCTTCTCTTTAGCCCCTTGCCCCTACACTTCCACTGATCTCCAGTGGACGAACACCTGTTTTTCTGAGATGCCAAGGCGGGATGTTGTAAAAGGCTTTTAGTTCCTTCCTATTCCTCTGATGCACTGCCACCTGTAGCCCCTCTGGGCTAAAGTTGTGAGCAGCAGGCAATACTGCAGAAAACACCTTGGTAGACAACTACAATATATCTAAAAGGGGTTAATAAGACAGCTCATCATCACAGTTCATACAGTGCAGTGGTCAAAATTTGCAAGTGAAACCCTTAGTTTCTCCGTTCTTCCTACCTTTTTTGTTAGGGTACATCCCCTGCATCACTTGGGGATCCTCAGACTTGTTGCTCCTCTGACGGATGCATTGGGGTCAGCCAACCCGGGAAGTGTGTCCAAGACACATCCAGCACAAAACATTACTATTGTGGTCAGGACTAAAAAACCCAGAAGTCAGCACAGCTTTACAAATATGCTGTTATTCTCTGCTAGGGAAAGGAAAACCTAGGTAATTTCTTCCCTCCAAAAAGTACTGAAGGAGAAGGATCACCAACTTAAGGTAATAAGGGGCAGTTTGCAATCTTCCTTTTGAAACTGGACTGCTCTGTAGAAATAAATGCAAATTTCACAGACCTTCACGGGTGACTTTTTATCCAAATAAGTGAGTGTTACTTGGGGGAGACCAGAGCTGAGCTCTAATCAATTCTTTTAGGGCTCTACACTGTATTAACCAAAATTAAAATCCAAAATGGATAGAGTATAAGACACTTCTCTGTATTATTTGGTGTTGGCTTCCCAGTATGGTCCCAGTTATCTAATCTTCACCTGCATGATAGCCCTATGCAGAGTGTAGAGAGCACCAGTGCTTGGTCAGTGTTTTGGATTTGAGACTAATGGCTGTACAGTGTATAAGACAGTCATTGAGTGGCTTGTTATCATTCACCTGAGTCCCTTTGTGAGTCAGGCCCTTTGTGGGTGTCTTATTAAAATAATAAGAAAAGACATGCAGAGGGAGGCAGTCCATCTGCAGTCCTCAGACAGAATTTTGTTCCTAACAGTGGTCACAGCTTCTCTCCCAAAATGTAAGATGCCCTTCTCTTCACCTTTGTAACTCTGCCCAATCTGCAGCTTCTGCTCTTCGCTTTTATTTTACTCAAATGTTCTTAGTTGCCAGCTGGTTCTCCCATCCCAGTGACTGGATCACAAGGCAGACTAGAGCTGCTTGTGACATACTGAGTAGTATCTCAAAAGGTAGTAAATAAAAGCTTGTTTATTCAAAGGAAATGAAAAACATAGTAACAAATGAAATTCATTGATTTTAACTTAAGAAAATAAGTCTAGTGAGATTTATTTGAAGAGGAGGGGTTTTTTATGTTTATTTTTTTAAAAAAGTGTGTGGATGCCAAAGTTCCAGGTATTTTTTTAGAGTAAGTTCATGAATTCTTCAGATGCGACTTTGAAGCTTTTCCCAACCTTTTGAAAGTAATAAAACTGGGTGGGTTCAGTGCCTCAGATGGAATCTCCTAGATGTAAAAGCCATCTACTAAGGTGTTTCATATTTTCTAAAAGCCAAAATCGTGCAAACTGCAGCCCAAGCTACGAGGTGCTTGTTAAGCGTAGGCAGAAAACAGTGTCAAATGTTCTTTAGGCTGCCTTTCATAATCACTTGTTGGCTCCGGTCCTGCCGGACCTCCTACGAGGAGGTCTTGGCCGTGTTCTAAAATAATACATTTATCCATAAGCAGCAAAGGCTACAGCTGCAGCCTGGTGTTTGTGTGAGATTTAAACACCAATGGAAAGGTCTTTTAACTTCTCTGAATTCCTCATTAAAATGCTGGTGTGATTTTCTGCAGCCACCTCAGCTGAGAGTAGCAGTCCAACAAAGAAGCACTGGAAGAGATTGGCATTGTATAATACCCTTTGAAATGTGGCAAACTGGGGAATAAATTTGGATCTCCCATCAAGAAAAAATTGGTGCAGGCAAAGCATTTTCACCACTAGCAGCTGTGGGTAGAGATTCTGTGGAGACAGCTCTCCAGCAAGGAGCTGGTGGTGAGAAGTTCAAGGAAAGACCACAGTCTTAAAATGCTGCATGCCTTTGTGGGTTCTGTTGGCTTCTAAAAAGAAAAAAAAAAAGGTTTCTTAATTACAATATCTTCCCTCGCTGCCTTTGCCATCTGTTCGGATTCCTGGGACTGCAGATAAGATAGTATAGTAGTGTCAGGGCTGTATATCTATGGGTATGATTATGAACAGGTTTATTTGTCCAAGGAATAATGAAAACCAATGGCCGGAAACTGAAGCCAGACAAAGTCACACTTGAAATAAGACACAAGTTTTCAACTTTTTTAACAGGTAAAAGATTAGCCTTTGGAAAACACCACTGTAGGGAATGTTAGTGTCTTCATCTCTGGACATCTTCAAAATCAAACCGGCCCCCCGGTGCGAGATCTGTGTGCTGCACTCATAGGAGTCAGGTGCAGATGCCTTAGCCAGTTCCAACCTGCTGGGCCCAGTACGGGAGTAACTGCATGTGATTTAAAGACCCATGAAGTCAGACTACATGATCCAGTTCTAGCGCAGCCTCCTCACTTTTGGAATATGAGAAACTTTGTAAGGAAAATAACTGAATATTCTGAAATTCATCCCAGCTTGAGATTGACAGGCTCACCTCTATTACATCTACTTGCTTTTACTAGATGTGCAATGACACAGTTAAGAGGTATTGTAAATAGTTTTGCTTCAAGTCTTCTAAGGTGTATGAGCTTCTGAAAGCAGTTTCTCAAGGCTAGTGTGTACCTGATTTATAGATGTTTCCTGAGACAAATACAGTCGATTTTGTCGTATTTTTATCACTTGTGCTAGACCTTATCTGGTCCCTGTGAAGTGAAAGTTCATCAACTAGATGAAGAAAGCCTGAGTCTTTCTTGGATGCATGATGTAGAACTGTGTGACACATTCAGGGAAACTGGAATGGATGGACCATCTGCTGAGTATTAGGATGAAAACTTCAGTCAGACTGACAGTTAATATTTGTTACTCACCCATGACCAGAAACATTTTACATTTAGAAAATACCATCTGTTTTCAAAAGCTTAAAATAAAAAAAATCGGAGTTTGGCATTCTTACAATGATTATTCTGACACAAGTCCATGATGGCACTGGATTGGCCAGAATTGGATGCAGCATGAGTGACAGCTGTAAAATTCAGTCCCTCAGAAATTTGAAAGCAACTGGAATTACAGATCTTTTTTTCCTAACATCCCTTGAAGAGAAATATGTGCCTGGATCCCTGTCTTGGAGGTGAAGTTCAAAAGTGGGCTTGGTTTTATTTTGTTCAGAGTATCTGGGATTCTGCTTTAAAAATGGCAGCCACAGTCATCATTGCATGAACTTGTGATGGTTTTTTGTTTAAAAATATTTATTAATTTTTTTGTTGCACTTCAAAATCCCTCAAACTCTGTAGACATTTGCACAAATTTTCTTAGCTATAGAAAGCTTTTTTTAAAGGATTAAGTAATTTGATGTTCTTCTGACTTTGAAAAGACCACGAGATTTAAGTGTTTATTCTTGGAGTAAAAATGATAATTTTTTATAGAATTAGGAAAAAAAAATCAATTTGTGACTAAGATGAATGATCCTGAAAACTTTGTATTGCTTGTGAAATGTTTTTTTTTTTCTTGGAGGAGAGAGTTAAAATGCATCAGTGCTTATGAAAAAAAAGCATCACATGTGGCAAATTATCACTGTACAGTAAATAACCAAAAGGGAAGAGATCTGTGAGATTTCACCCAGAATTTTATTGACCTTTATGTGTTTCTATCCCAGAAGAAGTTGAATCTGGTTGGGAAACTGTGGTGGGACATCTATGTGAAGGAGTAACCAGTGATGTGGATCCAGTAGATGCACCAGTTAGTAGGGAAGGAGAATCCAACCGTGTAGCTGAGGACATTACCCAAGGAGACTTTGAAAAACAAACTGTAACACTAAAAGGTGCTGTAGTAGGAGTTAAGAGCAGGTGTAGAGTAGAAGGAGTGTAAGTGTGGTGTGCAACTGAATTCTGTTCACATAATTAGGTTCCATATTCTTGTTCAGAATCAGTATTGTAAAACGTTCATCACATCCTAGCCCAAAATACTGTGAAGAGCTTTACTTTTCTGAGCCTTTATGACAGGTTGTCCTAGAGGCTGAGCACATTTCAGTGGTGGATGAAGAGATCCCTGTATATAGTGGCCAAGTATCAGCTTAAGTTTGTAAAAAACTTTGGAATCCTTTGGGGCATAAGGCAATGTAATGTAAGGCTATTATCACATTTGCTAAGAAAGCTAGATTTGCTGCCAAAAATGAAAAAATCTCCTTTAAATTTTGAAAGACTATAGCTAGACTCTTCACTAAAATAGGGCAAGAACAAAGTAAAATGGGACTAACCAGTTATTTCTGTGTTGCCTTTGCACTGCCTCTTTCCCCTGTAGGTAATGTTGATCCTATTCCTTTTCACCTTCTTCCTCTGGGTTCTCCAAAGTCCGTGGCTATAATCACGGGGTGGACTTGGCAGCAGTGTGTAGGACCTGGAATGTGTTTTTCCAGCAGCCGTGTCTGGCTTTGTGGCTGACATCTTTGGCTGACGCCACGGCTGGCTCTGCTGGCAGACACATCTTCTTGGGGGCTGTTTTGGGTTCACAGGGCTGTCAGCTCACTTTCTGTTCTGCCCTGGATGCTGTTTTCCTTGAGTTACACTTTTTTTTTT
>VXAY01003989.1:801834-820942 GCA_013399855.1 Oxyruncus cristatus
TTTTTTGAGGACTGTGTTTGTGGACAAACTTTCTATTATGAAAACATGTGATACAGCAAAAATCTTTCCATATTTCATTGCCCCTGTAATTGTTTCCCTGGGAACCAAGTGTAAATGTGCACATTCACTCAGAAAAGTAACTGCTGCTGTAGACATGGTAATTTCCAAATGAAGTTGCTTGGCTTGGGACCTTCTGTGGCAATTTCTGCCACTGGCGTTGTGGTGAATCCTGATTTCCATAAGAAAAAGTGACCTATAGTGCCCCTCACTGAAATAAGACCTCAGTCTGCAGAGGTATTTAGTTGACTAACCATTTTGTGTGTTCTGCATTTCCACCAACTCCTATTAATCCCACTAACTGCTTTTAGGGATGTGGGCATTAAACCTTGCAGACAGCCAGAGCCAGCAGGTCATGTTGGTTGTGCCAGCTTGGCAGGATGAATTCTCTCTCACAGTCTGCCTGGATTTCCACTTGTTCACTCATTTGCTGACTAACTACTCTGCTGAAGTTTTGGTAGATTTCTGCAAGTAGTTTCACCAGGGGATGAGACAGTAAACTGGAAGACATTCACTGGATTTGATGACAGCTCCACTGTCAGGGTTTTTTTTAGCTTTTCCTGATATTTTGAAATATATTTTCAGTGATTGATTTTCTTTTTGTCAATCAGATCTTTTTCTCATTTTCTTCTCACTTTTTCTTCTTTTACTTACTAGATTAATTCCTTCAGGGATGGTATGGAAAAGAAAGAAGCAGAAAAGTAGGGGGGGGGTAAAAAAAGCAAAAAAATTAGGAACACTGTGAAACCCCCAAATACTTCAATTTAGAAATGGGGTCTCTGCTTTTTAGAAATGCTTTGAATGGAGAGTGTTGGTAGCTGTAATCTTGGTAACTGTATTGAGGTGACATTTCTCAATTTATGTTCAAATTGTTGTTTGGAAAAAGTGTTTTCCGTTTCTGTGTTAGATACTATTACAAGCATTTCAATGTCTGTACCCCTTAGCTGAAGCTGTGAGCATGTACTCTAGGCCATATCAGCATCTCAGAAAAGTTCTTTTGGCTTGTACCCTCTTTTGACTGTGGACCCTGGTTCCTAGCTGTAGAGGCACTGGTTTACTCCTGGCTTTTTTTCTAAAGCGAGATGGCTCTTGATATAATCTCCTTTCCTCTATTGTTAAGTGGCTAATTAATTAGCGTGGAAGTCAACACCCCTATGGATTTCTGTAAGGCCTTTGACATGGTCCCCCACAACATCCCTCTCTCTAAATTTGGGAAATACGGATTTGACTGTTGGACTGTTCAGTGGATGAGGACCTGGCTGGGTGGCCGTATCCAGAAGGTAGTGGTCAACAGCTCAATGTCCAGGTGAAAATCAGTGACGAGTGGTGTCTCACAGGGGTCTGTACTGGGACCAGTACTGTTTTAATATCTCCATCAATGACATTGACAGCTGGATTGAGTGCACCCTCAGCAAGCTTTCAGATGACACCAAGCTGAGTGGTTGGGGGTGCTGGTGGATGAGAGGCTGGGCATGAGCTGGCAATGTGCAGTAGCAGCCCAGAAAGCCAACTGCATCCTGGCTGCATCAAAAGAGGTGTGACCAGCAGGTTGAGGGAGGTGATTCTCCCCCTCTGCTCTGCTCTTGTGGGACCTCGCCTGGAGTACTGAATCCAGCTCTGGGGCCCCCAACACAAGAAGGCTGTGGACTTGATAGAGCGGATCCACAGGAGGGCCACGAAGATGGTCAGAGGGCTGGAGCATCTCTTCTGTGAAGACAGACTGAGAAAGTTGGGGTTGTCCAGCCTGAACACACGAAGACTCTGGGGAGACCTTAAAGCACCTTCCTGTACCTAAAGAGTGCATACAAGAGAGCTGGAGAGGGATTTTTTTACAAGGACCTGTGGTCATAGGACAAGGGGGAATTGCTTTAAACTGAATGAGGGTCAGTTTAGACTAGATATAAGGAAGATATTTTTTGCAGTGGGGGTGGTGATGCCCTGGAACAGGTTACCCAGAGAGGTGGGAGATACCCTATCCCTGACAACATTCAAGGCCAGGCTGGATGGGGCTCTGAGCAACCTGTTCTAGTGAAAGGCATCCCTGCTCATTGCAGGAGGGTTGGACTAGACGTCCCTTCCAACCCAAACTGTTCTATGATTCCATGTTTCTTATGTCCTTTATTTGGCTGAGCTTGAGTCTAATTATTTCCAAAGCAGATTTTTTTTTGAGGGGAATATTCCCTGGAGTTCATCTTGAGTACATTTTTATCTTTTACACCTTCTAATCCATCTCTAAAACACAGAAGTGAGACTAAGAGGGAATTAGTAAATAATGATGTGGCTTTGTGCAAGAGTAGTGGGAATATCAAGTTCCTCTTTTGCAAATAAATGGAAATTCCAACTTTTTGACCAGGAACAAACTTTTCGTATTATAACAGGAAGGCTGTACAGCATGGGGGAAGTACTAAATAGCATTTTCTGAAGCTGCAGAAGAAAGTGAGAATCCTTAGATTTTGGATTACAAATGCAGAAGATAGTGGTTTTCTGCTAGTAATTCCAACTTTGCTTCCTAAACAATTGTTTAGGAGAAATTTTGTTTGTTTGTTTTCTTTTAGATGTGCAGTGCTATGGGGTTTATTATTTTGAAAAATATCTGACAGAAAATACCTTCAGGAAGTGTTTATGAGTAAAGTTTATCTAAGAGTAGTATTTTGTTTGCCCTAACATTTTAGACAAGTAAGGTTAATTGAGGTAAATGGCTATTTCAATTGAATGAGTGATCACTTGTCTTTCACATTTTGATTCGTAAACATCATAAAGGAAGAAATTATCGAACAATAATAGCTGTCAAGCTCTCTTGTCAGCCAGCCTCAGATAGACATATAATTTTTTTTTCCAGTGATTTGTCCAGTTTACTCTTGAAGTTACTAGGAACAATAAGACTCCTTCTGCTTTTCTTCTGATACTTATATCTAGTTAATAAAGCTCATTGTAAATAACATTGTAAATAATTTACCGTAGTATATTTTTTTCTGTATTTTTAGTTACACCTTCTTGTTCCAGTCTTGTTATTTATTCCCTTCCTTGGTGTTTACACTCTGCAGATACTTGAAGTGTATAACATATGGCTTTTGGACATTGTGCAGACAATCAAACATCATTCCTTTAATGTCTCCTCATAAATCAAACCCTCCAGCTGCTCAGTTATTTTTGTGGCTTTTTTTCCACATACCCATCATTTTGTTGTCTTTTTCTGGTATTAAAGTACCCAGAACTGTGCAAAAATTCCTGCCTATGATCCATCCCCCCAGAGGGGGGCTGAGTCATTTACCATTCACTCACTGGTACAGTATCTGTGACCACATACACAGCTAGCCCTGAACTCCAATTTGGGTTGCTGTCTCACTTCTGGTAATTTGGTGCTTTGTAGAACGTCTTTAATTCTGATTAAATGAGGTCAACATTTTGGACCGTTTTAAAGCTTGAATTAATAAATTTATGGTATTTAGAAATTTTATAAGAGATGCTGTAAATCAATGATCACAGACTTGCATAACAACCAACAGCAAATAAGGACTAAATGTGATACTGTGATGTCAGAGAAGGAGATGTACATGGAACAAGTGTTTTGACATGGTGTATAGGAAGGAGTTGTAGTATTCACATGCACTTATGGATAATCAGTAGTATTATTGAATCAGAAAAATAGGTCAGGAAGGATCTAAGACATTACCCAGTCCATTATCTTGCCTAGAGTAGGATGCAGTATAACTCTTTTGCTCTCGATGAGTTTATCTTTCCTGTTATTATGTATGTCCACCAAAAAGGCTGTAATTCCTTACAGAAAATCCATTCCAGTACTTACAAAGCAATCCCACTAGAAGGTTCTTTCTATTTTTCAACCTGCATAATTTTGATGTTTGATTAAAACTTGCCTTTTTGCTACTTAAAACAACAAAATTGATGAAATATGGGGCTGGGACCTGGGTCCACCTGTTCCTTGCAACAAAAAAAAGACAAAAATTATGGAAGAAGTATCATTACTGTGTTGACTGTCATTATTAATCTAGCTCTCTAGTCACAAAATACTTGAGCAGCCATAATCAGTGCTCTTGAGAATGACTGTCTGGGAGGGAGATGCTGACAAGAAGAAGTACTATTAATTCAACAAGAAAGGCTTTTTCCATGCCAGAGATCCAGCTGCTGGTAAAGCTGATTGCAGTAGTGCAGTGTTTTGCAGCAGCTGAAGGTCTGTGATCTGTGTAGACTGAATCTGTTTCAAAGATACAGAACTGTGGTACAATTTTCTCCCAGCTCCTTGTATGTGTTCCCAAAGTTTCCTCTGAACTAACCAAATTTCACTTGTAAAATACTATCAGTTAAAAACTCTCCTAACAGATAAAAGTAGCAGGGCACGATGCAAAGCCTGCAAAACTGCCCTGAAATACTGTAAGAAGTTATTTATTTTTAAGTTATGTTTAGAATACTTAATTATTTGGGGGTCTGTGGTGTAAGTACATTGCAAGTGATTTGTGGATTTATTGAAACTTCAGTATTCTATCTATTGTCAGGAGACTCAGGGAAACATCATGGAGAAAATGCTACCCAAGTCTAGAAAGTGTTTTTGTTCTGGGAAATGGGCCACATTAGATATTCAAAGCAAAATACAGCAGAGAATTCTAAAAGTCTCAGAAGTATTCCAATTCCCATGTATTACCATTTACTGAAAATGTAATACAGACATACACTTTTCTTATCCACACATTCCTTTATCCAAAACCAGACCTCATTCAAGCCATAACTAGAAGTTTTAAAAGTAGGTACTCAATTTCTCAATTTTGAGGCGTGCTTACTGTGGAAATCAGATGTTCAGACATGACATACCTTCTGCCCTTTGCTGCTAATAAATGAACTAATCATAATATCCTCTGTGTGGATGATCCTGGAAATTTTTTTCCCCCAGATTATGTACCCAGGAAACATAAGAAATGCTTCATGCCTCGGAGAAGGGTGCAATAGGTAAGAGAAGTTCTCTGGAATTTGCCCCTATCAAGTGCGAATAAGGCCACCAAATATGTCAAGAGCGTGAGCCAAAATCCTCCCTGATGTCCCTTTTAAAAATAACAGCAAAGAAAATCCAGTAGAATGGCACCATCCCACAACTCCATACCACATAGTCACAATACACTGCTACATAACCTTGTAATTAAAATACACACCTTAATAGTCTGCTTCAATCACACAGACTGAATGTCTCCCACAGTCCTCTCCCAGTCATCCTCACTGCAGGATTTTTGGGGGAAAAGGATACTGATGTTCAACAGACCTAAAAAGCAGTAAAGTTAGACTCTGGGAAAGTGAGGAAAGAAGAAGACTTCAGAATCAAGATTATCTTACTTAAAATGTGCTGTACCTAATATAATCCTTTCTTACTTAATTTGGGATCCAGTCATGTTAGTGATGGAATTCCTGTTTTTAAAGATGATGGTTAAAACTGTATAGAAGATTATTTTATACTACACAAATTGTTTGAAACACAGAACTAAGGATGCATGTTTCTGTATATTGTGGATTGTATATGTACATATTAAGTATATAATTATCTATTCTATTTTTTAAATATATTTCTGTTTTTGGTAAGCCCATACCATCACTGAATTATGCTCTCTTGAGTGAAATACAGGAGATAGGAAAGAAACCAAGAGTTATAGCATCTCCTTCTAATAAACTAGGAAATGTTTCAAGGATAACTGTATCTAGCAGTATCTACCTTACTAAACAGTAGTGCTCCACTAGCATTTGATATGCAATACCATGCTTAGAGGGTCTCTCTCTTACTGAGGTCTTCCATTCTAAAAGTGATATTTTTCTTTGTGATTGACCCCATCTAAATGTGGAATGCCTGTATCTATGCTAGTCAGCTTCATCTCCATTTATATTCAATGGAAAGAAATGGGCATCCCCAGGGAGAAATTGCATCAGTGCCTGTCTTTTCCTAAAACAGAATCATACAGTTTAGAAGCAAACTCTGGAGCTTATCTAGTCCAGTTTCTGGCTCAAAGACAGGTCAGTTGCTCGTGGCTTGTCCAGTCCAGTTTTTGAAAATACCCTGGGGAACCTATTCCCCTATCTGATCAACCTAGTGGTAACAAGTTTTCTCATTTTATACAATCAGAATTTCTGTTAAATCTGAGCTCCAACTGGCATCTCTTGCATTTTATTTTATGCCCGTGCATAAAATAAAGAAGAGGTTCCCTCTGTCTTTCATATTCCCTTCCATGAGGTGGTTAGAGGCAACAAAAAGTAAGATTTCCCCAAGGCTTCTTTCCAAAGACTGAACAAATCCAGTTCATGCAGCCTCTTCTCATGCATCCTGTGCGTTGGCCTCCTGCCCATCTTGGTGGCCTTCCACTGGGTTCACTCCCTCATGCTCATGTCTTTGTCATACTGAGTGGCCTAAAACTAGGTGCACTACTCCAGATGCAGTCTCACAAGGGCTGAATAAAGGCAAAGAAACACTTCGTTTGTCCTGCAGAAACAGTATTAACTCTTGTTAGTACAGTTCATTTGGCCCTCTTTGCTACAAGGACACACTACCAACTTACCTTCAGCTTGTAGTCTATCAGGATGTCTTGGTCCTTTTATGCTAAGCTGTTTTCCAGATGCTTGAGCCCCAGCCTTCATTGCTGCATGGAGATATTCCCTCACAGAGATGCAGGACTTTGTATTTGCCTTAGCGCTCATGAGTTTCCTATCAGACCATTTCTTCAGCTTGTCCAGGTCCCTCTGAACAGCAGCCTGTGCTCCTGCACATTGACTGCTACCCCCAAGTCTGGTATCACGTGAGAAGAGGCTGAGTGTCTCCAGGCACTAGTAATATTGAACAGTATCAGCCTTGATGAGATCAAGGTGTGCAACAACTTTTGTTCTTTTGGTGTCCATGGAGTTGGTCAGTTTATCACAGAAATCAGTGGGATTAGTCAGGCATGATTTGCTCTTTCTAGAACCCTGTCACCTTCTTGCCTTTCTTGTGATCAGCAATGGCTTCCCAGGGGATTTGCTCCATAATCTTCCCAAGAGCTGAGGTGAGGCTGACTGACTTGAGTCATCCTACCTACCCTTTCTGAAGATGGGTGTGATGCTGACATTTTCTCGGTCGTCAGGAACATCCCCTGACTGCAGTGACCTTTCAAAGATGATGGCTCTTTTAGCAGTGATGTCAACCAGCTCCCTCAGCACACTCAGATGTAGCTGATCTGCTCCCATGGGTTGCATGTGCTCAGTTTGCTTAAGCTGTCCCTGACGCTGCCTTCCTCTCCTGCAGATACCATGTCGTTCCCACAGACTCTGCCTTCAGGGGCTGCAATACCCGAGAACACAGCTGCCTAGTGAAAACTGAGAGGAAAAAAAAGAGATGGAGTACTTCTGCCTTTTCCATGCCTGTTGTCACTCAGTCTCTTACTCCAATGAGCAACATGCCCACATGCACATTAATCTTCTGCCCATATTTCTCTTCAGTAAATATAAAGACAGGGCAGGCTGATTAGCTTAGTCTTCATTAATTTTCAAAAGCCTAGAAAACAGTGACTTCAATCACATTTCAGCTCCAAATAAACCTTTGTTTTGTGATTGACTGTTGCCATTACCAACCTGCACTGGGCTAGTGGCATGTTTGCAGTGGTTGATAGCTGCCTTCAGCAGTCTGGCAGGCCAGTGCCACCACACTGCCCAAGAAGCAAGGACTTTGATCACGCATCAAAATCAGGGTTTCCAGGCTTTTATTCTTTGTTGTGTTCTGACTTGTATAATGGTTTTAATTACTTGAAGAGTGATTCATGGCAGGGGAATACAGCTCCATCATCAATGCGGTCTCAAGCAGTTACTGAGCCTGTGATGATGTGGATCACCAGAAGTCTTCCAGCTCTTTGGAGCTTCCTACTGGTGTGCAGAGGACATGTGTTGGCTGACTTGTCACATATGGCAGTTTTGTACGGTTGGACTTCTGACATGAAATGCTGTTAAGTCAAATAAAGATATCAAAGACTACACATCTTCTGAACTAACACTAAAAAAAGGTGTTACAGAAGATGCCTGTAAAGTGTTTAGAAGCACTCGAGGTAAAAGAAGTCGTTCTCCTGCTGTTGTTCTGCAATGATTTTCTTTTTGGGGCGGTTTTATTCAGAGGAATAAAGACAGATGCTATCATTATTGGTTCCTCCAATATTCAGTGCCTCTTGAATGTTGGGCTGTGCTTTTGGATGCCTGATTTAGCTCCTGTAATAGACATCAAGGTTATGGTAAAAATCAAAACACGTGAATTAACCTGAGAAGAGCAAACAAGGCAGTTTCAATCCACAAATTGCTAAAGAGAATGCCCTAAATAATGTTTGAGGGGTGCAGTGGGGGAGGGTATCATGATATTAGTGAGTGGAATGAGAAGTAGTATTTATAAGAATGTAAAAATCAGTTGGTAAAAAAGAAGAAATAGTTTATCTCATCAGCCTCTCTTCCAGTGCGGTCCTTCCTATACTGTTCATTGTAATAACTATCCCAGGAGCTGCTTGTCTGCCAAAAGAGCGGTGTTTCCATGGAGTATGCAACATGCTGAGGGTCTGCACTGCTTCCAGCAAGGGTGAGGAACGGATTCCAGGTGACTTTAATGCCTTTTCAATCCAGGTCTAAAGCCTCCAGTTAGCCCTAGACAACAGTTAATTAAGACCTTCCTGCACTTAAAGGCCCTGATCCTCTATAGTAGGCAGTGCCAGATTACCGAGGCAAAAATTACTTTCTAGATATTTAGGCTGCTGTAAAGCTATTATAAATTAATCTTGGCTACTTCTGAGCCTGAAGAGTACATCTGGCAGCAGGAGGAACATGGTATCGATACTACACCCTCCAGCTGAAGAAGGGAAGGTGGCACGCAGCCACTATTTCTGCTTTGAATTACCCAGTATTTCCCCTGATGGAGAATCATCAGGAGAGCAAGACTGCTGGGTCTCGGGCTCTTTTGCACTGCTGAAGTGGCAAAAAGCAGCTGAGGTACACCTGAGAATTGAAGCTGCACAGCTCATTTGATTTAACATGCTAATGTATTTTTTTCCTTTTTCTGAGCTCTGTGGCAATTGGCAAAACTTTTGATTGGCTTTAATTGCACAATATGTTAAATTATAACTAAGCACTCATCATATATTAATTACCCACAGCTTTCAGAAGACACTTATTGACATTGAATAATTACATAGATGTGCATCTCTCACAAAATTATTAATCTTCAATAAGCTAATTTCTTGCAATCATTCTGTAATTATTTTACACTAACTATGTTTAGATTTGGTAGCATAAATCATAAAATACCAAATTATTATTTAAAACAATATTTTAAAAGTCTAAGCTGTGTAAGTTAATCCTACAGAAATATGTCTTTAATAATCAACCAGTATTTTTTAAAAAATGCAATTAGAATCTTATTAAGTCTAAATTAAAAGCTTACATGAAAAACAATTTAAAAATAGATATTGAAACCTAAGAATTCACACTCCTCGGTGTTTGCTCCTATTACAATGCAGACTTAAGAATTTAATAATTTTTTCCAGGTGGACAAAAGCAAAAAGGGTTTAAATTTGTAGCTAGTTTCAGATTTTAAAGTAAACAGGCTATTTAAATTGAAGAGCATGGTTTGCCGTGTTGTGCCCATATGGGAACATTTAATTTTAAACACATCATAAAAATAAGGAGATTAACATTTTTAAGCAACTTTTTACCATTTGAAGGGAGATTTCATTTTTATTTCAGACACCGAACTGAACTTGGTTTTTCCAACATGTAGATTCTGGGTCCTCAACAGGCACAGGGAAGCAAAAGCAAGGATGTAGTGGGCATTCATTTTCACAAGATGAATTAAAGTGAAAAAATCTGTAGAGACCATATGGTACAAGGGCAACAAAGTATAGTGAGTGTGCTCAGTCACAGGAGTGACACTGAGCTCAATGCAATTGGTTAAGCCTAAAGTCGTGGTTTGCTCTCCTTGTTTTTGTAGAAGGGTAAAAATCCCAGCTCTTAGTTATTAGTAAGCAAATTTTTGCTCAGTGCTTCCAAACTGGGCTCTTATGAGGTCCTTCTCTTACCAGACCACATAATATGTTTATACATTGAAATCTGTGCTTGGCAATTCTTGTATTGTATCCACAGGGCAAAAGCAGATTTAGACATAGAAGTCAAGAGACTCCTGCAGAGAAAGCAGCAAGAAAGGGCAGAGTATGAATTCTTTCTGGTATTGCATAGAGATGTGTAATTCATGATCTGTAATCTCAGGCTGTGCCTTTTGAGCTCAGATGTTCAATTAATGATAGTTTCACATACTGGTATCTATCAGGATAACATAATAGCCATATGACAGCCATGATTTTACTGGCTTTCAGTCACTGCTAAGTATATTTCAGGCTTTCTGGGAAATTTTGCCATCTTTACTATGTATTTAATGAGCACAGAAGTCTATCAAATGTCCATTGTTCTCAAAGGATTGCCTTTGGGAGCTCAAGGGATGCTTGCTTGCTTTTTTTTTGTGGAAGGAAGATAATTAACTTATTGGAAGAAAACCAGGCACACTGGAGCAGGGTATCCTTAGAGTGTTTCCAAGAGTTTGGGGTGATTTTTCTGAAACATAAATTATCATCTCAGCAGCAGGATTGGGTCATTCACTCCTGATGAAAATAGTGAAGTGACTGGAACATGGTTTTCTTTCTCCAGAAGGTTTGTAATAACAAGACCGTATCATCAGCTCAATGACTTGTCTGTCTCACTGGGTGTCTGAGGAAAGGGGTGGTCTTGCAGTAATAAAAGGGAGGCATTATGGACAAACACAGTGTGTCATTTGATCTTTCGTATCCATCATATAACAGCATATCCTCTGCACCTCTCTAAGTTACCCGAAGTGTAAAGGCCTGTAAATGCATGTGGTTTATATGTCAATCATCATGGGGAGTTATTTTTTGGTTTAGTTGCAAAAGAAATCCTGAGCTGTTAAAGCATATGGGAAGTAGCAAGTAGAAATGCCTAGAAAGAGGGGGGTCTCCATGATGTGGGAATTAGTGGTCTTGCTAGGAAAGGGTGTAGGCTGGCCAAGAGGGGCTGTCTGGCAGATGTACTGGCTGTGTTCTGTGAAAGAGACCTCTCTGTAGTTTGAAATACTGCCATACCCACAAGGGTTTGTATGCAGAACTTCACTGTAAAGACACTCTGAAGGTCTGAATCAAGGGGCTCCTTCTTTGCTGGGGAACACTTGCTTTTCATTCTGGTCCCATTGAAGTGTACTGTAGAAACTGCTGATGTGAGTAAAGTATTTATTAGCATAGAAAAGACTTGTGTAACATAGTCCCTCATGCTTTTCATTGCCTGCTCGAGCTGTTACAATGGATGGGATTGATACTTAAATCCTTCTTTTGTCTAAATAGAGAAACGCTTTCTACTTTACAGAGGACTTACTTTCTAAGAAAGGATTTATAAAAAGTGGCTCTAAGTCTTCTTTCTGGCCTCAGAAGGCTGTTTCGGTTACTAAATACAGATGTCCCAAGTAAAATATCTGCCCCCTTAGCAGGAGCTTATTAGGTTTAAGGACCCATTTGATCCTCTCTTCTGCCTTTCTGAGCCTTTGATATATGCTCCAGATAAAGACTTAAAACTCTACTATTATGCTCCTGCAGAGGTCAAGAAAGAATCCTACCATCTATAACATTCATGAGATGAGATGAATGTCCTGTTCTTATTCCTCAGTCTTTGAGAGGAAACTCAAAGCCCAAAACATTGGATCAAGTTATCCTTATGTCAGTGCAGTTGGGCAACCTTTGCAGAGTCTGTTCAAGGACCTCCAAACTGAATTTACTTTCCCTCTTTTCCAGACAATCATAATCTCCAATGACTACAAACGAGTCTGGACAACCAGCTTAGTTAGAGATGTCACCTTTTTTTTAACATTGGGTAAGCAATGTCCAGCTGCAGGACCCTCTTGCTTCTCAAAATCTCAACCTGACTATGGCTCATGGTGTTTAGCTCTATTTGTTCCATCTGCCCCTCTGCCCACTCTCCTGAGTGGTGGTAGACATGTTAAATTCTGTGAGAGCTCCCTCCTAGCTGGAAATATCTCTTTTCTGAAAGCCTCCTCTCATTTTTGCTCCATGTGTGTATAAGAGACTGAAGCCCAAATACTACAGCCCGGAGAATCATGCATGATTCTCATTCCTGAATGTTTTGTGCCAGAAGTCCTAGCAGAAATCTCAAATATTTATTCTTAAGAAGACAGTGTTTCTTAAATTCACTACCTTACATTTTTTTGTAGTATCTATCTGTATAATCTGTAACCCAAAATAATGACCAGAAACGGTCATGAAAGAGAGGATGGTATATATAGTTCATAATCATCATGATAGGGAAAGATTTTAGCTTCAGTTAGATGGGTGAGGCAAATGCATGTTACATATAGGAAGCATAAAAATTTTCAGTGTTGCTTTATAGAAAGAAATATGTGTTTTATATATTTCTCAGGCTTGATGTCAGTTTGGCAAATCTTCATTTCTTTTAAAATGGTTTTTATGTGTTGAATATCTTCTGAATTTCTTAAACCTTTCGCATACCCTATGATTAAAGCACAGGGAAATCAAAGGAGTGGATTTCCTTGGGCTGCAGATCGGGTGTTGTAGTTTTAACATGGTGTTTAGATGGAATGAGCAAAATGCTCCTGTTTGCCCTTTCTGATCATCTTGCTGGCACAGACAGCTGGTGAACATGAGCTGCTTTTTCTCTCTTTGTGACCTTCTGATTTGTGGAGTTTTGTTGTTCATAAACTGTAATATGAGAGGACTGTGAGAGGATGGGTCAGTCACTTCATTCTCTCTTCAGTGTTTTACCCAGAGTGGATGGATCAGTATAACAAAGGCTATCTAATGTCAGAGCTTCTGAATTATTCAGGGATTTTCAAGGGCTAAATGGACATTCCTTTACTCGCTGAATTATTAATCTTGTTCATTTATATCTTTAAAGAATGATGAAATTAAAAGTGGAGTATGAAAGCAGTGACTTTTTTTCATAGTTTTCCAACTGTAGGTTTGATTCTGCTTCCTGATAGCTCTTTTTAAGTGTATATTGATTCTTCATCCTCAGAATTTCCTGTGATTTGAAATTCTTTTGCTGACATGAAAACAGTTGTGATTTGAAAAACATAACAACGTTGAAACTGGTAATTCATAAAGCATTTGAACTTATTAATATGACTCAGAAACAGGATAGAAATAAAAGGTGTCATTTCCTATGTGTAAATGGAAAACCTATAAAATCGAGGGCTGGAAATCTCTTGTGATTGCATTGACAGACCATGAAAATAGCAGGAGCTACTTGTAGAGACTGACTTGAAGGAGGTAAATGTCCAGTATCAGTCCCAGCAGACACTCTATGTGAAGGTAGTTTGTACAAGGAACTGCTGTAGATGTAACGAAATAGCTAAATGCTCCCTCAGAAACTGCAACTTTGGAAACCTGTTGTTACCTTTAAAGGGCCAGGCAGGGCAGAAAAAGGTATATTCCCTTGCTCTTTAGTAAACCACTCCCAGAAATAAGAAACCTCTACTGAGTTTGCGAGGTAGCTTCTATGAGAAGTTGCCAGAAACTTTCCCCTATGTCTGACAGAGCCAATGCCAGCCGGCTGCAAGAGACCTGCTGCTGGTTAAAGGTCAAGCCCATCAGCAGTGGTGTGGTAGTGCCTTTAGGATAACAGATTTAAGAAGGAGAAAAAAAATCCTGTTCTACAATCTGCAGCTGGGAGAGACGAGAGAGAATATGTGAGAGGAACAGCTCTGAAGACACCAAGGTCAGTGACTAAGGAGGGGAGCTAGTGCTCCAGGGGCTGGAGCAGACATTCCCATGCAGCCCCTGGTGCAGACCATGGTGAGGCAGCTCTGCCCCTGAAGCCCAAGGAGGTCCACAGTGGAGCAGAGATCCATCTACAGCCTGTGAAGGACCCCACACCACAGCAGGTGGATGCCTGAAGGAGGCTTGACCCCATGGGAAGTGCACACTGGAGCAGGCTCCCGGCAGGGCCTGTGGACCCATGGAGACAGAACCCCATGCAGGAGCAAGTTTTCTGGTAGGACTTGTGAGCCCATGGGGGACCCACACTGGAAAAGCCTGTTCCTGAAGGACTGCACCCCATGGAAGGAACCCATGCTGGAACAGTTCATGAAGAACTGTAGCCCATTGGAAGGACTTACGTTGGAGAAAATTGTGGGGGACTGTCTCCTGTGGTAAGAATCCCGCACTGGCACAGTGAAAGAGCATGAGCAATCACACCTCTGTGGAGGAAAAAAAAGCAGAGATAGCATATGGTGAACTGACCACGACCTGTCCCCCTGCATCACTGTGGGGGAGGAGGCAGAAAAAGTCAGGAATGAAACTGAGCCCAGGAAGAAGGGAGGGGTGGCAAGAAGGTGTTTTATAATGCAGTTTTATTTCTCACCACCCTACTCTAATTTGATTAGGAGAAAATTAAACTAAGTTCCCAAGATGAGTCTGTTTTGCCCATGATGGTAACTGGTGAGTGATCTCTCCTTGCCCTTATCTTAACCCACAAGCCTTTCACCGTATTTTCTCTACCCTGTCAAGTGGAGGAGGGGGAATGGCAGGGTGTCTTTGGTGGCACCTGCCATCCAGCCAGGGTTGCCCTACCACAAAACTACATTACCTTGAAGATGGAAAGAATAGGCAGGTGTCAGGAAACCTGCCAGAACCTGATGTTTTCTCTAACCACTGGTATGTATCTAATCCCTTGGAAACCACAGTTCTCTGCCACAGCTAGGGAAGAGATTGGGCTGGAGATAGCTGAGGCCATGGGAGAATGAAGGCATCCCAATTCAGAGCTCCTCCAGCAAAAGCTGCCTCTTCTGCACTTGGGTCATGGTGCACTGCCACTTAATACTAATCTCTCTGGGCTTTGTTTTAGTGGGAAATTGCTATTCTCCTGCAGCTGTCATCTGCTTGGAACCCACACAGGCATGCCTGGATCAGGCTGGTGAAAGAGAAGCATAAGCTCCTCTTGTTCTTCTCTCTGAGGGCTTGTGGAGGAGCTGGAAGATAATGGCAGAGCTCTTTGGAAAGTGGAGTTTCAACATAGTGAAAAAAGTTAGACCATTTTAAAGTTATTGTCATTTGGAATTAGAGTATAAACAAAATATTAAAAAGTGTCACGGAAAGACATTTTTCTCAGAAAATAAATGATGTGGATGAAAAACCATCTGGCGGCTGGTCACAAGTGGTGTTCCCCAGGACTCATCATTGGGGCCAGACCTGTTTAATATCTTTATCAGCAGTTTGGACAAGGGATTTACGATGGATATTATGAAAAATTTCTTCACTGAAAAGGTTGTCAAACATGGGAACAGGCTGACCAGGGAAGTGGTGTAGTTGCTATCTCCAGAAATATTTAAAAGGTGTGGCACTTTAGGACATGGTTTAGTGGTGGACTGGACACTGCTGAGTTAGCAGTTGGACTTCATAATAATAGAGGTCTTTTCCAAACCGAATGATTCTATCGTTTTATGATTCCATCGTTTTATGATTCCATGATATATGTTCAGAATGAAGCATTTCAGTATTGTGAAAGGAAACAGTGAATTGAAGTGTCAACTTTCTGCTGAAACCATTTGTTTCAAACAGTATGTGCGAAGAAGTGTTTTTTTAAGGGCAATTCAAAGATTTAAATATTTTAAAGACATAAAAAATTCCTAAATTCTAAGGAAATCAGATTTTCTGAGAAAAAATGTTATCTGAAAATCACTCAACTACCTGTAGATTCTGAATTGCATGATGCCAGCATTATAAGCACAGAAAGTAGCCCCTGGGCTGCTTATAAGCTCGGGTGGGCATAAGGGATACTGCTGAGTTTGAGCTTCCTTGCCACCTGCCCCTGTCCAGAGATCAGTGGTCCTTCTTTCCCTTCTGAGTAGAGGAGTACAGATGCCACACTTGTATCTACCTCTCAGCCATATGCTGCTGAATTCCTCTGGGATCACCAAGCATTTTTACTAGTAAATTTCTTTCCAGTCTGCATCATTCTGATCAGGAAGATTTTGGAGTGACAACAGGCAGTGTTATGGCTTTGACATTAAGCTTTGGAGAAAAGCATGGGAAGAGGCACCTAGCTCAGGTGCAATCCCAGGTGGCACATCCAATTTGCAGCCACACACTCACAGTACAAAGTTACACAGAGTGTTTTTTCAGTGGTGAAGCTGTCACAACAAATTCCTGCCTATGCATCCTATCCTTCCTCTACAGCTCTTCATCTGCAGCCATGGACTTGCCCTGTAAGCCTGGTCAGCAAAGATGTACTGCATTAAAAACAGCTCTGTTATTCAAAGGTTGTTTCAGGTCTGACTGAGAGCACGGCTCCACAATAACTGTTTCAGTCCACCTGGGAGACAGTGGCCTGTCTGGCACCCATGTGGGTTGCTGTACACTGCCCTCGCTGAGGGGTGTGGCAATTTTTGTGGGACTGTGTGAACCATGAAGAGCTCCCATGGATGTGGTCCCAGCACAGTGGGGGAAGGTGAGACAGAGTGAAACATTACAACAGGTTTGGTCCTGCTCAGTGTGACCAGATGCTTACCATGGAGCTTGTCAGATAAAAGCCTTGAGTTTAGCCCATATGATTACGCCTTCTGCTGCAACTCTTTCTTGCTGCTGTTCTTTGTATATCTGTCTTGTATTACTTAAAAATCCTTTGTGCATCTTTTACGGAGAGCTTACAGAGCAGCAAATATGAAGACTCCCATTGTATTCTCACCTCTGTTGGTGTCAATCAAGTTCAAATCTCTCAAACTTAAGGGATTTAAACTGATATAAAACTTGTTTGAGGATAGAAACAGGCTCAAAGCTCAGAACAATTAAAATCTAACTGAGGAGCATAACACATTGAAACTGAAAGCAAATGCATGTTTTTAATAATCAGGGACAAACATTGCAAAGGTGAACAGTTACAGTTAAATTTAAAAAGAAAATGTATTGATTTGTTCCTTTCAGGGAAGTTAGGTTGTATGGTCTCCATTAATTGGAATACACACAGCTAAAACTAATAAGCCACTAAAGAAACAAATAAATGATCAGTGCTATGACTATTTTGTGTATCACGGCAATCCGCCTAAAATTGTTTGTTCCATCATTGTTGTTGTTTGTTTACCTTCTGAATTATGTTCATAGCTTAATGAAAACTGCCAGCCCAGGTTTATTTCCCTAATGAAATGCATAAATACGAGTGACACAAGTTTGGGACAATATATGTATTGATACCAAATATTTAATCTGCCTTCAGTGTCCACTTTTGTGCCTAAATACACGTGATGTTGTTCTGTTACAGTAGCATCTGTTTTTCTGTATCTTCAGTGTGCTCCATAAAATTTGTAGCCCAGTGTTTGGTCAATACCAGAGATATACAGCTTTAATTATGCCATCCTTTTGTGTTTAAGGAGTCTCATTTTAGGATTGGATTAATCTCTTCTGCCTTCCTTTTCTTGCTCTCTGTTTTTGTCCGTCTTTGTTTCTTACTGGCCACCTCACCCTATTTTCTTCTGATGCTCTGTATGTGCTTTATTTATGCAAAATTTAACCTTAGAATCTCAGCTTTCTTCCCCAACCTCGTTTGGTGTGGTGGACATAAAACTGGAAGATTTAGATCTGTAGTTGTAGGTACGTGTCTGAGCTGAATAAAGTTTTTCTTAGTTTTCTTGTTATAAAAATGAGTTGGGTTTTCTTTAAACTGCCTCGTACTTCTTATGGTAAACATTTGGTGCTGGGGCATGGGGAAGGTTGATGGTTTTGAACCATCAACTATAACCAGAGGGCAGATGTTTGCATGTTCCTGTGATGCCCTTAGCAAGGAAATCTTTCTATGTAGGGTTTCTCTCCGTGCAGCTTGTCGCAGCCTGGGGAAAGGTGGCAACTGCAGAGAGTCAGTCATGAGGTCAGTGACATCTTTATCAAGTTGCCTCTGTGTTGGGGTGTAAATATTTTCATCTACTGCCTTTAGAAGGTCTTTAAACCTCTTGCCCTGACAAGGTAAAGGACTTCTGGTAATAATTCTGTTTTCCATCAGGGACCGCGGAGGCACTTTGCTTGTACTTGTCATTGCTTGGATGTTTGAAAAGGAAGATTGCGTATTTGTTGGTGTGGATGGTGATTTCTCATGAAGACATGGTTTTCCAGCCTCTATCAAGTCTGCAAAATGACTCTGATTCCTCTGAGAGTCCAAAAATGGCTGATAAATGGTCTCACATGGCGTAGTTTTGCTTGATGACTTTGAAGGCCCAAGGCGGACTAACACTTTGCCTGCAAACTTGGAAACTAAGAAGAATATGGGATAAATCAGATCAGCTTCTACTGGAATGATATTTTCAAGAAAATAACATATTAATATCAAATCAGCGTCATCCCATAATAAAGTCAGTATTTGTAAAGGCATAAATAAAAGTGGATCTTCACACAGAATGAAATTTTGCACCAATGATTTGAAGCAAATGGTGATCTGCAGGTAATCAATTGTCACTTTTAGATTAGCATCTCAGCATAAATTTGTCTGGCTTAATTTTAGTGACTACTATAGAATCAAAGAATCATAGAATAGTTTGGTTTGGAAGGGACCTTACAGATCATAGAATCATAGAATCAGACGGGTTGGAAAGGACCTTGGAGATCATCAAGTCCAACCCTTGATCCAACCCCACTGTGGTTACTAGACTATGGCATTAAGTGCCATGTCCAGCCTCGTCTTGAAAACCTCCAGGGATGGAGAATCCACCACTTCCCTGGGCAGCCCATTCCAATGGCTGATTACTCTCTCTGTAAAGAATTTCTTTCTGATATCTAACCTAAACCTCCCCTGGCACAGCTTAAGGCCATGCCCTCTTGTCTTACTGCTGGTTGCCTGAGAGAAGAGACCAACCCCCACCTGGCTACAACCTCCTTTCAGATAGTTGTAGAGAGCGATGAGGTCTCCCCTGAGTCTTCTCTTCTCCAGGCTAAACAACCCCAGCTCCTTCAGCCTCTCCTCATAAGACTTGTGCTCAAGTCCCTTCACCAGC
>VXAY01003989.1:821046-871568 GCA_013399855.1 Oxyruncus cristatus
CACCTGGGCACACTGCTGGCTCATGTTCAGCTTCCTGTCAATCCAAACTCCCAGATCCCTTTCTGCCTGGCTGCTCTCCAGCCACTCTGTCCCCAACCTGTAGCGCTGCAGGGGGTTGTTGTGGCCAAAGTGCAGGACCCGGCACTTGGCCTTGTTGAACCTCATCCCGTTGGAATCAGCCAACGGGATCATCTCATTCCAACCCTCATGAGGGGATACCTTTCTCTAGAATAGGTTGCTCAGAGCCCCACCCAGCCTGGCCTTGAATACTTCCAAGGATGGGGCATTCACAGCTTTTCTGGGCAACCTATCCATTTATGCTCCTGGGGATATTTGTCACATTGGTTTAACCATATGAATAGCTGTGGGGGTGCAATAACTGGAGCAGAAATAATTCAGGTCTGGAGTTTAATTATCCAGTACTCTGCATCTCCTATATTTTCAAGTCTATGGAAAATGATGCCAACCCCTTACTGAATATAGTGAAGTTGTGACACTTGCACCATGCTCAAGTTCATTCTGGGAATGTAAATAAATGCCTTTTTTTCCCCATAAATATCTATTCTTGGAAGTGCCTTAGCAGTACTAGGACTATCCCATGGTCATGCTTATGGGTGAGCCATAGAGGGACTAACCTACACAGTGACGTGGAATAGTTATTTGTAATTAGTATCTGCTGAGTATGCATGGGATTAGGTGTTCACCTATTAATTTTTTCACCTGATCAAAATTATATCTATCACCAGACTTAAGACTTAATAGGGAAACACTTGCTCAAAATACTTGTAATTTCAAGACAAAATGCAAAGATATTTCTAGCATTTTCAGGAGTTGTGTTCTTTTTTTTTTTTTCCTTAGACAAATACCCTTTTACTATTTTGGATTAAGAGGGTGAGACTTATTTCAGAACAGTACCTTTTGACAGGTTTTCTTGGTTTTCCAATGTAATTGCAATCTCATCTTCTTGAATAACGTCTGGCACTGCCAAGGTTAGTAGAGAAGGAAATGCCTTATTGCCATAATTCCTGAGGTTTTCCAGAGCATCCATTTCAGCCTTCTGAAAAATCTTAATTTCTGACTCCTTATTCAACTGTTTATCAGGATTAATACTTTCATTTTCCCTCTGTAAAATGATCAGACACTTTGATTAGTAAGGGACAAAAAAGCTCCTTAAACTTTAAAAAACCCCACAGTGTGACATGTACAATGGGAAATCTTGTTTTTACACAAGCCTTAGTTACACACATCAACATTTCATCTGAGCAGACTTCATGCCAGAGGTTCTTCCTGAAAAACAGTTGTACATAGGCTGTCAGACCCTTCCTGTTACCACACAGACCACAGGGAGAAAGTTTTCATGACAATCCACTGGAAACCAGAATGTATCTTGGCGAGCCCATAGCACTTCCTTATGGGTTATGGCTTATGGCTCACAGAGTCTGCTAACAGATGTGTAAAGGAGATCAAGGTACCACAGAGCTTGTGCTGCAAAATAAAAACGTTACAGGATGCTGTGAGCCGCTCCAGCACAAGAGTAGATCAAATCTGGGAAAGTTTTGCAGTGGAATGGTAGCAGGAAGACCTCCATGGAGCTGTGGTAACAGGATTGTTTATCCCAACAAGAAAATGGGCTTCAGGACTCACTCCTTGCTGCAGTGGTGTTACCCTCACTCCTACAGGCATCCTCCATGCACATGGGGATATGTTCTCATATGTAGGTCACTTGTCTGTCCCATGATCTGAGTTTTCAGAGTCCTCACGGTGGCAGCCCCATACACGCCAAGTTTCAGGTATCAAAATCTTGTGAAAATGCAAGGACTGCACAGTGAAATAAATCCCTTCCTACAGAACTAACTCCTGTGATAAGATGTGCTGTGCACTGCTTCCGTCATAGACCGTATTCCCTCAGGCCTGGCACTCCTGAAGATGACATTTCTGAAATGTAGAATCACAGAATATTCTGAGTTGGAAGGGACACACGAGGACAATCAAGTCCAGTGCTTAAGGGAATGGCCCATACGGGGATCACACCCACAACCTTGGTGTTATTAGCACCGTGCTCTAATGTAGTTTCTGAAACCAAGACAACTATCCACATGGATATTTGAATTCAACATCAAGCTTTTTTATGCTGCTGTCCATATCATCTTTGACAGACTCACTTTATCATTATGCTACCACTTCAAGAATTATCTGTAGTGAATTTCAGTCTTTTCACCTCCATAATACAAACTTTTTGTTTCCAGAATTAAAGAAGTAATTTGTTTTACTGTATTATTTATCTTTCATGGTTTTCTTCTATTCTTTGCATTGAAAAGTACTCCCCATGTGAAAAATATGTTTTTAATCTAACATGCTGTTAAAAAGGGTGGATGTAATTTGTGGAGAAAAGGCACTTTTGAAAGCTTACATGTATTTTGTGAGTTAGCAAAAATGTTTGGAAAGATTTGAAGGGCCCCAAACCTCAAACTTGTGGGGTCACCCCATCCTTCCTACATATTTGCAGCACCCAATCACAATTAAGGAAATTATTGTAGAAGTATTTATAAAAAGAAACACGATACGTTTAAGTTGACAACATATTGTTAAAACCACACTAGATCAATTGCGAATTTGAGATGTCATAAGTATTTTAGGCTACGCAATCAAATAGTCTCCCAGGATTTTACACAGTGCTAGTTAAGAAAACAAATTTTCGTCTTACATTTTGCAAGCTGTCACCTTATATACAGTATATCAGAAAACTTGCCATGACTGGTTTTACTGCCAGACCTCTTAAGAGCTAATTGGTTAAGCACCTGGGCAGGAAGTTTTTGGCAGAAATGCTCTTTTCTGCAAGGACTAGCTATAAAGTTCTGGATGGCAAATTGTGACCATTAAGGCTCCCTCTTCTACAACAGAACACATAAAATGTAAATACATTGCTTGGAGAAATTACGATGCATAAAAGGACAGGCTGTGTTTTAAGTTTATCCAGTGACTTATGGCTCAAATTTGGACATGGAAAGGATCTTATGCTTTTTTCAGAGTAAAGCTTTCAGCAGACTTCTCTAATTCCACACAGAAAAATGAGACTCACATCTGTTTGCATCCAGCAAAACTATTATTTGCATGTACAAAAGTTAACTTGTGTATACAAGGAGATGTTGCAAATACAATGACTCACACTGGTTTATCAAACAGAGGGATTTTGTATGTGAAAAGCGATTTCCACAAACTTTTTTTTTCAGTTGTAGATTAGAAGTTGTGCTGAAAATTTGTCTCCAGGAAATTGTAAGTTTCTTGGTATTGTGTGAAAAAACATAGCATATTCAGCTGCCTGGAATGAGTTTAATGCAGTGGTTTGTGAAAATGCGTTTGAATTCCAAACAACGTTTTGGGCTGATTTTGTTGGTGGAATTTTTTATTGCTTGTTATTCATAAGCATTGTTATAAATGCAATTACTTTTCCATTTGTGTTGATATCTGATATGTTTGGTTCTTTTTGGACAGAATATTCAGAAGAGCCAGATGCCAACTTTCTCTACAATTCACTAAGGGGAGAGGAGGTTTCTAATTTGCTCAAAAATACTAGAGTAGTCTTTTACCATAAATTTGTTCCCTTATAAATATTAGCTCTTTGTAAATATATCTTTTCATACACAGACAGGAATAGACAATAGTCTTTGTGGTCTTAGACAGAAATAATGCAAATGAATGACAATTTGTTTTCAGGTTACTTCATTTCACCTGTGACTGTTAGTTGTTACTTATCCGTTTCCATAATTTAGATTTAAATTTGAAATCATTTAGATGCAAATGCTAATTTTTGTGCTTTAATTTTATGCACACAAGTTGTCTTGTTGAGCTCGGCGAAACTACCCACATCCTTAAAGTTAAAGCAGATGCATAGATTTGCAAGATCTGGAGAGCTGAAAGGAAATTATGTGATTTAAAGACGGATCACACACTGCTAGTAATAAATAGCAAATAGTTGGCTTTATACAGAATAGAGAGAACATCTATCTATGCATTTTGAAATATCCTTGGCATAATTTAATACAAATATCAAATGCCCATGCTGTTGTAATTAAGCTCCAGTAACATCAGGCTCTCAATAAGAAGAATAAAAAGTGGGAAATTTCCCCCTCACACTCGGTTAACAACCTTCAGGCTTCCTCCTCAATTTCAACTCTGTGGCCGAGTGGTCAGGGAAGTGCATTATAGCCTGCCAAAGCGGTGGTTGAATTTGGCCTCTTTCAGACCAAAGCAGAGAATCCTTCCCCCAAGATAATCCCCTGCCAGTTGCCTCCTCCGAGAGCTGTGCCAGAGCAGTGTGGGCTAGTCTCCAAGGGAGCTGGGGGCTGCTGTTGGCTCTGCCTCTGCCCAAAAACGTCATGCCACCCGTGTGGGGATCCGTGTTGGGATCCAAGAGATGCATTCTTCTCTTTTCCCTATATACTTTGCATACGCTTAGGGCTAAGTTTTGCTATTGTGCAAGTATGTGCATAAAGCAGCTTTAGCTGAAGAACAGGCCAGACGACACTGGAAAAATAAGAGCGTTGATTGAGTAAGAATGCCCAACTTGATTTCTTACCGAGCCTTCCTCTCTTTCTCCCCTGTTTTTTAGCAAACCCTAGCCTTGCTGGGCAATATGAATATAATTGAAAGTTGGAGAAACAGGCATAACGTGGTTGTACTGATAGTCATGATTTAAAAGAGCTCCTGGGGAGATTAATTGTGCAGAAGGCTTGAATAAGAAATGATCAAGATGTGATCTTTATTAACTACAAATATTTGCACAGCCTAACTACTAGCAAGGGAGAAATACTGATTTTCATAATAGAGAAGTACGTAAGAGGGAGTAGAGAGACAAAAATAAGAAACAAATGATGTAGAGTGGTTTTCTGGGGCAAAACCAGTGAGTTTACAAACACTGTTTGATAACAGAATGATCTCTTAATTGTACTACTAGCAGGCTTTGTGTTTATGAGTTTAAAGGTAGCATTTACAAACTTTGTGCTGACAAACATGAGGAAACAAACTTTTAATGACATGGAAAAAGATGGTATGAATTTGTCTGTTCTAATTTCTTAATTCCTATGTCTTAGAAAGAGATATTGGAAGGTATTATTTGTGGTAGAAACCACTCTGCCAAATTTTGGCATTTAGGCTGTGCCTGTATTTCGAGTTCTCAACAAAGATGCCCCCATAAAAGTGAGTCACTTCCCTGTGAAACCATCAAAGGGAGATTCTGTCTGCAAATTTAAGAACTCCTCACATTGAACATGTGAAGATTTGTAGATCAGCATTGTTTTGTGGTGCAGAAGAAAGAACTACACGCCTGGGAGATATGTGGAAAGGGACATAGGGAAGCTGTGGAAGTGGGGAATTGTGATATGACACAATTGAACAGACCCCCAGTTCACAGGCTAGACATGTCCTGCTAGGTTTAGTTCAGCAAGAGGAAGTGCAAAGTCCTGGTCCTGGGAGAGAACAACCTCAGGCAGCAGAATATGCTGGGGCCACTTGGCTGGAAATCAGTTTGGAGGTTCTAGTGAACACTAAGTTGACCATGAGCCAGCAATGTGCCCCGGGTGCAGAGTAAGCTGGTGGTAACCTGGGCTGCATCAGGAGTGTTGCCAGCAGGTCAAGAGAAGTGATGCTGCCCTTCTACTCAGCACTGGTGAGACCACACTGTGAGTCCTGCATCCTATGCCTGGCTCCTCAGGACAAGAGAGATGGACGTACTGGAGAGACCCGTGTGAAGGACCACAGAAAAGATTAAGCAACTGGAATGTCTCTCCTATAAGGAAAAGCTGAGAAAGCTAGAGCTCTTCAGCCTGGAGACTCGGAGATACCTCATCAATATATACAAATATCTGAAGGTAGGGTGCAAAGAGGAAGGGGCCAGGCTCTTTTCAGTGGTTTAAAGTGACGGGACCAGAGGCAATGGGCACAAACTGAAACACAAGAGGTTCCCTATGAACATCAAGAAATACTTTTTCACTGAGAGGGTGACCAAGCACTGTCACAGGTTTCTCAGGGGTGCTGTGGAGCGTTCATCCTCGGAGACAAAAGCTGTTTGGACAAGGTGCTGGGCAACCATCTCTAGATGGCCCTGCTTGAGCAGGAGGGTTGGGTCAGAGGACCTCCAGAGATCCCTGCCAACCTCAGCCAGTCTATGATCCCATGATTCTGCAAAAGTCACCACTGTTTCGAGCTGAGAGCTGGTCAGCTTATTTTGGGTCAATATTGCTTTGGATTTAAGCCTTTGATTGGAAAATGTCAATACAGAGGAAGAAAATGTCTGTCATCGCTTTGTTAAACTTCCCCTCTTTTGCACTCTGCCTGGAAAGTATATTTACTAGGACTTCAAAACAATAATCAGTAATAGTATTGTTAACTTACAATTAGAGCTATTTTTGGTGCCTGTGCTTGAATTCAGCTTGACTCTCTGCCTTAAGAGGGCATTTTGGATGCCGGGAGTGTCAAGAAGTAACACAGACTCCTAATCAGCTTGCAAGATTACTTCCCTCTTCCAGCAAGTCAGGATGCTGAAAGAGGTCATACAAGACATGACACACTACCACTTGCCTGGAAGGCTAGATCTGTGTTGGCTATAAATCAGCTTGATATCCAGAGGTATAAGAAAGCTGGTCAATAGCCTTCACAATATGGGTCTTTTTGAGTCACTTATGATTTAACAGATCCTACTTAAAATTGTAACATGAAAAAATTCACATATGTGAAGAAAAGCCTCCTCTCCCTAACCATGCACACTCCCCAACTCGTATTTTTGAGTTATGGTTCTGTCTGCAGACACTGCACAGACTGTTGCGACCTCGGGGCTGTGTGCTGCGATTGAGATCTGGATCTGCTCAAGCTCATCTGAATAATTTCTAGAGGAGTCAACTGGACCTTCTCAAAATACAGCTTCTCTGGGGCAAAGGCTTTGAATGGGAGGCTAATCGCTGATGTGTGTTGTTTTGTAGCTGAAACTTTTCCCATTGCACTTCTGTGTTAGAAGCTGGAATTTGGCTTCCTGTCTGCCCAGTTTCTGCCTGAAGCAAAATTTTTATGGCTGAGCTGTGAACCCCTTAGTGGAGATGGTTGTAAAAGAAAAGCTTACAGCCTTTTTTACTAATTGTAGCCTTACAAGTGATTACCATAATTTTTTGAATTTATTTTTAAAATTTTTGTCACCTCTGATCTCACTCCATGTCCCTGAGTGAGTTGGAGCTGGGGTGTGAGAATAAGATAGAGCGGTAAAAATACAAAAATAAAAGATGCTGGGAAAAGGTTTTACAGCTTTAACAGTTTCCCACTCCCCAGACTTTCGATTAGGTCCTCACAGACCAGTTAGAAAGGGAAGGGATGGTGAGGTCACTGAGATGCTAATGATCCTTTTACCAATGGAAAAGTAATCTTATATGTAAGGCAAAATAATTCTCAATCCCATTACAACCAGCAGCTCATTTTTAAAATTCATTAGCCATAAAAAAGTGTATATTTATCTCTGGTAATAATAAAAAAAATAATCTCATAAATTAATCACTTCTGAGAATGCCAGAATGTAGTTTTCGTGAGACTGCACTCAAATCTGCAATTTCACAACTATTTTTGGTGACTCTTTCCCCATTCCGTAGACAACTACCTTTTTTACATGTGCTGTGTGGCTACTGTATTGTTCCTCATAAAAATCAAGGGAGCACTTTATGCCTGTCATGACCATTATATCTTACCTGAGCATTTTTGCAGTCTTTCTGGTACCTGAGCAGTTTCTTCAGCAATAAGCAATAAGAAGCCATGGCAGGAGAGGGGCTGTTATTTATTAAAATGTTGATAACTTCTGAAAGACTGAATTCCATAAATTCAGTCATGTAGTTTAGAACAACAGAGTTCAGGTCGCTGGGGCAAAGTCTGAAAAATTACAAAAAAGTACTTAAATACAAAGGATGCGTCCAGATACAATGTCAGAATTTACAGTAAGTGGACAATGCACTTCCTGTGATGTAGCTGGAGTAGGCTAATTGGATTGTACAGGAAAATTATGATACACACTTGTGCAATGATCCTCTTGTCTGGCTATGCTAACTTCACTTCTGGGCTGAGGCTCTGTTACTGCATCATTAAATGTTCGATTGTTGATTTAATTGATTACTCTGAAAGGACACCCACCAGGACAGTAGCCTGAAATGGATTAACAGAGAGAGTGTGTGTGCCTGTACATAAGAAGACAGGAAGAGTGCCAAAGACAGGAAAATCTTGAAGGATAAAAAAAAAAAAGAACTAAAGAAAGTACAGTAGGATTTTAATTTTTGTATAAATCAGACTGTGAAATAGAGCATGTTTTGTTACAATGATAATTGCTTTAATAACAGGCTTCTGTGAGTAGTAAAGTCTAGTAAAGGCACTGTAGAAATATGTCAGTCTTGGATTCTGAGACTCCAAATCTTAAAACCGTAAAACCATAAAGTGCCTTACTAAGAAAAATTGGAGACTATTTAAAGCCTGTTACAAAGATGGATGAGAATAAAATATATTAGAATAACAGGAACTTCAGTGTAATATAAAAATGTTGTTCCCTCAGGTGGGCATGTGAGACCTAGTTTTGTAGGAAAGGATTAGAAGCACACTGTCTAGAAATTAGTGGCAGCTGTGAGCCCTGTTGAGAAAAAAAATTACCGATACAATGGATATAAGCAGTTTTATAAGGATGTCTCCTCTCACACAAAATTTATCCATGGCTAGAAAAGTTGATGTGACATTTTCTGAAACAAAATTCCGTCATTTTGGAACAGCCCATAGTAGATAACAAAAATCTCCTAAAACAAACAAACAAATCTGAAACACACTTCCCTCCCAAATCCCCAGTCCTGAAATCTCAAGCTAGAAGATAGAGATCAAAACGCTTACCTGTTCTCATAGGGAGCAGTGCTCAGTGTTTTCCTGGTGAAACCTTCATTCAACCATTTGTCTTTTATTGCTTCTTTGACTCCAGGCCTCTTAGCAGGGTCAGGCTCAAGTAAGGACTGCATGAAGTGTACAGCTCCTGTGCAATATTATGATAAAATGGCTTGTTTACTAATAATAGTTGATTATTGGACCAGTGCATATTTTTCCTGTTTCAGAAATGTGGCACTTGCCCTGCTTCTTCACATTTTAAGAGCTTCAGATAAAATTCAGTCTCTAGGGCTTTACTCTGAGTCTGCCATGGTCCCACATAGTGACTCTGTCCCCACAAGGTCACCTGAACAGGGTGGGCAGCAGGAGCCAAACCATGCCAGGATGCATGCTAGGGACCTATGGATGCTGCTGTAGAGCACTGGACCTCACTTCCTAATTTACTTGATTAACGCCAGAAAATGCAGCCTATGGCATCAGTAGCAACCTCAGCATTGTTCTCACTCAGCATTTGATGAAGGTTTTGGGAAGGGGCAGTTCAGTGCCAGCTGAAGTTTAACCCAGGAGTTCTTTTCCTCACACAAAGCAGCTAATTGTATTGATAAAACTTTCTGTAACAAGGGAAGGAGATGGACCCTTATGCTCAGCTGATGTGTTGTGCTTTGGCTTCCTGGAGCTGGGACAGAGAAAGCTCAAACATTCCCACACGTCAATCTCTCAGCTCCAATACTGCATTAAGTCCCTCTCTTTCTTTTTTTTCTTCTTGGGAAAACTTTACTGAATTCTTCTATATTCCTTGGGGATGTTTTGAAATGAACAAAATGGCAAGTGAGCATTAAACTGGGAACATACTGCTCCTTTCACTTGTAATCTCCATCAGAAGAACTTAGATCTAAAGTAGGCAAAGCTAGTTTACTACTGCTCTCTCACTAAATTCTCCAAGGGCAAGAGAACAATGGAGTTATCCACAATCTTCCACCAACTGTGTGGGCTTTGTAGAAAAGCAGAGATAATGCATTTATTAGTAGAAGCTATAACAATAACATAAATAAGAAAAATTAGAAATATAATAATGCAGCTATGGAGGGATTGTACAAGAATGAAGCTGCTATCCGGCAACCCATCTCCAGAGAAAGAGAAACGAGAGACTAATATACAAACATTCTTGACAGCTATGGTAGATATCCTCATACCATTTACTAGGGGAGAGAAAGAAATTGAGTCATCACATTATCTCAATATTGTACTCCAGACTAGATCCAACCAGCTGAGTCTGGAACTGTCCGCTGCTCCCCAGTGCTTGGCTGCAGGCAGCCACTGAAGCTAATCTTGGTTCCTAGGCTCATTCTTGCCTAACGTCATAGTAATGCTGTTCAAAATGATGGGGAGATCTGAACTCTTGCTGGTAGATAGCTGTGCTAAACATGTCTCATTCTCCTCTGCTTTCTGTCTTGGTCAGTGAAGCCGTACGATAACAGCTGTGAGAAGGTGCCTAAACTTGTGATGGTCGGCAGAAGAGATGCTAGTCCAGGTGGAGAGAAAATACGGATTAGAGCCAGAGGCGTATAGGAATCACCGGAAAGCAGCAGAATTTTGAGCTTTGAGGAAATCAGTTTTGGGCTGCTGACTGAGAGTGCATACACACCAGTAGGGTTTAGAGCCATGGGTTGTAACTCAGGCTAGAACTTTTGAGAACTGTCTTTCCCAGTTGTCCTAAAAGACTTTATTGACTGTACCTCATTCAAGATTGTCAGTAAAATTCACTGGAAAATGTTGTGTTTCAGTTCTTTCTCATGAAAAATATGAACAGACTCTTCACAAAAATAGCCCTCCCATTTCTTTAATAATCTCAATGTCGTGGGCTCTGTCAGGAGCCAAAAGATAAGGTCTTCAGGAAAATTTTTTTTAAGGTTTTGATAACTTATTTCTGAGAAAAACAGGAAAGAATGCCTGGCTATGACACACAGCATGGGACATACTAAACATGGCAGTGTTCTCATTTACTGCACAGCGGCTCCACTTATGTAAAAGCAATGTACATTTTATTCCCCCTCCAAGAATAATGGTCTTTTCAAGACACAACAATGTTATTTTTCTACTAGCCTGAGATAAAGTGATATTGCCTTAGGCTAAAAACACTTATTTCTAATGCAAACAAAGCAACTGGAAAAAGTACCTCTTATTTTCCAGAGGATTGTATCATTGTTAAATTTACTTTATTGCATGGGTTAGAACTTTTTTACATTGGTATTCTTTATAAAAATTGAAGTGCTTTACCAGGGGAGATATCTGATGGAATAGGGCTGATTTCTCCAATTAACATCTTTTGATGTAGTTGCTTGATATTGAAAGGTTCCACAGTGAAGGGTAATCTGCCAGTTAGCATAGCAAACATGCTTACGCCTCTGTCAAAGAAAAAGACAAACATCAGAGCTCCATATAATGCTAAAAAATATTTATTTAAAAATCCCACACAGTTACGGGTCAGTTTTCAGAGATTTGCCTTCGGCATCAAGAATAAGGTTACAGATTACCTCTAAGCAGCAGTTTGTACTGAATACACATCTTACACCTTTTTTCTTTGTGTAAATGCCATTTTATCTAGAAAAGAATGTTGTGGGAACTGCATATAAAATAGAGTGTACAGTGAGTGACTGGAAAGGCTGGAGTGTTGAAAGTGGAAACCTGCTGTTTATTTTAAAAATAAGCTAATTGGAGTGACAGTGTAATGTACCCAGCCCATCAGAATAAAGCATTTTGGTTTGGAGGCTGAGTGACAACACAGAACTGGGACTGATGCAACAGATCTTGTTCCAAATAGCAATTCAGTTCTTCTTGCTTTGCTCAGATTGCTAAATTAGGTGTGACTTATGCCTAGAAGGCATTCGTGTGGTAACAGCTTGCTGTTGGCTGAAGACTTAAAACTTTAACTCTTGCGAAAGATTAACAGTCTGCTAGCAGCAATCAGCAAACTTTGTGAAGGTTTACCATTCACTTTGGAGAAGTACCAACGTTTGGAAAACTTGCTTAGCTGTCCTGAGTTTGTGAAGAGGGAGGTTTCCTTGAACACTCTCCATGGTACTTCCTTTCCCCAGCTGAACCACACTGCCACAACAGCACTGTTCTTCATCATAGACTGAATGATAGAATAGCCTGGTTTGGAAGGGACCTTAAAGATCATCTAGTTCCAATCCCTCTACTTTGGGGAGGGACACCTTTCACTAAACCAGGTTGCTCAGAGCTCCTTTCAACCATCCTCTACCATTTCTCTACAGAATTCAACAGAGATAGTAATTTTAGGAATTCAGGCAATTCTAATTTAATTGACCTGGCTGGTACATTAGTGGAGATGATGATGATGTTATCTGAAAGACAAATCTGTGGTGTGCTCAACTACAATCTTCGATTAATGTTTTCAAACAGTTGAAAAACTATGAGAAGATGATGGCACCACTGAAAAACCATGAGAAGATGGTGGCACTTTTTTCTAAATGTTACATTGGATTACATTTGGACCACTGACCTGTGGATAAATGCTTTTTATTAATCTGAATAGGACTTGTCTTACTTCAACCATCTAAACCCTAGGTATCAATAGTTATCAGTGGAAAGAGACAGGCCTCATTATACGGTTATTTAAAGCTACAGTTAAATGTCTCAGGAAATAAGTTGTCTCCATGCACTGATAGTAATGAAACATTAACTGCCTGGTATAACCCAGATGCCTAGTTTTTAAATGGATAAATTTAGTGAAGATCAATCTCTTCTCACTTTACCATACCTTCTGATAAATTTATTCCTTAAAAGTAAAGCTTTTCAAAACTTTTGGATTAATTCTTTGAGTAAAACCCCCCAAAGATACAAACAGTGCTAAGAGGAAATGACATTGAGTTGACTGAAGTAGCAACTATTTTGTTCTATAATACCTAGTAGAATGTGGATTAAATGTAGCTGAAGTTGGAGGGAGAAATGGATGTATAATGTCATTACAAAGTTAAAAACATTTTTCTTTGTAGCACTAGAAAAAAAAGTAAAAAATTTTATGCCTGAGGTGCCGAATCTGTCTGCGTTAAACACTAAGGGCCATCCGTAAGTTTTATGTAGCCCGCAAACTGTTATAAGTGAGCTCAGTAGATGGTTCTAAGGTTACTGCTTTGCCCTTATTCGGATATCTGAAATGTGAAATTAGTGTTATCCTATTCAAGTGCTGACAGCATCCTCTAGACCCGATTAATCTGTGTTATGCCTAAATAAATTCAGAGCAGCACTCTTGAAAACCAGACTTATAGGGAAGTAATTTGGTGGCGTGTATCCCTGCTGAAACTGTGTGCAAGAAGCAGTAGGGTGGCAGGGTTCATCTGAGGGGGTTGGTATGTACAAGTTCTTTCTCTGGCTTTTCGGTAAAGGTTCCTATATGCAGATATCTGACCTTCTGCTGACTTCTCTTGACACAGGGTTCCTCCAGAATAGCGTGTGTATTGATCATTCATTTTTTTCTCCACTGTTTTGCAATGGATGCACATTTCAAGATGCTGAAGTGTTGTTTTTTTTTTTCTGATATATCTTTGCTTTTGCCATTGATGCCCCAAAGCCGAGAGCCACGAACCCATTTATATCGGTCTTGCCTAAACCATTCAGCGATTCAGTGCTGAGAGTGTTTCGATAAGTGCATTTTTAGATCTACTTACATGGACCAGACATCCACCTTTGGACCGTATTTCCTATGCGCAAGGAGTTCTGGAGCAGCATAAGCTGGGCTTCCGCACTGGGTATGTAACAGCTCCTGCGAGAGACCATCGAACTTTGCTGTATTGCTCAGTCCAAAATCTGACGGTCACAAAAACAAAGGCAAAGAAGTTTTAGTCTCCTCTCAAATTGCTTTCACTTTACCAATTATCTGAAGACAGGCGAAAGACAAAACCAGCAGCTAGCTGTAACATCTATTGATGCCTCAGCTGTAGTTGCCAATTTGGGTTTGAATAAATGTGCTGTGAATTAGCAGAGGAATTACAGTGAAGTTACACAGCCGTGGATCTGGTTTGGTTGATTTTGGTTTAACTGTTCTGTTTTGCCTCTCTTGACTGCATGCTAGTACACAGCTACACAGCCACCTTAGCACAGCTTAATGAGCCACGGCATTCAGCTCAGCTGGGTGTGCTTTAGCTCATGGTAAATGTGGGGCAAAATGTACTAAATTAAGCCTTTTTCTCTGTATATGTGCATGTGTGCAAGGGGGAGGGAAGAGAAAGGTGTGATTGTAAGGGACTGGTTGGCTATAAAACAGGGGTGAAGAGTTGGTGCCCTTTTTTCTCAGAGGTGCTAAGCTTTTAAAGGTTTGGGAAATACCGAGTTAAACATGTGGCTTCTCTGAGAGTTAGCATCCCTTGTGGAGATTTTTCTGTGGGGTTTCCACAGAATAAAATTAGATGTTTCTCTGAACTGTGTTAACTGCTTGGTGCAAATTCTCTGATTTTTATCAATGTTTGCCTGACAACCCTAGCAAGATTTCTGTTGGTGACCAAAACAGTCCTTTTTTTCCTTTTTTTAACACATACCAAATGATGAGGTCTCTAGCTGAAGTAATGACTCAACAGAAACTAATGTTTTCATACCTGCATTTCAACCCAGAAGATTTATTTCTTTGTCTACAAATCACTTGTGCTAGGAACAGCTTTCTACACATAAAAGCTTTAATTGTTTCTTGCTTCTCCAGAAACACACAAGGGAAAATAAAAGGCAAAATTGTTTTCCTTGTTCTCTTAAAAATATGTTTCAGTTAAAGCTCAGATAAACAAGCTGTTAAGCTATACTTCATAACTTGCATTTATTCTAAAAGCTCAAATATGTTTATTGAATAAGCACAAGCTCACTCATAAAACATGCTGTTTGAAACTGTCGCTGAAGACACGCGCACACACACAAAAGCAGAAAACAAGCTTCAAGGATAGTGTGCACCTACCAATGATTTTGATGTTGTTGTTCTCATCAAGAAGAAAATTTTCAACTTTTAGGTCCCTGAGAAGAGACAGAAAGCAAACTTTAAGATGCCTGACGTCCCAGCTAACCATTTGCAGATAGTTTTTAGCAAAGTTTAATTGAAATAATAACAATAGTTCTGCACAGCTCAGCCTACAATTGTAACAAGATCCTTATTCCTTCCGTTTTCAGTTGGGAACATGGAAACTTTCTGTATTTCAGGGAATATTTTATGAGTATACATTTTAAAGAGACTGTTAATTTTAGGAATTATCTGTTCTGGAACTCCATTTATTTCTTCTTTCGAGTAAAAAATTTGCACTTAATGGACTGGAGATTTTTGGGTTTTTTTTGAAGTACTGAGCAATGCTGAACATTTCTGATTTCTTTGGGAGTAAATTGTGCCTTGGAAATATGAAGGGTAAGAAGGGAACTGGAAAGTGAGGCTTGCCTTGCTTGCAGAAGAGGGGAGGTGTACCAAAGCTGGTTCGGAGACAGATACCTTGAAAGTGGAGACACCTCTGCACTGATGGTCATGTAAACAGGGTCAACCAGAAGCAGCCATCCCCTCCCAGGAGGACATAATTCAGAGATGTAAGAAAAACTCTGTTAGCTGGCTCAGATACTTACTTGCTTATTGTGGGAATATTTATATATTTATAAATTAAAACCCAAAGCCAGAATATTGCTCCACTCTGGGGAGTGCCTGAAATGCCTGAAATCTTTTGCATCATGGAGGAATCCTCAGCCAGTGTAATTTGGGTGTTGGGAGCCACTCCAAGAGCCTGCAATGCTTTCCTGATTCCCACCAAAGCCTCCCACATGCCACTGGAGGCTTCCTTCATTTCTAGAGGAGCTGGGGGGATAAAAAAGTTTCAGAAGCAGCTCCAGGGACATGGCTTTCCCTCACATCTGCTCTGAAGTTGTGCATTTGTGAGCCCAAAGACCTCAGAAAGCATAGGGGGACAAACCAGAAGGCGGGGTGGGAACAAGGAGGAAGGGCTGGGTGAACTGGTGCTGCATGAACAGCACTGCACTGCTGCAGGGTGTGAAGTCTGGAGGTGTACCTGGTGGTCCTAACGAGTGCTTTTATGGGAGCTTCCTTTTGTCTCCATGGCTCTGGATGGGACAGCATTGCACTCAAAACAGTCTGCTGCCCCAGACTGAGAATGGTATGGGGATGGTTTTAATGATTTTAATAGGTTTCAATTTGAATAGCGTGTTTACCAGAGTGGCAAATAAACCAGTGCCCAAAAGCTGGTAGGTAGATTTAACATAGCTTTGTTCATAGTCTACTGATGTTATAATCCTGCACACTCTGTGGTTTAAAACCAGCTGTGTTTCAGGCCACTGCAAATCTGACATTTCTATCGGATTTAGCACTCCACAGTGCACTCTGATGACTTTTACTGTACTACAATTAAATAATGTTACATTGGATTGTTACAATTGTTGTTCCATAGGCTGAGCTGAGTGCTCACACAGTTAATAAAAATGTATGCTTTTTGCCTGAAAAACCTGATAATGACCACTATGAAAGTTTACATAGTGCCAGAAGTTATTTTGCATCAAAGATACATCTTGTTCTTTTATTTTAATTTTTTTTTTTTTTCCCAAAGGAACCTTTCCAAGAAATGTTGTAAATTTAAGCAACACCATGATTTTTTATTTTCTCATTCCCATGGGGATTTCAGAGAGAGAGCCTAGAGGGCAGCTTGTGATGTTTCTCCTGGTCTTTGGTCCAATAAGTATTCAAAGGGATATATGACATTTTTATACGGAAGAGTGGAAAAGAGCCAGGAAAAATTAGGAACTGTACATACAAGCAAGTAAATGTCACCTAGGAAGCACCAGATTTAGGAGTTGGTAGCTGACTGTATGCATGCACTAGCCCAATCAAGTTGCAAGGAATGTGATTCAGCTTACACATCTCTATTTGAGGTTTTTAAGCTCAGAAGCATTACCTCACCACTTGGCCATGTCCAGAGAAGGCACAGGGATAGTAAGCAGAACTCAGCTGATGAGTGTTAGCTTGTGGAGCTGTTGAACCAGATCTAGTGCCTGAGCCTTCTTATATTTGGCACACTAAAATGCTGTGTGCTGGGACAAGTGGTAAGCAAGTTAGTGCTCTGTCTTCTGCATCATTTTGGTAACTTTGACATAAAATCAACTGTGATCTTGCATGGACAAGAAAAGTTACTACCTGTTCTGTGAAAAACAGACTCAAACTTAATTTAAGCTGTAAGGATTTGATGGATCTGTGCTGATTTTAATGCCAAATTGGAAAAGTAAATCTCAAGAAACAAAATAGCTGTCTGAACATAGTGTAGAATTTATGTTGAGAGGTATCAATTTGGAATAAAAAGAGTCACAAATTTGGACAGTTTTTCAACAAGTGTAAAATTAAGACAGCAGAAAATATTGGTTTTCTGTGGTATATCCCGGGTTAAAAATCGGGAATGCCCATAAGACACATTTGAGCAAAAGTACATTGAATTAGTAAATTCCTAAGTGATGAGCTTGGGAATGTGACCAGGCACCTCCATTCTAGTAAAATAAAGGGACCTCCATGCATAGACCCAAAATTGGCACACAATCATCCATCTCATGAACTCATACCTGGTGAGATTTTACCAGGATCCTTCCTGTGGATCAGCAGCTCTTCCCCAGGCAGCTTGGGAACTCTCCTTTATTTGTGTCAAAGGAATGTAAAGAGTTGAGCTTTGCTCCATGCTTAGATGAGAAAATCAGATTGAATTTGTGAGGTAACTTTCCTATTTCTGTGCTCATCTTTCTGGGAACATTGTTGCCTTTTTTTTCAGAAGAGGACACACCCATGATTATCCTCGTTGGTTTGACCTCTGCAGAGAGTTGTTATAAATCACGGCTGCTGGAGCTGAGCAGGGAAACTCTTCCAGATTTTCCCAGTCTGCCTCTCCTATGAGGTCAAGGCCACAACTCTGAATCTCAAAGCCAGCAGCAGGTTGAGCGGAGTTGAGGTACTGCTGACTGACCCTACACCTGCGACCAAGCAAGGTGGCTTGTCTCCTGCCAGACCATGCAACTCCATAAACCCTATGACAAAATGCTTGAGAGCCAGGGATGAGTTTTCCTTTGGTTAGGGCAGTTTGATAGTAAATCAAGTCACCAGAGGAGCTCACGCCATTTTGTACCTGGTTAGTCTCAGGTTGTGAAGCCAAATTTTTCTCTCTCACAAAGCTTTCCCAGCAAAACCACACCAACAAAAAAAGAGAGAAGTAGGGAAAGAAGTCAGGCTACTCTCCAGCTCACTGTGAAGAGTTGTTTCCTAGCAAAAAGAAAGGTAGAGGGCTTGAAAAATTAATGAGGAATGTTGTCATGGGAAGAACGTAAATGTTATGATCATAAGCATTGAAGAAATGCTGTAAAATAGATTAGCCAGGGGAACCAGCAAGGCAAGGATGTCAATCTGGACTAATGGGGTGAAGCCCCTTGGATTTATTGTCTGATGGGTTTTTTTGTTTGTTTGTTTAAATTCTCTAGGCTGCATCATGTCCATTGCTTTCTTGTCTATTCCTTATTAATTAACAAATCCAATACAATGAAGTGCTGGGTTGCAAGCATTTCGAGTCACAAAGCACTTGTAAATGCTGAACCATCACATTCACAGCTTATTTGTTTCAGGATTGCTGTAATGATGCAGTCAACTGGATTACTTGTTAGGTCCTGGTGACTTTCTGGGTGAGTCCACTCACCATTTAAAGTTAAGGATCTGATTGACTGTGAATCATTAAGTAAAACAGAAAATTGGTGGGAAAAACTGCTTCTAGCCTATTCTCCCACCTAAAATGGAAGTATTATTCTGCTGCTCTTGGCACATGTACCAAGATCCCTAGCATGGGGGAATATCAGCTCTCCTTGTGTGGGCTGCTGAGGTTCCTCTAGCAGTTGCTGAAGTCGTGATTTGTCCTTGTAGTGCAAACGCCAGTATGGAGGAGCAGTGACCTGTCTCAGACCCAGACCTGCAGGACATGTAGAGAGCTGTGATTCCTCAATTTTCAGTCCTGAGAGATGTGTGGTTATTTCAATATGTTGTGGCTAACCAAAGGAAATCAATGTTTATATGCTTAGCCACACTGAAATATTTGAATTAGATACACATTTGTCACCAGTTAATTCTGAGATAATTGTGGCAAAGTATTGATTTGTTGTGCTCATCAGCTCTTATCCCTGGACTTTGTTACACTTCTACCCCAGGAGTGCGTAACAGCCTATAACAGTAATAACCACTACTGAGAATAAAATGCTTTATTAAAATGAGCTGAGAGAACATATTCTTCTTAGCAATCACTGTTTTTATGAGGGAAAAATAAAGAAATGCTCTTGTGAAGAAGAGCACACTGTGTTCTTGCACAATTTTTTTCTTACTGTTTGAAAGGGGAGAAGCATCTTACCTGTGAACAATTCCATGGCAATGCAGGTGCTCTACTGCAGACAGAATTTGCCAGGTGTATCTCCTTACTTCCCATTCTGCCAGCCTCTTTTTGTCACAAATTCTGTCCAGGAGGTTGCCACCGAGGCACAGCTCCATCACCATGTAATAGGAGTTGTCAGTCTCCAAGGTCTCATATAACTGAACAACATTGGGGTGCTTAATCATCTGGTGTATCTGTGGCTCACGCTTCATGTTTTTTAAAACATAGGAATCCTGCTTGGCTTTCCTCTTGTCTATGACTTTTATGGCTACCTAAATGGCAGGATATTTGCAAATTAGCAACAAGCTTTGCAACGAAGATTAGTTTTCAAAAGGGTATGACGTAAGCTGACATGGAGGAGGCTGTTTTTGACATAGTGTTAATAATAATCATTATCACAGAGGGAGACATTCATGACGGAAGAATACACAATACACTTTTTATTTCTCTTGAAGACCAAAATAGAAAGGCTGAACTCTGTCTTACCTATCCCTCCTATTATGTTAATAAATATGCACATATGAAATATTCTGAAATGCAAAAAATCCCTACATGCTCTATTGGTAACTGCATCTGCAAGGTAGCACATTTATTTTCTAACATACTCCCCTGCAACTTAGTCTGAAAGTCACTCAAGATGCTGGGTGTTATGGGCTGGGATTTGACCCTTTGTGGGAGCTAGTTGGACGGTGAAGCTACCGAAGCCACAAAAAAAGCAAAATTCAAAAAGTCACTTTATAGTAACCCACTTTTCCACACTTGTGTCTAGTGGTATGTTTTTTTAGCCTGACTGAGCTAGAGATAACAGAGTTTATCTGTGTCCTGCCATATAAATGATTGCTATTGGAGTGTCTGGCTTTTCACTAAATGTTGTCCATAGCTTTAAAGGTCAGATACACAGCACTAATTACTCAGTGAGGATTATTACGGAAAGCAGATTTGAAATTGTCCTTATGCCATAATCCTTCTCTCTTTCAGGAGGAAGATATCTTTGCTGCCTATATTTTATAATTGTGAAATTAGTTGCACTCAATACGTATTTGCACATGTAACTGATTATACATAAGCAATAAACTCATGAGGTTAATTTATGAGGATAAGGTTCAGAGGATAATCACTTAGTAGACTGTGTTTTGCAGATTAAATGGTCTGAAATTTTCTGCCATAAATTAGTGTGAGGTTACTTGCGATTCCTAGTGTGTTACACTTTCATTATGAGCTTACCTTCTCCCCTGTGGGGATGTGCAGTCCCTCCATCACCTTGGCAAAGGAGCCCTTGTTGATCATTTTGCCTACTAGGTAATTCCCAACTTGTTTGGAGTGAGGGAAAGTCTTCCCAGTCTCTTGGGGCATCTTGTTAAGAAAGGCAGGTATTTTTATATCCTTGAAGTTTTTCTCCCATTCTGGTAATATCCCATCCAAGTTACCAGTATCTGTCATGTTGTCATCCAAGCCTGCTTTCATTGCTGTGGGCATCCCTGGAGAGACAGATTTGTATTGCTACTTTCCAGATGTAGCTTGTGATTCACAGCAGATCCAGGCATTAGGTCTGAACATCTTGTAGTGCAAGTGCCATCCTGCTGATGACAGAGCAACTAATCCTTTCCCCCTGAGACTCCAGGTTTGTTACTGATCTCTAGTCTGGGCACACAGATCTGTTCAAGCAGAACCAAGTCGTAGATTATTAACCTAACCTGATATGCGATGTCAGTTAATGCCCCAGACCTGCCAAGTCAGATGACACATAATCCCAGCATTAGCCTGGAATACAAGTCTCTCTTCCTCCTCTAATAGTTCCCAAAACACATGTTCGTTTTAAGTTGCACCAAACTAAACCGAATCACAGTTTTCCTGGCATGCATATGGCTGGTGTGCAAGGACACAAGTTTATTCTAAAAACACCGTGGTAGCATGAATGCAAACCTGAGTTGTGTACCTGATGCTGTGCAAGCATTTATTTACTTGCTGTGTAAAACATAGAAATATATATGCACTTGTAGCACGTTTAAGTCCTGACCTGACTCCAGGTCTTACAGATGTCTTTTGCATTTTGTGGGATATGATTCCTGTTGTCTGTGCAGTCAAGACAATGAGTGTGTGTGTGTGTGTGTGTGTGTGTGTGTGTATGTGAGAGAGAGAGAGAGAGAGAGAGCGAGCAAGAGAGAGAGAGCTTTTTCCTCAATACAGCAAGGACTGACAAAAAAGAGGAAAATTTGAAAAAAAGAGGAGTTTTCTTTTCTACAGCTGTTATCTATGAATATCTGTCTTCATTACCTGGGTTCTTTCCAAAGTCATGGAGAGAGAAAAGAGCTTTTCCGAAGAGTGCTTTCACATACCTGCAATTTGAGCTGGGAATTGCCATCTCTCTCCACTGACTACAGTGAAATCTTTGGGACCCAAAGCCCTTCCCAGAACTTAGTGCGATGACAAATCCTTTCTCCACCCTTCGTCACTTGGAGGTGAAAAATAAGTGGTACCCTGCTTGTCTGATTTGACTTCTGAAGCCCATGAAGGGCAAAAATTTTCCAGCGTGAGTGAAAATTAGAAGGAATTAAAAAGAAAAAAAAAGTGTTTAAAATCCCAAATGGATTTACTGTACGCTTTGCAGTTCAAACTCTCATGGGTGAGTTCAGTGCATTGCCATCCGTATGCAGCTGCTTGCAGGCACAGAGCAACCATTAGCCTCAGGGTGTAAGTAAAAGATAAAGTCCCACTAAGCTGAGCAGGTGGTCACACTTTGAGATATATCTGTTGCCCAGCTGGAATGGGACTTTGTCTCATAACTTAGGATGAAGCCTGATACAAATGAGACATTCTTTTGAGGGAAGAACAAAGAAATTGTCCGTGATTTGTGCTTACTATTTGCTCTGCCTCTTCTCTGTCTTCCTAAACCACTTTTCCTTCTAAAAACAGGAAAATAAAAGTGAGGCCAACCACTGTATAGAACAGAAACACCATGTTTCTGGCACATTTCAGAAGAAAGGAAAAACCTCTTTAAAAATACAACAAACATTTAAAACATGATAGCTAGCTAACTTAACTATTGCTATTTTTGGGGAGAGTCCCAGCCTGACACCTTTAAAAATGTTGAAATCAAAAAGCTTCCAAATACCTCCCAAAGTAATTTTCTTGGCACAGTGAAGGATTGAAAAAAGGAAGGCATGACAGAAGGAGCAAAAGAGGGTCCACCTCTGTGTAAGGGAGTCAATGACTGGTGATCACAAGCCAAGTGAAGCTGAAATGCTGGGTGAGAAGGGAGCAGCCCACTAGATGCTACAGGTGTCTCTGCTCTATGGTTAAGCTGTTATGTGATGTGCTTCATTGAAACGTGAAAAAAGTGTGAGAAGAGACCAAACAGAAGAGATCTCTGAGAGAAGAGAGGTGCCAATGAGGAATAATCTTCAGCAGAGAAGAAGGGTTAGCACGGTAGAAGGAATGACCACCTTACTGGCTTAAAAACCAAACATCCCTCCTTCCCAAACAAACCTTGTGGAGTAACTACCTTGCATGCATTTGCGGGGTTGGATGGGGAAACAGTTCTGCTTCCTTGAGAAATTAAAAAGAACCAACCAAACAAACACAAAGATCTGAATAAGCTGTATCGTTTTCCTATCAGCAAGTGAAAAAAAAAAAAGTATTTTTGCATAAATTGGAGACTACTTCTATGTTTAAGAAAAAAAACTTCACTTTAGCACTCTATATTCTTACTACCCTTCTAGGGAAATGAAGAGTGTTTCTCAAGATATCCATGTTACTGATCCAGAAAACATGAGGCTGTGTGGGTGCAGGAGTTCACTTTATGCAAAGGCCAGGCTAGTTAAACAATCTCATTGGGTTCAGCAGAAATAAAACAGCAGAAGGAGGAATTTGTCACTTTCCAGCCACCATCTTGGATTTCCTCCTGTGAAGCAAAATCCTGCCTGTAGCTGTTTCCAAATCCCTTCTTGTTTTACATTAGAGATGAGGCAATGTGGTCCTAGTTGCTGGGTTTTTTTGCTATTGCAGCATGAAGCCTTGGTTTAATCAAAGGCTGTGGTTTACTTCTTGGAGAAATTCTTTTGGAAGTCCTAATTTATACTCTTGTGAATAATGCCAGTTTTGTAAGATCTCGTGTGAGATTTTTCAAAAGGGCCAAAATGTCAATTTCCTAGAGCTGTGAATTCCCTCTGATTTGACTCAAGAGTTCCCCCAAAACCTGGATTTCTGGGATTGCAGACCATAGGCTCTACCTAAAGACGTGCTTTCCACAGGCACCATGGACGTGCCGACTTGGTGGAGTCTGTGTTGCTGCGTGGTAACAATGCTGCAGTGGGCTGGGAGACAAGGCTTATTAGTCAGGGGACAGCATGCCACTGGAGACAAGTCTGGTTAACTGGGAGGTAGAATTCTGCTCTCAGACAAAAGTCATCATCTCCTTCTGGATCGACATTGCCACGGAGGTGTACCGGCACGCACAGAACTTACGCGAACATCTCTTTTCCAAGAGTGGTGCTTTAAGAGTCACATTCTTCGGTGCTTTGGCAATGCTCCCCACTTCCTTGACCTCTTTTCCACTAACTGCTGCTGTCTGCTGCTTGAGGTATTAATGGTGCTGGCTTAGGTCCTGAGCTTGACCCACTGGGAGGGTCTTGAAAGTTGTGAACAGGTCATATTTCCACACCACTTAGGTTACCTGGCTGTAGGATGTAGGCTCAGCAGCTCCTTCTAAGACTGAAAGCTTTTCAAGTTTTGTGCTGAGAAGTGGGGATTTCCTTTTCAGAGAGGGAAATCCAAGATGGTGGCAACTAAATGTGGTGAATGGAGCAAATAGAGGGAAAAAATTAGTTCGAAGATATGGTAGAAGGAATTTAATCTAAATAACAACCCCACAGTCTGTATCATAATAACTCTTAGATCCTGAAACCACTTCAGTCTGTGTTTTATAATGTATGTAAGACATGCCCTTATTGCACTGTAACACCTGCCATATTGTAAGTTATTTCTGACTTCTTATGCGCTTTTTGGCAGCCATGAAGTTTACTTTAAAAGTTACTGCATGTGCAAGTTCAGCAGCTTTTCTGCAGGATTTACTTTACTGCCATGTGTTAAGAAGGCATGCACTCAAGGAAGGGCACATTCAGAGTCTCCTCCCAGAATGAAGTAAATCAGAGATTGCTCTCTTTGAGTGTCCTAGTATTTCCTTAGTCAAAGAGGTGTCTGTTCTTCACCACCAAAAGATCAGTAGAATCAGAAACATATGGGCTGTTATTTTCTCTGCATCAATCTGGCCCAGCACTCATGTAAGTGAATGGGAATATTTCTTTTGTCTTCATAAGGGTTTGGATGAGGATGTTAAAGTGTAAAAGACCTTATTCTCCATAATATATTAAATTTTAATTCATGTAAGTGTATTTCCAAGATGTCACTTGTGAACATGTTTCACTCATACAATCCATACGATCACTAAATTTATGTCTGATTCTACACTGATTCCTTAGGCTAGCTATTAAATTTAAAGATGAATGGGTTTACTTTGAAGATAGTTTTCGTCTTCTGTCATGCAATAGATGCTTACTAGATTTGCAAAAAGCTTCTCATGCATATTCATGTTTATTTTAATATAACTTTCCTTTTCTTGGAAAGAAATATTGCATGCTTAATTAATTGTCCATGAGTACCTATTCATGATACATTTTAGATAGAGTTTTTATGTCAGACTTATATTTTCTCTAATGTCTCTGTTTTTCAAACATGTTGGCAACTTTGGTCTAGTAATCCTTACCTGATTCTTTGAGGTAGCCTTCAAAGTTTCATTCGTGTTTCAGTATTGTGTCAGGTTCTTGAATGTATTCAAGAATATCAAAACCAAGAAGCATCCCTAAGTCTTTGAGCAGAGCCAAAACTAGATACCTGGAGTCAAGCATGTCAGTCGAAGGCTTTGTGATACCTCTCAGAAACACATCCCACTACCATTCACTTGCCACTCAAGGGCATCTTATGCCAAAAGTGGCTTCTGTTGGCTATTCGCAACACTATTAACAATGGTATCTTTCAAACCCTGTGGATACTCACAGATTTTATCTTTAAATCCCACATATTCTTCAGTGTTATGCTATGATGAGAAGTACTAATCCTTCATGTGTGTGTACCAGGAATGGCAGAAGTATCTCTGCAATCTACTTCCAATTTGGCTTGAAGGAAACAATGATGGTAGAAGCAACAGTAATTTCCCAAACCCAAATCATATTTGGTCTCTACCACCAAAAATGCCCATAGATTACGTTTATATTAGTCTTTTGCAAATTGAACTGAGACATTCTGCTCTTTTCACAAAAGTATTAAGAATTTCTGGTCAGAGGTGTGAGGTGGATTCAGATTGCTGATAGAAGTGAAGAGTTTCAAAGATTTTGCTGAAACTGGAGTTCATTTTTCTGTTACATCAATTTGCTTTTTTTTGCTCCAAAGGACAAAATAACACTTTCATCTTTACTCTCAAATCATAAACATCTAATGCAGATTGTGAAGATTTGGGTTTGTTGAGGCTTTTTCGGTGACTGGAACAAGATGCTCACCAAGGTAACTGCAAATACTACAACATCTGGATTGTTTTACTTATTTACTTATAGCACGATGAAGGATCAAATTATTATGCACTTAGAAACAGGGTATTGCTAGGGTTATTTATTTACTTTTTGACCTCTGGCATTTCCAGTTGACTTTGTGGGGCTGAGTTCCAGAATAAGACACCTTGACCTGATCATTTACAGTTAGGTGTCCTCATGGGGGCCAGTTGCCCAAATTCAGGCATCTAGTGGTGTTTGAATTGCCTGCAGGTGTCCTTTCAGCTTTCAGATTCTGCTTAAGACAGACATGGTTATCCCCGGAGTCCCATGTCATCTCTGCCAGCCACATGTGGGTGTCTTGGATACCGTGGGGTGTCTCAAGTGACACTAGACAGCTACATTAGACAGTGGGACTAATCTCTCAGTGACCAGATAAAGATAAGTCACTGCCTGGGCTTCTCCAATAGTATTAGGATCTCCATGGAGTATAGAGGGAACTCGGAGCTTCTTCTTGCTTGTAGCTATTTCCACGAAGCCATTTTGATCTCAGACAGAAACCACTCCTTAATGTGCTAAGTGTGTGTGTGAAGATGATTCTTTGCCCTTGATAACTTGTTAATTTAAAAATGGTTTTTATCACTTCAGCATTGAGAGGTTTTACATGTAACATTATGATTCCCAGCAGCTTAATCACTTCAGGAGATGAAGTTGTATTGCTGGGACTATTTACTGATTAGGTAAAGTCAGATCTCATTATTACCTTTCTTCATTAATGTCTTTTGGGAAAGGATAGTTGTGTTCTTGTTTTTGTGAGCTTGTCTTTATTGAACTCAGGGGAAATCAACAATATCAAACTGTAACTCTTGATGAATTGAACTTAGAATGAACTCCCTTTTTTTTATTAGTTTTGTGTTGTTTGTTTTATATTTGCTTTACTGCTCTGAATATAAGAAAGTGATACTATTATTGTCTGAAGCCAGTTGTAATCAACAATTTTTTTCTCCCTTAAAACTCTCAGTATAAGCCTAACACTGTCCTTGCTCAAGTCAATGAAAAACTATCATGGCAATAAATAGTCCTGAAATCCCACTGAAGATGGCTGGAGATCATACCATTTCCTAATACATTTTAATGGGAACATATGCTGGACTTTCAATTAGCAATGGTCACTGGAGAACAAGAGAAGGGTGGACAATTACAGAAAATTTGTTTCTTAGACATTTTGCTTGTGTTTAGAGGTTCAGTATACTGCTGGTAGCAAAGAGGCAAATTAGTTTGTATGATTGTGAGATTTCTTCTTAATTTCCTTGTCTTTCAGTCCTCACCATCCAGAGTTTTCAAGCATGCAGTACAATACAGGAGTGGTGTCCTCTGCCCGGTTACCAAGATTACTAAGATACTGAACATGTAAAGGTCACAAATTGAACAAGATTAATGCATGCTTTTGTGATGTCAGGAATACAAATAATTATGTTACAGTACCCATTTTCTTGGTTGTCCATCTGCTGCTGAATAATACAGTTCTGTTTTGAATCGCATCTTCTGTTTGTTGTATTATATTTTGCAAGAAATGTAATACGCTGTTTACAGGTTGCTTTTCTACGGTGGCATTTTTTTGAGGCCACCTGGCCACCATGTGCATGGTCACTGACCACAGGGAAAAATGAAAGCTGAGGAGACCTGTCTCTTTGCAAGCTCCACAGTTTCTGAGAGCAGGAATTCCCCATTGCAATCTTGCGAATTGATAAGCAGTGCTCTGGTGATAGCTGGGCTTCCGAGTTGTGCGATTTTTCAGCCAAGCTGAAGTCTAGTCACTTGTACCTGGCAGAAGTGTAAGAAGGTAAGAGAAAGGCTGAATCCCTTGTTGTTACTGACACACAGTTCTTGCAATGGGAAAAGAGCGTGTAACTTTTGTGCTTTCTTCTTACTGAAGGGTTAATTAGTCTCGAGGGATACAGCTCTTACTGTGACAACTGTCCTTGCTCCCAGATGAGAAAAGGAGAGATGTTAATACTGTCTGGGTGATCTAAGGGAAAACATAATACCCCAAATGAGCAGCATGAGACTTTCACAGCATAAACTAAACTCTCTATGAAAATTGTGAAGAACACAGCCTAAGTGAAGATCTCCACCCTTTATCCCTGTATATCTTTTTTACAGACTCCCTTCTACCATGCTGTAACCTTCATATGCATGGGTTTTTAATCTTTGAACAACACTAAAATGGTAAAAAAAAAAAAAAAGGGAAAATATTAACCCATTCTCTGAGTGTCTTATCTGGGTTGTTCCCTTAACACCTTTCCATTAAATGGATTGTTTTGTGAATTTAAAAATAAGAATAAGGATTAAAGACCATGTTTGCATGCAAGTTATTTAGTTTCTTTATTTACATGGACATCTGCAGAGTTTGTACCAACAAACTCAGCAACAGGGATGAACTGGAGTGTACAGCCTATTAAGCAGCCCTATTGACAAGCTGCCACATTTAAACTGACCTGGAACTTTTTTATACCATAACATTACACTGAGAACATGACAGGGGTGCCCATTTTCAGAAACAGTTACAAGGAAAAAGAGGAGACAAAACCTTTTTCTTCAGAAGAACCTGTGCAGAATGCAGTTTGTACTGCCTTTGAATTCTCATTCCTCTGTGGATCAATAAATTAAGTATCACATGAATACCAGATAGCAAATGAATCTCTGCAAAGGAGAACTCCCTGCTGTGGGTTTCTGTCTTGCCATGAAAAGTGTTTGATCTGGATTTGCTGTCAGAAAAAGAAAGAGCTACTTCATCATCTTTGGGGATTTTTGATTTATTAGATAAAACTTATGGGTACTTGTTTCTCAGCCTTAACCTGAGATGGTATGTTTTTATTCATTTATTCCTTTGTTAGAGGGTCTACTTTTTGGTGGAGAATAACAAACTGAAAAGTAAGTAGCTGGAGTGTTTGTAGTGACTGGTCTTTGAGAAGGGAGCCCTATGCTGGCAGGCAAAAGGCTAACAAGGGCAGAGCAATAGTTCCTGCAAGCCTTCCTTGTGCTAGCAGTGTTTGGCAGGGCCAGAGTTAAATCAATACTGGATGCACAATTTTGGAAAGGGTTAATACTCCTCATGCCTTATTGGATGGACCCCTCTGCACTTCCTCCAGAAGAGCAGGGAACACTGATGGGTGTGCGGGGGGCTGCCTGCTGGGCCATGGGCAGCAGGGTCTCCTCTGTTAAACTGTAATACAGGATGTTTTACACACGGCAAGGTAATTCCCCACTGATTTATGTTAGGAGTACAGTCTGGCAAATATCTGGTGCAGGTTAAGGGTGCCTAGGCTTTTGTGCATATGCATGTAGTTTTGCCTCCTGAAACACTTTTGCTCCGTATATCTGGAGCTGTGTTGTATTCTTGGCCACTCTCTGGGAATAAATCCCATGTGCTGTGGGGTTTTCTTGGGGTCTGTGCTACCACAAGAGGGAGCGCAGTGGCTGGGGAGGGCCCGGGGACACCACACAGCCCAGCAGCCAAAGGCATCCCTTACAGGACACCCATCAGCGTTGGCAGGTTTATTAAAAAGCAAAGGCCCACTTGAGAAGAGGATGAGGCAGGAATATGTTTTGTTTTTAGAGTGGAAAAGGATTTTTTTCCCCTATTCACTCAGTCAAGGCCAAGGTAGTGGTGGGTTAAGCCCACGACCCCTTCTAGAAGGATAATTGTGTGTGCTGTGTTTGCTAGGCAAACATCATGTACATGTAACACGTGCGACAGTGCTGGCAAGTTGCTTATAAATCAGATAATTAAAGATGTAGCTGACTGTAATGTCTTGAAGGGGGTTTAACATTGGGCAATGACTTTTATTTACAATTTAACAGTTAAACATATTATACTGCATAAATCTTGAAATGGCTTGATTATAAAATGTGTTTTGGAAAGTCCATGTGCCTTCCCCACAGAGTGCTAAACCTGGTGAAAAATGGGTAGCATCAATAAACACCAAACCTTGTACCAATAAATGTGTTCCCTTCATTACTCAAAGAGCCCAGAGTTATGGATGTATAAAAAGCCCATTCTCCCCTACAGGGGAATAACACATGTAGGGTAGAGGAAACTCAGTGAATTTCAGCATGCAGTTTCCTGCTCATTTCCCCATGGGAGAGAAGTGGGTAAGGACTTAGGGCTTTCTTTCTCCATAGAACAAAATTAATAGTTGTCTCCCTAATTTACAGAGGGAACATCTTCTCTAGTTAGTTTTTCTACAGACTGCTTTTGCTGTCATCATTAGGTGCCGCTAATGCATTTTTTAAAATCATTGGGCAAATAATTTGTGTGTCCCAGTCCTGCCATTAGCATGAGAGGGATGGGAGCTGTGTGTCTGTACAGCACTCCAGGCACTCCGATAGACCTTCACACCAGCACAGTGTTTGTCCCTGAATTGCAGCCTTTGTGATCTTGCAGTCCTAATGGGCAGTGTGAGATCTGCTGTGTTTCTGAATAAATTAAAATTGCGTTGTTGCTATAAAATTATGTGGGATGGTTTTAACGCTCCCTATATTATGTGTGCTTTCTGTACACATATAAAAAATATGCAAAGACAGGGGTTGTGTAATTTCTCTTAAATGTCTAAAGAAACCTGTTCATCTGATGCAGATAAGGAACAGTAGCATTTGTTGATTCATATCACTGCAGCAGCATCTACCTTTTTTAGCCCATGAACTGAACTTGGGAATTGCCCCAGACTCAATCTGGTGCACATGAAAGTTTCTGATGGGAGGCAGATGCCGGCTCTGTGGGGGACATGGAGAAGACTGACAATCTGGTCCATGATTTTCTCTCTGGTTTGAGGTATGTGTGTGTGTGGGGGGCATGTTTGTCCACACTCTCTTCCTCCCTCTTGCACCCCACAAAGATGTATTCCTGACAGACCAGGGTAAAATTGGGGACATTACAGTGACTGAGTTTCCAAATCTCATTTTTTGCAGCAAGACTTCTTCCTTCAGTTGGCCCATATCTCAATTTGAGCCTAAGAGATATCTTTTCCCAGACTTTAAATCAGATCCAGAGATGGGCATATACACTGACTGTGTGTGTTGAATGTTTCTAAGTATCTGCAAATTTATGACAACTTTAGTTCTTTTAGATTATTCCCTTTTTCTTAAGTGACTTTTTTAACCTGAAGCTTATCTTGAGTAAGGATTTTCCCATGCAGATTTTCCCTTGGTCTCGAAGGAAAGGTTGAATTTGCTTCAGGGTTTTTTTTTTAGAAAACTTTCCCTTTTGCACCTGACTTTCTCAAACATAAATCCCAAAGAAAGCATGAAGGCAGAAGTGCTCCCCACCACACCTCTGTGCAGTCTCTCTAAAAAATCGAAGCAGGAGTTTCCCCAGACATGACAGTTGTTGCAGATGCATTGCCCCTGTGTGGCAGATGAGAGAATAAACAACAAATGGGAGCAGAGAAGTGCTGCTCCATGCTGTACCAATGAGCACAGGATAAGAGCTCCTGTAAAACAAAATAGACTTTTTGCCCTAAACTCTTTTCAAGTGCCATAAAATTGCATTTATTTCAGGCATATTTCCTTAGCTCTTGTTTTCATTATGGTTTTCTTGAAGATTTTTGTTGGTGTTTCTGAGCACAGACCGCATGTAATTCCTCGGACAATCAGAAAGATGCTTATTCTGAAAATTCACTTGAGCTGCTGAATTTCATGAGCTGGCTTTTCCCTTTCCATGCTAAGGGTTGATTTCCCTGTAGCGGGGTGGCAGCCAGTGGCTCTTAGCTGTAGTTAATGTTTGCCCCCAAAATATGGAAGGAGATGCTCTGCAGACCCTCATGATGCTTCTTCTCTGAGTGCCCTACCCAGGCCAGGAGGCTGCTTGGTCTGAACCAGGCTGTGGTGGCTGGTTTATCCAGACAGGAGAGACCCTCTCCTGTAAGCTCTTCAACACAAGTGTGTCACCTTCGGGAAACGTGCTTTTGTCACTAAATATCTGACAAAGTTCTAAGAACTTATAGTTTTGGACTTTTAACATATTCTGTTAGTGAAAGCATGAGCTGGTAGTGGGTTGTTATTTTCCCTTGCTGCAGACAGCAGTAAAAGTTATAATAACTTTGTTCTTTTGTTTTCCCCACTTGCAGAAATCCTTATTACCTAAACATCACCTCTGACCTTCTTTTATATATTCAGTATGCATTTTATTAACTTCTTTTTCATATGGGACATGTGGGTGTCTGCCCCTTGGAACAAAGTGAACAAAGTTTGCACTTCTGATGCAATGAGCAACAGTGAGACAGTTTACAGAAGAAAAGTAAAGGAAAAGTTATGGAGATGTGTGAATTAAATCTGTGCATAAAGAATCAGAGTTTCTTTGGGCTTACTGCTGCAACAAACCTACTGTACTTAATGGGATTCAGGTAGGGAAAGTGGAGTGCATCCTTATCCCACCCCTTGCATGCACTTTATGCAGAGACGATAAATTTCAATCAATTGCCTGAGGAATTTATTTTCACAGCACCTCTTTACTTTCCAGGCTAAGAAACAAAGCATCCGGCCCTTCCCTGCCAGTAACACTGGAGGTTTTGCATTTATTATACATTTGCTGAAACAGTATGCGACAGTGAAAATTTACTAGATGTTGCAGAAAGAAGCAAGGGAAAGTTAAAGCCCAGTCTAGAAATAAAAAATGAGCACTGTTTGCATGTACTTTTATTGATTTCTGACAGCAATGTTATTTTCAGGAACAACAGAAGGGAAAAGAATTTCAGTCTTTGAATGGATGAGTGATATACTACCCTCTCCTTTTTAAATAGTCTTATATATTTATTTTTTTGTGCTGGTGTGTGCATGTGCAGAAGAGTGTCTACCTAATTGGCCTCAAGAGAGGATTAAACTAAATAAAATCACAGCCCACGGGGGGCCTCTAAATATGGAATTTTAATTTGAAAATTTTTGTGGGTTACAGTGTAATTCAAGCTTTTCAAGCTTTATTAGTGCGCAGTCATTTGTGCAGCTTGCAAAGCTCCGATCTCTGTGAGTTTGATATGCCCACCGCTGCTCAAGCAGAAGACAGAGAGCTCTCTTCAGCTGTGAAACACTCTCAGTGACATAACAAAAGCCCTACTGTAAATAAAACACATGTTCATAACAGCGACAGGAGGGGGCAGAAACAGGCAACACGCATCCAGGCAGTGACACTGCTTGAAAGTGGTACTATATAGAGGTAGTGACAGTCAAGAAGCATCTCTGCTCTGCCTACCTCAGAGGCACTGGGAGCAGATAGGAGTAAATACCAGTGATTTTACATATTCTCTTGTAGTAAAAGTCAAAATACGCAGCTTGGTGTAACTAATTGCTGTAGAAGGAAAAATGAACCAATAGTGCTCGTTGCTGTGAAACTGTTAATGGAGAACTTATGGAGAGAAAGTCCAAGTTCTCTCATCCAAATTGGAATGTGAAAGAAATCTGTTGGAAGGTGATGACAGAAATGAAGTAAAACAGTTGTTTCCTGATCCATGTGCCAGATGTGTCACATACTGTGATAAATAAGATCTGCATCTTACACTCCAGAAATTGGAGAATATTACAAGCGTTTATTATAGTGAGGTACAAAAAAATGTACTTGAAATGCTTTGTTTCTCCTGGCACCAAGCAGTGAGAAGTTATTGCACAATGCCTGGAGCTGCTAATTCTTTTGTTTAGGTTCAATCCAACACAGCCTATTAAAAGCTTAAATTCAATTTTATTGTTAAGGTATTTATTAACTGATTATGAAAAGACATTAAAGGGCTCATAATTAAACTACTAAATTGTTCGTTACCTTGACGAATCCCCCATTTTCCAAGACTGACTTTCACAGTATATAACATCAGGGTTTTAATTTAAAGAAGAATGCCACTCACAGGAGAACCCCAGCTTTTGTTTCAGCTCTTGAGTCAACCCCAGGCTGCCTTGCTGCTGTTCATAAGCCCAGAGTATTATGGCAGACAACCGAATGCACTGGTGGCACTTCTTGGAAAGACTGCTCTGTACCTTTGTGGCATGTTGTCACACATTTGCGGAAATAGGTGCTTGTTGATGTTGGATAACCCAGTCTTGTTACTCAGGAAAAAAGTCTCATTGACATTTGGCCCACAAGCTTTTGAAAATGTGTGTTGCGAACAGCTTGCTAGCCCTGCCGAGACTGAGGGCACATGCTTCCGGGCAAAGCAGATTCTGAGAATAAGATGGAGTTCCCCCAGATTCAAAGCATGGGAAGACACAGGAAGATGAGTGACTGAATCTGCCGCAGCAGGTCAGCATAGGACCTCAAAGAGTCTGCAGACCCTCCAAGTCAATGATTTTATATAGGCAATTTTGAAGGCCTTGTGCCTTCATCCAGAGGGCTGATATTTGGGTGGGATGAGATGGATGCAGGAGGCAGACAAGAGGGTTGAGTCTCTTTGTGTTTTCCCTTTGGAAATTGCTCTGTTCATCAGAAAGATCCTATGTCCAGTACCTGCATCAGGGATGAAGGGGAGACTGGGTTGTCTACCGGGAAGTCTGATGGCTCTCAGCTGGCTCTGGCTGCCTGCATCCTCACAGAGCTCACCTGCAGAACTGAAATACTCAGCGACCTTCCACACAGACTCCATCAGGAGGCTTTTACTATTAGAACAAACAGAAAGTACATGTCTGATTACCACAGGTAGAGATTAAAGCTCAAACCCCCTGATAAGCATGTATTGGGTGAACCTCTGCAGCCCCAGGAACCTGCTGATGAACAGCAATTCGCAGGATACGTGAGCTGTCTTTAAAAACGAAAACCAATCTCATGGTTGCTATGCCCATGATGACCCAGGGGAGGGATAGGTCCCTTTACTGAGGTGCTGTGCCCAGCAGTTCAAGAAGCTTTCCCAGCCTGGCTGGGGCATTAGCCCATGGTATGTTCACTCTGTGTGTTCGCTCAGAGCTGCAGTGGGTGTCCCGCCTGTCCCCACACTGTGACATGGGGACATTCTGATCAGGATTCATCTCACCTGATCCTGAGCACCTAACGTAGGCTGAAGTGAACTCTACCCTCGAGTGCCCCTGTCTCTCCTTTGCTGATGAAGGGATAATGCCTGTAAATGAAACCCACCCTGGTTATCACTCATGTTTTCCAGGTTTAGTTCAGAGACATTGACTTGAAATGCATTTCAAAGACTGAGATTTACAAAAATCTTGGTTTGGGGAGATGTCAGTATCCTGTCTAGGCATGTAAGACCTGTAGGTGAGACACAGCTGGGAACATTTCCGAAGTCACATTCTCCCCTGATGCCCGGTTTCCCCATACAGAGCTCCTCAGAACAGTTTTTGAACTTTGCCCTGTAGGTTAGTCTGTCCCAGTCTAATAATGTGACATCACCTATGGTCCTCATCAGTATCCCAATAGCCTTTACTCACCTTTCAGAGAAAAAGACCTCTGTATCAGTCTTAAAATTCTTGGAATCATCTTTGTTCTTAGGCTATATCTTTGTTTCCGGATGAGTGTTTGCCCCATGGTAAAACCCCAGTTCAGAGCAGCACAGGTAGGTTTTACTTTGAGACAGATCTTTCACTCCTCCTGGGATTTGCCTTCATTAATCATATGCTCTTTTGCCCTCCCCTTCGTTGAAGTTTCCCAGTGAGATACTGAATTTAGCAACCCCATTGGAAAAACCACCCTTTAGTTTTTGGCAGAGAAGCTGCAGCTGTAAGTGTTTATGGGAAATAAAGATATCTGATTAGGGGTTTTTTTATACACTAAGCTGCATACCCTCTGGTAACCTTATTATTTGTTATACTGTTGGAGGCTGTGGAAGAATGGAAAGACTGCAGTTTCTCAGTGGCAGGGCTAGAGCTGGCTCACCTTCCAAAATACAGGGGTGCTGTTGCTGTTCAAAAATACTTTATTGAAGAAAGTGATACTGCTTCTGACAAAAACAGGCACGGCCTTACAGTAAGGGCTAGTTAGGAGTCTCAGCAGAATGTTATTGTCATCTGGAGCCATGTTTCCCCTTAAGGGACACATTAGAAAAGACAATGGACAGTGGGCCACACTGACAGCTTATGAGAGGAAATAAATGAAAGAAATAAAAATTACTATGCTTTTGTAAAGCTGACGTGAAGATAGCTGACAAAGTTCAGTACTTTATGGCTTTGTAAATGGCAAAAATATCAGTTGTCCTGGCTTATCACGGAAAGTGAAAATACCTATCATGCACGACAAGGATATGAAAAGAAAATATATGATACTGCAGTGAATAGGCAGTGACAAATGTGGTGAATAATGCATGATGCACATTGCATAAGCCAGTGAGTGGTTTCCCCTGAGGCAGGGAATATTTTTGTGTTACTTCTTTATATAGTGAGTGATTTGTTTCTCCTAAATGGAGACTCCAGAATCCAAGACCTAAAGCAGAGTCCAGCCTAGTCACATTGCCATCCTCGGAGGAAGCTAAATTCATTAGGTTCTTCCCTCTCTAGTCTGACGGATCCTTGAGCAATGAATATTAGTGGCCAGGTGTACCTGTTCTGGGAAGAGGATATTCATCTACCCACACAGACCCTCCCAGAAGGCTGTTGTGGTGAGCCTCAGCTCTGCCTGGGGTCTTGGCAGAGTCCAAGCATGGAGATACAGTGGTGACGAAGGTAGCTTCATCTGCTCCCCGGGACAGAGACCACAACCTGAAACTAGAACTCACTCAAGACAGGCACTGGGTAGACTGGATCTCTGTGTTACCAGTGACACTGTGATTCCAGTCAGGTTCATGGAGAATCTGTGCCACAGGGGTCGTGGGCAACAACTTGGGATTGTTTATACCACTGTAGTTCACAAAATTTATGCTGTGGTTTTCTTGGTCTAGCACAGATAAGCATTGCCAAATAAACTACATTCCTAACTCTGGTTAGATAATCCAAGTTTTCTCTTTCAGTATGAATTCACTGTGAAAACAGCATGATTTGGTTTTTAGACAATGTCCGTATCTCAACACCAGGTTTATACAGGAACCTGGAGCATCTCCCTCAAGTTGGTGTGTATTTGGGGCTGTTTTCACCTATGTCAGATAATTGGAATAGCAAACTTTAGGGTCCAGAAAACTTGTAAGATCTCTTCAGAGATCTGTCCTTCACACAGAGTTGCATGTGGCTGCTCAGTGGCCACAAAGACCAGTGTCTACAGCTGCAAGGGGTGTCCAGTGGGACACACTGATGGACATGAGACTCCATCCAGTGTGAGGGTGACCTAGAGTAGCTTTTCTTCAGAGCCTCTGCCAACACTTGTCAGTTCATATTTCATAGTTTGTACTGCTCTTTGTCTTTAGAAAATAAAAGCTGGTCCTCTGTTTGCAAATAGAGCACTGAATATGGTTAGAGTGACCCCTCGGTGAGAGGAGGGCAGCGTGTGGTGCATGAAAAGCTCAGTGTCTCTAGTGCAAACCTGGCCCTGCCATCAGTCCAGCTGAAGAAATGTGCACTGGCAGTTCCCATCCATAGGTGTTACTGACTGACAGATAGTGATGGAGGCAGAAAAATGTCAAAGTGTTAGAAAAGTCAATATTATTAAGACCTTGCTCCCCTCGCTTCTCTGTTCCGAGTAGTTCCTTGAGTATGACCAATTACATTCTTTTTTTATGACCAGTCAGAAATGCAGTTTTTATTAGCTGGTTTGCTCAACGATTCAAATGTATAGACTTTATTTCAGTCTCATTTCAGTTTGAGGAAAGCATACAAGGATTTTTGCTGGCTTAAATTAGTGGAACTGCCCCTTTGGCTGAATGACAGGGCCCTCGCCTTGCAGAGCACAGCTCCAGCCCCGTCTCTGACTTTTCCCTGTAAATTAGTTTGTGAAGTGGTGTTTATTGCTACATTGGGAGGTTAAGACAGCCTAATTGCATGTTTGTACAGGAGAAAACATCACGCCAGAGCCTTAAGCAATTATTCTTCCCATGTCCTTTCACTGTTTAATCTTGACACTGTACAGAGGGAAAAGGAGACAATTTGTCTTCACCCTACAGCCAATTAGCAGTAAAAGTGCAAAATGGCTAATGCAATATCCACTGAAGTGCCATCATTCATTCATCAAGATAAGATCCTGAAATGATATGCATCTAGAACCCCTTGTTGGGAATTATTCTGAGTCCAAGCCTGATAGCAGCCAAGGATATCTCCATGATTTATAACCAGCGTGTGGCTTCAACATCTGACAGTGCTCAGCACCTCTCCTCCTACTTTTCCTCTCCGGTGGCCATCTTCTCTTTATGGAAAAACTATTCTCCAGAGAATCAGTCTTTTTAACAGACCATTGTTCACTAAAATATTTTGTCTTTTCTAAACAGCTAAGGTGAATCACAGGGACTTGCCTTTCTCTCCCAAGGAGGACATGCCAAATATAGGCCAGATGAACAGCGTCTTCTCTTAGTTGACTAAAAAGCATGACACAGCAAAGGCAGCCCTCTGATATGAAAGCCACTGTGTCAGAAAAAAGAAATCTCTCTTTTGGACTGTATCTCATTTGTGAAAGTGGCAAATCTCTTTAAACCATTCAGGTCTTATGCCCCACATTTACATGCAAGAAGCCTACAGAGCCACAGTCAGACCCATGGTAAATGACTGACAACAGTGGAGTTCTGGTCATGTACATGTTCTGGATGTCCAGGATTCAGTTTCCTTGAAAGTGTCTACAGAAAGTTCTCTCGTTGGTTTTCTTTTTTGTTGGTAAAATACTTCTCTTAAAAGTGCTATGCAAAACCCACCATGATCTATCTTCCCTAGGGCCAACTCAAGAGGGCCCCAACTATTTTTCACTGGATGCTTAAATATATGCAGTAAGAACAAGCTCATGCTCAAATTTTGCTTTCAGTTGGCAGGGCATAAGTTTCCTGGGCTCCTGCCCAAGAGTGATCTAGTTCTATATGTTTTAAGAGGTTGAATTCAGCCCCTAACTGTTGGTACAGGCAATTGAATTGCATCAGAAATGGGTGCAACTCATAATTTTATTGATCACAAAATCTTTAGTGTGCTTCATCATCCTGACCCATTTTGGTGGAGTAAATAAAGCTTTCCCTCAAAAAAAGCTTAGTTTTGATACAGGAAAACTAGATGTTTTCAAAGAGGTTTTACTCTCTGGATAGAACAGAAGGGAGGCGCCAAGAACATTTAATCAAATGTTCATTACAGAGAGGATCCAAGGGAAAAACACTGGCTGCCCTACTCCTTTCCAAATCAACAGACTTGAAGTCTTTTGAAGACTTCAGCATACATCTAGTTATATATACATACACAAGATATTCTTAAGCTTCCAACAAAGGGTAAGGTGGAGGAGGACTAGTGGTTAGCAAGATGGGAACAGGATTGCACATCAAACAGGCCTGGGAAACATGTTAGAGTATTGCAAAGCGTCAATTCTGACATTTCTTTGGGGGGAAAAAAAAATGCTTTATGTAAAAACCCTCAGATCTTTAGCTTCTCAGAGAAGATGTCTTTTGCCAAGTAACACAGTCACTTACATTCCATATGTCTCTGCCAGAGGGTATGTCCCAGGCCCGATGTGCTAGTAAAATGGGGAGTGTAAATCTGGATAGGATGCTCACGCCAACCTTACAGATGTGAGAAGACTGGAGACAGGCTTTAAAAGCTTCACTGCCTTAAAACGCACCTAAGAAGGTGGTTGTGGGTGCTGCAGTGCTTGTGGAAGCTCTGCCTCCCAGGTACCCCAGGGACAGGACAAATTACATCACAGTGTTGTCTTGCTCATCCTGAGCTTCCCTAATGTGAATCACAGCAGCATCTGCTGCAGGGAAGCATTTCTGGCAGAAAGGTGTTAAAAACATGACACTTTCCAACCATAGTCAGAGTGGGGAGTTTCAAGCAGTGGAGCACTGATGCCGTGTCCTCTGGGGCCTGAACCACTTCTCTTCTAGGTGTCTGACTGTCAAATGTGCTGCAGCACATGCTTTTCTTCTCTTTCATTTGCTTTATTGAGGACGGCATTGGTTACAGCTGTTTAAAAAATATCTGAGCAGGTTATTATGGGAAAGGACAGAAGAAGTTCCTGCTGCCCAAATGCAAAACTCAGACAGTTTTCTTTGCAAGGGTGAAGATCATTAGTGGTTTTTCTTCCTCAGCTGTTTTTGGGGAGGGGAGGCATCTTTGGTGTGAGAGAGCTAGCAGAATGGGCAATTGGGGATTTTGAAGCACTGATTGCAGCTCTGGCACTGATTCCCTCTGAAACTTAGCTAAAAATTTCAAATTGGAGTCTCTGAAAGGTCGATAATAGTAAGTAATAGGGCTGGCCAGAAAACAAGAATTCTGTTTTGTGAAAAATGTTGCGGTTTCAAAATTTGTTTTCATTCCAGTGCAGAAAGAATATAAGACCTTTCTTCCTTTTTTTTTTTTTCTTTTTCAAGGGAGAGGGGAGAAAATAAAACAATAGTGAGATTAAAAAAAGGCTTAATAGCCTAGTAAGTTAAGGCAGTGGTTCAGATGAGGAACCTGACCTGACATCTCCCCATACAAGGTGAGGTTGGGGATCTTGGTTTTACAAAGGTGATTTTCCCACAGAGTAATTCTATCCCAATGAATAAAAATATTCTTAACAACTTCTTCATTGAAACCTTTGTGTTTCTTTAAAAAGTTTTAATACTATTACTTTATTTTTCTTATTCAGAAAGAGGTTTGGAACATTTCTTCATCATTTCTAATAATCCCCCACATATATATTTTTATTAGTTATAGCAAATGCCAGATGTGGAGACAGTCCTTCATCTCTCAGACACTATCCACCTGCTTGCTGAAATTGGGGGACATACAGAATGGCAACGCATCTGAATATTTTGCCATTTACATAAGGTTATTAAAAATTCTGATTGTGTATCTTGTTCTGCAACTTCAGGCAGACATGTTAGAAATACAGGGCTTAGCACCTCTGATTTTGGCTCTGCCACTCGGAAATGTTAATGATAATATTAGGATCTTTTCCCAGCTGACTGATGTTGATAAGTTTGATTAATATCCACACAGCTCCTTGAATATGACGGTTTTAACTGCAGTTGTGAATTTCTCCCCATGAATACCTTGCGTGGGCAGGACAGTCAGAGGTGTAATCAAAGATAAAGACATGGTACAACATACCAGAATAGCACTCCAGACTACTCAAACCAAACCATCCCAACAAAGATCTGGTTGACAGGCCAGCTTATGGCTGTTCTTAGTTTTGGACGCAACACAGCGACATGAGGTCATTTTTAAATAAACAAGTTTTTGTTTACCCAAATGTTTCATCTGAAAGCTTTGGAGGGTTCTCCTAGGTAAAGTGAGCCAGTATAAAGTACAATGGAGATGAGATACAGCTGTAGCTACTACTTTGCTTGTGATAGCTAAAATCCAGTGCTTAAGTGGTACTACAGGAGACAAGATTGCAACTGGAGGGATTTAACACAAGAAACAGACTTTTCTGCAAAGCACTGCAGACACTAGACTGATAGGTGGAGCCTGTGAACCTGTAAAGTCTTTTCAAAATTCAGCTGGGTCTTTGCAAAGCAAAATACAATTTCTGTAGACAAAGTAGATTTAGCACCTATTCTTGCATAGCTGTGAGTCTCCTTAGCTACCACTGAAACCAATTCAATATAAAAATACAATATTAGACTCTTCATATATGATAGTTCTGTGCCGACTGATTCTCAGTTTTAGCCAAGCACAAAAATATACCCCTTAAACAGGCCTGCCAGTTCTCTTTTTAGCCTTTTGTCCTCTACTTACATCAAGACACGGTGAATCTTTTTCAGCTGAGCTGGTTGGAGTGTGATTTTAGGGGCTTTGGGAAAGAATATAGAGAGCCTTAGGGAACTGGAGAGTGACCATTTCCCCCTCTGCATTGGTGACATCTCTGGCAAGTGCAATAACATTCAGTGGCAGCAGCAGCAACAATAAAAACAAACTGTGAGATATCGCCTTGTATTTTTGTAATATAACTAACTCACTAGATACTCGAGTTAATCCTTAAAAAAACAACCTCAAAAGTGGATTAAGCGGATTGAAGAGGGAAGATGGGGTTAAAACAGTCAAATTTGGGTGTCTATAGAATAGAACCTAAATATGGGCATCTTTTTTTTTCCCCCTTATAAAGTGTTCTGACTGAACTGCTTTACTTTTTGATGTCCAGGTTTGGAACAGGTTTTCAGGACACAGGATTTACCCATTGATCTTTCTTGAGGAGGCCAAGTGTCTGTTTTCCCTGATGTGAGCATTTCCCCATCAACTTGGAGACAGAGATTGTTTCAGTCCTTCGTTTAGACTGAGAACAAAAACACACATCTCTCCTTTCCTTTGTGAAGAAAGCAACCATGGGTAAAATTAAATTAATATGATTATTTTATAGCATAAAAGATTTGGGGAAAAAAAAGTCCCTGCCTATCTTCTACATTTGGAAATTCCTTGATGTTTTATGGGTATTGCAGGAAATAAAGACAGGAACAGGAATAGGAGGTCCATGATACAGGACACATAATTATGCTGTTGAATAAGGGAATTACAGAGAATAATACCTTGGTCACAAGCAATAATTTTTATATTAATACTGTGCTGTACTGAATTCATCCTGTTTAGCAGCTGAAGCTAGTCTAGCTGGCATTTAGACCATGCTGCTGGGTTAGGTTTCAGTGTAGATTGTAACTGCAAATTTCATACCATCAGTGCCTCAGAAATCTAATGTACAGCTGATTTGAACTGTTTATGCTGCAAGAAATAATCCAGTGAGCTATGAAAATCACTACATTTAAGGCAACAAGCCCTCAAATACCTGTTTTAAGGCCTGGATCTCTGTTGCCGTATGGAAACTGAGTGCAACTGGGAGAATGTAAGGGAGGTACAGGGAATGGAAGGCTTCAGGCAAAGAGCTCTCACAAACTTCTTGTGACACTTTTTCTGCCTCTGTCATAAATATGGTCAGCAATGTCAGACAAATAAATACAGGTATTCATGTGATGGCAGAGCTGTGCCTTGAGCCGTATCTTACAGGTTTGACAAAGAGCTTAGAAAAAAGCAAAAAAATCAGTGGCGATCCTTTTCATAAAGGCAGGAAAGTAACTGAAAGTTTCCTGGAGGAGTCAGGATCTACTGAAGGAGGATACTTATCCCAGGAAACAGAAGATTTGGCTGCTGCCACAGATCCATTTTCCCAAGATTAAAAATAATACAGAGAAAGAGTTTGTGGAACCAGCTCCTGAAACATCAGGTTTTTGGAATTTGGAATCAAAAATTGATTCTTTTGGCCCATGGTTGGTGAAAACAGTGGAAAGACTAGATTTATTTGAAAAAGAAATTAAAAAAACATGAGCAGTCATAAAAAATAGTACTGACTATGACAGTAGAACAATTTATAATTGGGGGTCAAGTATCCTATTAGTTTGGGGTTATTTCTCTTTAAATAGAAGACCAGTCACAAAGGATTCCTGAGAGATGATATAATCTGAAACTATATTGGAAAAAAGTTTGCTCCTCTCTTAAATTACCAGGGCCTTTTGTATCCTAGTAAAATACTTTATTACTTGATCTGGCTCTAGAGAAACAGTGATTCCATAACAAACCTTTCCCAGGACTTTAATTATTTCCTTTATTATATCCTGAAAAAGGACCAGGTCACTTCTGAAGGCCATAGAAAGAGTATGATTTTTTTTTCCTGGGCAGACAAACAAAAAACAATGAAATGTGTCATTATATCACAATCCTAAAGTAAAGTTAGGTTGCTAAGTACTAAGAGTGCAATAGTTCTGCTCCCAGAAACACATCTCAGATTGTATTTCAAAGAATTATTTGACAATCTTCCAGTGAATCTCTTAAAAACCAGCCCTGCCCCAACACAACTGTGAACCTTCTTTGCCACTATAAAAATAAGGAGGGCTTTCAAATGAAAACCCATGTGGCTTGTGAATTATTTAGGTGCTTCTCTAAAGGCCCTGACATTTTACGTTTCAGTGAGAGACCCAGGTGTCTCTCACAGGGTATGTTCGTGCTTTCAACAGCTGTAAGTATCTGATAGTGCTTGACCAGTTTCCCTTATGATGACCAATTACAGATATTTGAAATCAGGCCCTCTGAAATTTGCCTGCTGAGGTGGGCACTCAACTAAGAGTAGCCAGTGAAAACTGGAAAGATGTGCAAAAGCATTTGTCACCTCAAAGGAGAAACAGGCAACACAGGTCCCTCCTGTGTGTAATTATACTGAGAATTTTTTGTAACAGAAAATTATAGCTTAATTCATAACTCAACTGTTAATTTTCCCTTCCTTCCTTCCTTCCTTCTATCCTTCCTTCCTTCCTTCCTTCTTTCCTTCCTTTCTTCCTTCCTTCCTTCCTTCCTGCCTGCCTGCCTTCCCTCCATCCTTTCTTCATTATCTTCCTTCCTGACTTCCTTCCTGCCTTCCCTCCATCCTTTCTTCATTATCTTCCTTCCTGACTTCCTTCCTGCCTTCCCTCCATCCTTTCTTCATTCTCATCTTCCTTTCTTACCCTGCTGTTGTCTTTCTTGCTTATCCACAAGATATGGTTTTCTACATGTGCAGGTCATTGTTTACTTCCCCAATAAGAAGAAAAGGATAAAAGAAAAACCACAACTCATGCCACAGTCTCATTTAATATATAAAAAAATAGCTGTCTTCGTTATGACTAACATCCTACTTCCTCTGTCATTGCCTTATATTTCAGGGCATTCAAAACCTGTCATTTATAGAAATACCCTGAGTGAGTAGTGTGTGAGTATGAATTGCAGGAAAGCTCCAAGATTGAATTATGGAATCTGAGAACATATTTTCTTATTTATTGCATATAGAAATTTCATATGAATTTTTGTCTGGTGCATCAGGAGCAACAAAATAATCACTCCTAATTCCAAATGAAAATGTGAAGTAGGTATGGAAAAAAGGATTAACATGCACATGATGCAAGGTTTTCGGAGTGTCATGGGGAGGGCCGCAGATGGTTTACAGGGAAATCAAAGAGAAAATTTAACTGGAAAATAACCATTTTCTGTGGAAGATATTAGATGAGCAACTACTATAACTAGTCCTAAAACCATAGTAACAAAACCCAAACAGAAAGGCAGACTTCACCACTGGCTTGTCCCTCCCAAACCACCTCAGGTCTCTTTACTTGCAAGTGTGTTTATATAGTTGCCAGTGGTTCAGTATCTCCTGTACTTGTTGCTCTGGGAGTGTCTGTACGACTGGTAATGCCCACGATTTTCAAAGGAAAATCAACAAAGCACTGGTCTGGCATGTGGAAACTCTTACAGACTTCTGACAGCATGAGCTCAAATATGTTTTTTTCTTCATTTCTTTCTGAGTGTTTTATGGTGGGAAGAAAAGAAAAACGTTAAATGATCATTACTGGTTATTACTGGTTAGTTGTGAGCACTTATATAGGTGGTGGTGTTTCTTGGTTATTGATTCTCAGGCATGTGAAGCCTGATTCTTCATGGAGCAACTTAAACTTGTCTATGGTGGCTTTGCAATCCCTTTACCTGATCCTGCTCTCCCACCATCTTTTCAATACTTTGAGCCTCATTTCCTATATAGCAGTTAATAAAAACAAACTGGCAAGAAACTGTCTTTCCACATTTATGAAACTGTTGTCTTGCTGTTTTTTCACTTTTTTTTTTTCTTTTAGTTTTTTTTTTTTTTTTTTTTTGCCCCAGGTTTTCTTGCCTGTCAAACTCATTGAGTACAAACTTTTTGAATTTTAGAAACATAAGTTCACACAGTAATTGGAAGACCAGGCCCATAATTTCCAAGTCCAGGGGGAAGCTATCTTGGAACACGACAGCAAAAAGAAACCCTTGGGTGAAAGAAGAAACCTGGTCAAAATAAAATCACAGGTCATTGATTGAGAATGTAGATGTGATTATTTCTAATAAGCAATGAAGTAAGGCAATTAGAAGAAACTGTGTAGATTTCTGGAGCATAGCTTAGTAGTCATTTTTAGAGTGGTGAAGATTTATAGAAGATCCGGTTTAAAGAAATAAATGCAAATATTATGGAACCTTATTCTTTAAATTATCCTTTAGGCATGTGCTTAAGTTTTCGTCAGTGGAGTTTAACTACTGAGTAGAGCTGAAGGGCTCCCGAATGACTCTGCTTTTACTCTTTCCACGCTGCCCTGCATCAAGAACTGCATCTTTTCGAGCGGGAGTGTTGCTTTCACAGAAAGCCCCACCAACCTTATTAGCAGGTGGTGGATTTATTGCTCTGATCAGGAAAGCTGAAAAAACAAGTGTGGTCCAGTGTTTCCCCTAGCGGAGCCTCGCTGTGAATACTGACATTATTTATTCATAACCCGTCAGGCTAACATCAGTGCTCTTCTCGGTGCTTGAAGTGGCTTCTCAGTCATCTCTGCTACACATTACCGGTCTCTTAGGAATAAAATGGGCATAACTAGTTGAACAGAAACTCAATCATTTGCAGTAAAATGCTCTCTCTCTACTAAATTCTCTGCTAGTACTGTAATCACTATGAAAAATCCTGAGAACTCACACCTAGCTGGGAGATAGCTAGCCTTAAAAACATTCAGGATTTACTTATCACATCTAGCACCTTGGATTCTGCCTAATAGCAACAGTAAGCCAGTATGGACTTCAGGGAAGTGATAGAGTTGCCCCATGGGGCTGGTTTTGTACGAGGGGCAGATCCAGGCCCCCTCCTCCCCGTCAGCTGTGGGTGTGCAGTGCAAGCACCACTGCTGAGCATAGTTGGTGATCACTGGCAATGACCTTGCCCTGAGTGCAGCAAGAGCCACCCAAAAGGCAAGAAGGTGAAAACACTTTTCCGGATGTTGCCATGATAAAACACTTTTCCGGATGTTGCCATGATAAAGCACTCTGCCATGGGTGACATTATGGGAGGTGTAGGAATATAAAATACTCCTATGCTTGGTGTTTTTGGAGCAGTCGACATTCAGAATTGTGGTTGGTCAATATCACCACCACACCTTGTAAGACTGGAGCAGGAACTTGTCCCTGAAGCACTGGCTGGTGCCCCAGGGCTTTCTGCACTGCCCAGGCTGCTCCTGTGAGAACCCAGGTGCCAGCTGGCTGCCCCTCCCCTTCACAGCCTCCTGTGTTCTCTGCATAGTGGTTGCCTCTGCTGCCCAAGGACATGGTACAGGGAGGGGAAGGGCTGGGTACCTCCTCACATCCCATGGGCAAGGCCAGTCCAGGGTTGCCAGCAGCTTGGTGTCTCTGCTCTCGAGGCGTGATGTGTGGGATTTTACCCATTATGCCTCTAATTTTTTCCCAATGCAGGCTGTGATGTTTGAGGATAGCTGGAACTCTGAAAGTCCTTTTGATTTCCATTTGACTGCTTTCTACGAGCCCAGGCCTCATCTTCACCTGTGCACATGTTTACCTCATACCTGTTCTGTGTTGTACACACTCAGAACAACAAACTAGAAATACTGTATTTCCCCATACCAACATTGACTCCTAGCAGAGACGTGTGTGTGTGTGTGTGTGTGTGAAAAGCTGGTTCTTCAGTAGGAAGTGTTACAGCTCACTCTGTATTATCTATGCTCAGAAAGGCTGGGGATGTTTTATCCCATGTCATCTCTGCCTTTGTTACGTGCAACTTCTTGTCCCCAGTCCGTGCTCTGCAGCAGGTAGTGATGAGGTGTTTCCCTGCCTGCGGGCAGTCCAGAATACATTTTCTCTGGCAGCAAGAGGAAACAAAGGCAGTTCCTGGTTGTTCTCTTCTGCTCCCCATTTGCAACTTGTTGCCCTGGCAGTGGGGCTGGCCTGACTGCCTGGGGAGCCATGCCATAAACCAAAAAAATAATAGCAATCAAGGTTAAAAAAATCTGAACACATCTTTTCCAGGAGAAGGTAATTTTTGTTTTCAACCTAAAACACTTTTGACCTCCACATACATACTTGCTTCTTTAGGTAAGAGCTGGTAAACAGGATGCAAAAATGAACAATTGCACATGGAAAGGAACAGTAAAAATGTGGCTTCACTGCCAAAGGAAGCATATCATGCATCAGCTTAGCTACCGAAATTGGACAGAGCAAGTCCTCGCCAGTGTGCTCTCCAGGTCTGAATCAAGCTTGAACAAAGGCGGCAGCCCTGGCCTGTCCCTGGTCTAGGCTCTATTTTCATACCTCTGAAAAATCAATAACATAACACATACTTCCTACAGAAGGTAGCCAAGGACTTTTCCAGACTGCACTGCACACTGTCATATAATCTTCATGTCCAAGGGAAGTTATTCCTCTTTTTTCAATATGGGAAATATATCTAGCATATTCATAAATGGGGGCAACAATTAGGAAGTGTATTCCTCTTTGTGAATTACCCAGAGATCCAGTCATAGTGGCTGTCATATATAAAGTAAAAGTTTGGAAATTCAGTTATAAGCTCTGAGTTTGTTCATTGGTGTAATTCCCCTCCTGCTTGTCAGGACGAGGATTTCACCCAGAGCACCGCTAATACCCAATCAATCAGCTGACACAGAGTCAACAAATGCAGAACTTTCCAAGCACAGGAAAGCAAACTGCCACAAGAATAAAAATTTATAGTGGTCAAGCTCTCTGTGGAGCAGACCAGGAGGGTTGCCCCCTTCCCCATTGCAATTAGCATCATGTCACTGTTCCCTGTCAAAGGAATGGACCTTGTCATGGCTTTTTCATTTCACAGAGCTGTTCCTGTGGATGCAGGAGCCACTAGCAGTCTTTGCTCCAGGTGTTCTCTCCTATTAAACTGGTCTTAATCTCTGCTCTCCGTCTTGAGCTAAACAGGCAGCTGCAAACTACAAGAAAGGAAGTGGTTACTCCAATGCCTATGGGAAAGGCATTGATGTTGCAAGAGAGCTTATCAACAACTTCTATGTGTACAAAATTCATGGAGGTGCTCCCTCCCCAGGGGCCAGCAAAAGTGAGTTCCCACTTCTTCTGAGAATGACTCTGTGCAGAAACTTCTGCTGATGCAGTAATGTCAATCTGCAATATGGTAGCTTTTAGGAAATGTGTACATTGATAAAACCCTTAGTGGAAGCACAGCTTGCAACAGCAAAGCCAGACATTTGTTTTACAAATGCCTTTGCTGGCATGGACTGCTTTCTTATTTCAATTTCACCTTTCAGGACAACTATAAGATGAGGGGCAGGGAGATGTTTCTGTACTAATAACTCCTGCAAACTCGGATGTTTGCGAAGGGGCAGCTGTCCTGACAGTGCTAACTGCAGTGTCTGCTGCCAGTTTATACACCATTACAAGCTCATAAGCAGTTCGGGATTGTGAGTACTAGAAAAAGACAGAGGAAAAACGTGAGCTGGCTTTGCTCAGGTTTTGAATAATTCTTGCTGCTTTTAAGTAATTTTTTGCATGACAGAACAATTTCCCGAGGGCAATGGAAAACTCCGTCTGAATACTGAAATATGTCATACTATTCTCCCTGGAGCAGCACTGGACATGGCCCTTCCCTTTTCAGGTAAAAAGCCTGACCACCTCTGCCGCTTACGGCAAAGAGAGCGGAGTAGCCAGGAGCTGCAGGTTCAGCTGCTCAGTCCAATTAGCAGCTGTATGTGGGCTTCTGGCATGGGAACTGCTTGTACTGCCTGCCAGGCTGTCACATTAGTGCTTTCTACTCCTACAGCTGTTTAGGTGATGACATCTGCATCTCCAAACACAGACAGATGAGAAAACTTTTGTGGATGGGCAGAGATTGGCTCTCTAGTAGCAGAGCAGGGACTGTTCTTACTTCCCACCACCCTTAGCAGCAGGCATTTGGATGTCCAGTGGTTTGAACTGCGGGAAATATGGTTACACAGAGACTTCAGAGTCTCTAGGGGGATGGATCACAGTCAAGGGCACTTCAGAGGAAATTAATTTTGGGCTCAGACCTCCAGGGACAAAGAGTGGGGAGTTGTGTACTGAAGCTATTGTGTGGCTCTGGCCTTTCCATGCATTTGCACATAAAACCATGCCAGAGTCAACAATACATCTGGTCCAAGGACCACTGGAGATGTGCCTGTGGATACTCTGACCTCAGCAGAGTCATAGGGGTTTGACCAAAGCCAGTGGGAATTGTGCAGCTCAGTCTGACGGCGTCAGGGTCAGATCACAAGAGACTCAGTACCTTTCCTGATAGTATTCCAAAGTTATCCCAGAGAGATAACTGGTCAGCCATATTTTTGGCACACAGGTCAGAGGACACAGGACTTCTTCAATGTAAAAGGATATGTCTGCAGATGATTTTGTGTGGACTGCTGTTAGGCAATCTTGCTGTCCTCTCTTTTGTTAGTAAATCACAAATAACCTGGTAAAATTTGTTTCTGGAGTGGAGAAGTGCAGGTGACAAGGACATGAGTGATTGCTGACTCAGTAGGGTAGGTAGCATGTTGGTGCTGGTTGAGGCTGGGCCCTGTGACTGCCATGGCATAGAGGAAAGGATGAAGGGGCCATTTTCACTGGCAGCCATCCCTTCACCTGCCCCACCATGTCCCACAGTGGGGATGGGCCCAGCTGGAGGGGTAGCAGGGCTATGTCAAATTTGCTGTTACAGTGGTTTAACCACTTTTCTGTGTCCATGCCTTCCTCTCCTTTCTCTTTGGCTTATGCCAGGTGTAGTGGGTTGACCTTGGCCAGATGAGAGGTACCCACTAAGGGTACCTAAGCTAAGGATTCATGAGTTGAG
>VXAY01003990.1:0-69597 GCA_013399855.1 Oxyruncus cristatus
ACCAACCCAAGGGACCTTCATTATCAGGCCTTTGATGTAGCTGAAATCAATGTCAAAGCTGAAAACCGGTATATGCCACCACCACATCCTATAGGATGTCGTGACACCATTAGGTATAATACTAGAATGACAGAAGGGATTATTGGAATTAATGGAAGAGCCCTGTTTANTTGGAATTAATGGAAGAGCCCTGTTTACATATTTCTTCTCTGTTCCAAAACAATAGGCATGTTTACATAAACAAACCTCTTTTGGCAGCACTCCCAGTAGTGTCCCAAAACAGTGGACTATGTTTACACAAACACACCTCACTTGGCTGCTTTCCCAGACGGTGTTCCCAAATACACCAGACTAACCAAAACAATCTTGGTGGGACCTCCAAAAATTAGCTGTGTTGGCTTCACGCCAACTGTCAGAGCCCACAGTGAAAACCTCCCCCTCCCTTCTTCCTCCAGGCCTAAGGAAAAAAACTATGCAAACTGAAGAACCTGAAACCAAATGAATTATATCAAAATATGTATTTTTGCATATATTTAGAGTTATATACAGCTAGAATACATTACGGCTTCTGAACACATTGCCCTCCACTGGAGGGAAAGGGAAAAGGAGAAGGGAAAAAAGGAAAAGGGGAAAAGCAGATATACACAATCAAAACTAAGAACTAGCAAAATAAAGAACTGACAAATCTTAATCTTACCATGTCCCTTATAAAAAACAGGATGGCCTGACACAGTCGGCACTCTCCAATCTCCCGCGTGGCAGACCAGTAATCGCTGCAGGCCTCAGCTGATAGATAAGCAAGAACAACACAAAGACCCACTGCTCTCGAACCTCACCGGAAGAGAAGAGAGAAAAAGCTTCCTCTCCCTTCTTACTTATACCCTTGCTTATGTAAAAATCATATGGAATACTGGGAACATGGCCTTGGTTCCTTGGTTACAAGCTGGTTACCAAGGAAGGCCTAGAATCAAACCCACTACACCACAGTGTCTGACTTCCCCCTGAGCACAAGAAAGACAAAAAGCTACATGGGCTAAAATTTCAATATTAGTTCAATTAACTGTCTTGGGGTAAGAAATGTTTTATTGCCTCTGAGAATCAGCTCCACATGGTTGGAGTTATTTAATTATTAAAAACCACACTGTCATAAAGCCAAATATTCTGAGTTTCTAGCTTGGAATAATTTGTGAAGTTTGAGGAAAAATCCCTTCTTACATACCTGCTTTTTGGTGTGTTTTAAACACTAACAGAATGTAAGGCAGAGGACTGCCTCCATCATGTATTAGTATAAAAGACAGAAACACAATAGATGTTTGGGTGGATGAGAAGACACATTAGGTGTGTAACAGCCACTAGGCTGCTGCCTCCTTGGAGATATCTCTGAATGCTATTTCTGCTGTGGTAAGAAGATGCAGTTGCACATCCAGACCTAAAACGTAACCCTGTACTGACTTACTAACTACTGTTGATAATAACTTGGGTTTTGATTTGTTTTTTAATGTGGTAGTACTGGAACTGTAGCTACCTTTCCCAGCACTCTGCTTTCACACCATCTTGTTTCTTTACATTTTGCAGAATGTGCAGATAGAAAAAATGTAGTGGGTCATCTGGTCTTAGCTTAGCTATCATCAGACTTCAAGTATTTCTGTTACAGGATTGTGGATATTGAGGTTCAAAAGAATAGGCTGAAAAATGAAAGGAAATAGTAAAACATCTACTTTCTGTTGCACATTCTATTCCTTTTGCTGAAAATGTCAAACGTGACAACATGGGTTTTTTTCTCTATTTCTGCTATTGTGTTTTCACATTATCTCTTTACTGTTGAAGGAAAACTATTTCCAACAAAAGGGGAGTTGGCAGCAGCAAAAGTATCCTCAGAACATTCCTCCATTGAGAAAACAAAGTCAAATAATCCCTGATAGCAGCACTTACTCTGACTGCCACCATTGATAGGAAGAGAATAAATAAACTCTGCCAGCAGACTGTCAAAAGGGCAGGAAGGTATTGGAGAAAGCAAAGTAGCTGGTGTGACCATGTTTAATTAAATACTCACAATATAATTATGGACAAAAAAACTAACAGCAGAATGTAATGTAAAAGACTGTATGTCTAAATGTACCCAAGGGTGCATATGCTTAGTGTAAGAGAATACTCTCAGTCATAGCTGGCATCTGTGATAAGTGTTCCAGGAAGTTATCTTGAAGAGCAGCAAACACTACCAAGGAGGTCAGCACATATATTGAGTAAACATGAAAAGAGATCACCCTTTATTGCTTTATTCCTTGCTAAAGGCAGTAGTTCCAGTGCAAGCATGAAACCTGATCATGAGACAAGCTAGAAAAAAACCCACTTTTGAACTTACCGACCTCCTCTCTTATCAACTAACAAGAGTCATATCAAGACACCTTGCAACTCCCAAGATGACAATGGCAATGCTGCTACACCCTGAAAATACCAGAGTTGTCAGTAGCTATAGGACTGCTTTCACACAGCTGTGCACAGGGAAAGAGGTCATGCCACTGTTTAGCTCTAGATGGTAATTAAGTACCATGAAGATGCTCTATCACTCCCCGCACCACCCCTGCTGGGATGGGAAAGAGAATAGGAAAGGAAAGGTAAATAAACCTCATGGTTTGAGATAAGAACAATTCAATAATTGAAACAAACCAAACAAAAATAATAATGATGATGATGATAATAGAGAGAGTAACAGAACTCAAAAGAAATTAGTAATACACAATACTATTGCTCACAACCTACTGACTGATGCCCAGCCTGTCCCTGAATATCAATCAGCCTCCTTCCAGGTAACTCATCCTGTTAATATACTGAACATGATATTCCATGGTGTGGAATACCCCTTTGGCCGATTCAGGTCATCTTTCTTGGCTGTGTTCCCTCACAGATTTCTGTGCAGCTCCTCACAAGCAGATTTTGATGAGATAGTGAAAAGTCATTGACTTAAGGTAAGTGCAACTTAGCCACAAACAAAACATCAGTGTGCTATCAACATTATGCTCATACTAAATCCAAAACACAGCACTGGACCAACCACTAGGAAGAAAATGAACTCTGTCCCAGATGGAAACAGAGCAGGTGGACAGTGAGACAAATTCTAGCACTGATTTTGATCATTGAATCAAAGCATCTTTCTTATCTATATGCACATTTAATCCCTGAGCTCCAGATGCCTACATAGCAATATGCTATATATATATATATATAAATATATACACATGTATGTATATGCACACATTATACAAACATACAAATATACAACAAAACCAGTACAAGGCCCTGGGGAATAAGAGTCCTATATAAGTGATACCTTTCACAAAGCAGGTAGAAGTTTGTAAAAAAATCCCAGACCCAATGGAAATAACTGACAAGCTCTTTTGCTTGAATAATACATCAAGCTCTGAATATAAATTCATGCTGATTATTCATGTGGATGCTTCCCAGGGTGATGAAATCCTGAACACTCTGCGATTTGCCATTCTGATTGTGGTTACCATGGCTATTACAATTTTACTAGGCAAGTGAAAATAGAATAGTCCCCTTAAAAAACATCAAAGGCAAAGGAGTAAAGAGAGCTATATCGGGGAATGCTGGTCTTCTAGGTGTCATGTATCTACTTCCATGAACATTTGTATCATCCATTTACCCATGTAGAGCATCCTGTGTTCATGGGCAGAACATGCTCTGGAGTGGGAAACTGTCACCCTGTCACTCTTGATGAACTATGATTCCTGTAAGGACAGCCTTACAGGAAATATAGATAAAATAGATAATTTCTTTTTTGTCTAAAAATAGAAACCTTGTGTTTAGAGATCTGTGATCTTTTCTGATCTGAGCTAGTGTGTGATGGATTTCACTATGAAACTCTATGGGTGCCAACCTGCCACCTCCCCTGAATGCCCATAAAGCAGAAGCAGCACAATGTGAGATTTCAGATGATATTTCAACATTTCCTCAGCATGACTGAAAATAATGCTGACTCAAATCCTTTGTTACTGAGCTTTCCAGATTCCTTCCAGTGTTCCTCATAAAGGTTGCGATGGATGAGAGCTTAGGCACGGTGAGAACTTGCCAGAACTAAGCTTTCTGGGCCTAAGAGTCTCCATCTCTATCTTTGGCCTTTGGTGGGTACACTAAGATCTGTGTGTCGTGGTTTCCATCATTTCCCTGTCTTTTCTTGAGGCCAGGCATTCGTATTTATGACTGAAGTAATGTCAGGAAGTTTGATTTTGTTGTCACATAGTGTTTCTCCAGAAACACTATTCTGTTAATCAGTATGTCTATGGTGATCTTCAGATTGAATATAAACCATCTTTGAGTGCTTAATTACTTGAACTTGTTTAATAAACATCTGTCTCTTTTCTGAAGCACTGGAAACAAAAGAGTATTTCCAGTAGAACACTAATGATCTGGTTGTACCAGGTGTCTCTCTGTTATCAAGGTACTCAAGACTACATAGCTTTTGCAATCATAAAATTATGGAATATATAAAGTCATGTGGTCTGATCTCCTGCCCAAAGCAAAATCAACTTTGAGGACCGTTCAGGTTGCTCCAGTTGTCCAGTCTAACTTGGAGTATCTCCAAGGATATTCCAGTTGTTTTGGACAACTACTTATGATGTTTGACCATCCTCACTGTGACTTTTTTTTCTTGTATCTAATCAGAATTTCAATTGATGCAGCTTTGGCTCATGACTTTTTTATCCTTTCATTGTGTAGCTCTGAGAAAAGTCTATCTCTGTTAAAGTAGTCAAAGTCATCAGTTAGCTGATCTTTCAATATCCTTCTTCATTGGCTGAAAGAACATAACAGATAACATTTCTTCTGATCTGCAGCAAAGTTTGTAAGGGTTGTGAATTCAGAGCTGACTCCTCTTCTTTGCCTCATCATTAGCTACACAATGATGCTACTGACAACTGAAACTGTCAGATTGAATCTGTTACTGAGTCAGTGTCTTTAGTGCTAGATGGAGCCATGCACGCCCCCTATCTCTAGACAGATGTAATTCTTTTGCAGTCTTTGTGAATGTGTAGGCATCTTTATCTAAAAATGTCATTCTGTCTACCTATTTACTGTGTTCAGTTTTGGGCTCCTCACTACAAGAGGTCAAGGTACTGTGTGTGTCCAGAGAAGCAGAATGAAATGGTAAAAGGACTAGGGCACAGGTCTTATGGGAAGGGGGCGTTGTTTGGCCTGGAAAAAGGGAAAACCTTGGAGAAGACGTTATTGCTATTTCTCTAACTTCCTGGAAGGAGACTGTAGCGAGATGGGGGTCAGTCTCTTCTCCCAGGTAACAGAAATAGGATGAGAGGAAATGGCCTCAAGTTGCACCAGTGGAAGTTTAGATTGGATATAAGGAAAAATTTCTTCACTGGAAGGATTGTCAAGCATTGGAACTGGCTGCCCATGGAAGTGGATGAGTCATCCCTCAAGGCACTTAAAAGCCATGTAGGTGAGGCACTTAGGGACATGGTTTAGTGGTGGACCTGCCACCGTGAGGTCTATGGTTGGACTTGATCTTAAAAGTCTTTTCCAGAGTAAATGATTCTGTGATTCTATTTTATGGAGTGATAGGAAAAGTGTGCTTACTTGTATAAATGAAATAAGTAGAAGGTAGAGTAATACAGGTAGAAGTAACTATGAAATCTGATATGGACACGAAATTACTGATTATTTTTGCCTCTGAAAGTAAGATAAAGTCATGCTAAACTGTCTAGATAGATGCCTGAGCAATTCACATATATTTTATTCATTCCTCTTTTTTAAACATCCTTAAAAAAATTTCCAACTTTCTCAGTTTTAGTTGAAGATCTTTGGAACTATTATGTAATGATTAGCTCCATTTATTCTCTCACCTGTGTCACCATATTGGCTAAGCATATAGGGCAAGTTGGTTTATAAATCCTGTTATTTTCCATGTGGAATTAGGATTAGCTGGATGGAAAGAATAAATACCAGGGTTTAATGTCTTACTTTTCATCAAAGCCAACATAATTTTATTTTGTATTAAAAAGCACAAAAGGCCCCAAAATTTCTAGCATTCTTAGTCACACAAAAAGCCTTGAAAGTGCAACTTAATTTTGTACAGATCCAGTTCTTCATGTTTCTAGTTGACCTCCCCAAAGAAATATTTCTCACTTTCCAGAATTGTCTTCTGAAATAAATAGTGATGGGAACATGGAGCTCCACTGGCCCTCATTCAGTTTAAAAATTGCTAAAAAATAAATTCTGGTTCTGAAAACATAATAAGGAGACTTAGTCACTACAGGTGAGATGTTCCTCACCAAGTATTCTCTAACTTTTTCCTTCTGCATGGGATCTCATGTAGGTAGAAAGAAACAGCAAAACTCAAAGAAGGTATGGTTTACCTGACTGAGATATTCAGATATTTTAGAGTATTACTACCTGTGAATATAAGGTGATTTTGTTTTTTCCTGTGACAGTGGTATAATTAAGTAAATGGAAAGATCCCACCCTTACTGTTTTTTAGGATTCTGGTAGAAAACATCTAAACTGAATAAAATGCTTCTACTTGCATTAATTTTGCATTTTGAAGTGAAATACTAGAACATTATCTGCTGCTGATCTCCATGAGATTCACTGTAGCTGAGTGGTAGACAAAAATATTTAACAAAGGTTGGTATTTTTTTTGTCAACTACTGCAGAGAGTTCATACACTCGGTTTTTGGACAAGTTGTTGTTTTTCCTTGTGTAAGGTGTGCTTCTCTTGCAGCAAGACTGGGGCTCAGAGGCAAGTAGCTTCCCTCAGAAGCCCTGTCACTGTTAGCAGGGAGGCACTGAAGACACTCATTTTGCACCTTTTCTATGATCAGAGAGTTTTGATAGCCATCAATCCAGCCACTTTGTGAAATTTATGTGAGAAAAAGAGAGGAAGAAAGGCAGAGGTAGTGAAACGCAGAAGTAGAAGTAGGATCTTGCAGCATGAATGTCAAAGAATTAGCAAACAAACAGAAAAGATATTGTAACCGTGGAGGGAAAAATTAGTCTCTGACATACTGTGCAAATCAAAGCCTTCCAGTAACTCAAAAAACAAAGATGAATAGTACACAGAGAACTTTCTGGCTTTCCTGCTTAATCCATCCTTTCCTATCTGTTAATGTGTCAGATGTAAATAGGAATCTTCTGAACAGGCCTGCCTGAGAAAGCGGTAATCCTCCCATTTCCTTGGGGGCAATTCATCTCCTCTTAAACTTGTAAATTCCAAAGTGGCTGCTAAAAGTGCCCTTGTAGTTCTGCAACTTGTAACAAGAAAAAATTAAAACTGATACAATTACAAGACACAGATTGAGATATTTCAATAGCTTCAGCCACCCATAAGGAGAAATGAAAACCTAGGACACAAGCCTTTTGCAGAAAACACCCTTTCTTTTGACTGAATGCCTTTTGAAATTGCCCTCATTATGGTGCAAGGTAAAATGCAATGCAGTTGCCTCTCAAAGTGACCCTGTTAGAGATTGCCACTTGTGAGAAAATCCATTCAGAAGTGGAGGCTGGATTGAATTGTCTAGTAGGTCAAATGGCACTAGTTAGAGAAATGAAGAGAGGTGCTTCAGTCCAACGATTCTTTTGGAAGTTAAGCAACAATAACAAATTCCATGAATACAAATGCACGAAGAACAGAGAAATGAAAAACTGCCAGAGATAGGTGACAAAGATCTCCAAATGCTTCGTCCTTCCAGGCTCCACTGAACAGAAGCAGCTCTTCAGTCCTGGAAGAATGATGAGATCTCAGAAAATAAATATGCCGTGTGGTTTGGAAACACCTAGATGGAGACCTTTACAAAGTTGCTTTAATCTGTGGTGCCCTTAGATTATTACACTGTTTTCAAGGTTATCCTGCAGCCTACAAGTACAGCTTTTGAGTCACCTGTCAACAATGAAGTCTGACTGGTAAAGCAGGGCAGGGGGGGTCCAGCAGAAGCCCTTCTCTCTCTGGTCTGCCAAAGCCCAGTGAAAAATTCAGCTCAGTTTGTGCACAAGAAAAAAAATAAAGGAAGAAAACATGAGGCTCTAGTATTATTCACTCTAATCACTTATGAATGGACAGTGCTTTTTCTGTGTCTCCTCACTCTACCGAGATCAATGAGTTCAACAATCAGCTTCCCCTGAAATACAAGGCAGTTGTCCTCATTGACCTATGACGAGGACAAGGCACAGTACAAAGGCTATTTGCAGTAGTCAGGCGAAAGAGTAGGGGAGACACACCGCTTTGAAATTGTTTTCTTTCCTGGTGTTTCCTGTGATGACTTTCTGCTCATAATTTTTCATTTCAGAGTACAAGAATTAATCAGTCAGCCATGTGCTCTTCCTTTCTGCTGAACAGTACTTCCAAGTCAACACTCACTGCAGGTTACAGAGTGAAACAAAAAATGGAAACAGTATGCTGTAGGTTATTTACAGATTGCTGCTGAGCAAATTTAAGCGCAGACTCTGTAACTCCATCATCATTTCCTTGATGAGAACATCACAGACTTAAATTTTGTAAAGGAGGGGGGGAAATAGATATAATCCGTGTATAACAGTAAGAGCCCATTCTGCTGTGATGGGAAGAGGCACTGTATTAGGGCCAATACAATGACCAACTTTTGCATTGTAACTGAGGCTTAATGGCCATTAAAACTCCCCTGGCATTTCCCTGAGAAGGTAACTGGGCTCAGATAAACTTTCATTTTTAGACCTATTAAGAAGGCAGGATACACCATAATAATTTTGTTTAATTGCCTCCTTATGAATTCTTTTCATGTAACAAACATTTGAAGAACACTAATACACATCTTGGTGTTCAGTGCTAGTGCCAGGTTACTTGTGTGTGTCATGGATCATAAGGAGGTTTCCAATTATCATGATCAATTATCTGTGAGATTCAGTTTACCTTGTCTTCTTTTGGACCTGAATTTACCTACAGGTTTGGATAAGAAACATCTGTTATTCCATTGAAAATAATTTCTTTCTAACCAACAGAGGAGAATTAATAATCACCAGAAAATCCGCAAAACCAATGGTGTATGGCTGAAGGACAACTATCTCAAGTCGCAGCTTGTGCTAGTCAAAGTCCCAGTGCATATGTGTATCTTTGTCAATTGCTGGTGTAACAAAGCAGAGTAGTAGTTGGAAATCTGTTCCTTCTTACTAGTGTATTCTTACTTTGATCTTCCAGTTAAAACTGAACAGTGTATTTTGGAAATAAACTTCTAAGTACTATTATCTCTCATTCTCTGCTCTCAGAGTGTCTCATCTTTCTAGACTCCACTGCTGTTGCTCTGTCTACTGGATTTGCATGGCAAGTAGTGAAGGGGCTGCAGGGGTATCTTCTGTGAGAAGCTGTCAGAAGCTTTTCCTATGTCCAACAGAGCCAGTGCCAGCTGGCTCCAAGCTGGGCTCACCACCGGCCAAGACTGAGCCCGTCAGTGACAGAAGTAGCCTCTGTGATAATGTGTTTAAGAAGCGGGGAAAAAATCTGCTGAGGAGCAGCAGCCAAAGACAGAACTGAGAATATGGGAGAGAAACAGCCCTGCAGACACCAAGGTCAATGGAGAAGGAGGGGGAGGAGGTGCTTCACGTGCTGGAGCAGAAATACCCCTGCAGCCCAGTCTGAAGTTTGTGTTGAGGCCAGCTGTCCCCCTGCAGTCCATGTAGGACCCCAAGTCAAACGAGGTGACTGAAGGGCTCTTTGGCTCCATGCAGAAAGAAGCCTCTGCTGGAGCAGGTTCCTGACAGGACTTGTGGCCCCATGCAAAGAGGAGCACAGGTTTACTGCAGGACTTGTGACCCCTTGAGGTACCACACTGGAGCAGTCTACTCCTCAAGGATTGCATCCTATGGAAGGGACCCCTGCTGGAGCAGTTCATAAAGACCTGCAGCCCACGGGAAGGAGGAAGACCCACACTGGTGAAATTAGTGTAGGACTGTCTCCCGTGGGAGGGACTGCATGCTGGAGCAGGGGAAGAGTGTGAAGAGGAAGGAGCAGCAGAAACAATGTGGGATGAACTCACCACAATCCCCATTCCCCACCCCCTTGTGCTGTTGGAGGGTAGGAGATAGAGAAAATTGAGGGTGAAGTTGAGCACAGGAAGAAGGGTGGAATGGGCAGATGTTTTAAGATTTGGCTACATTTCTCATTGCCCTACTACTTTTTTTCATAATAAAGTCAAATAATTTCCCTGAGTTGAGTGTGTTTTGCCAATGACAGTAATTGCTGAGTAATCTCTCCCTGACCTTTCCTTGACTCATGAGTCTTTCCTTGTGTTTTCTTTCCCCTGGCCAGTGGAGGAGGAGAAAGGTAGAGCCACTTTGGTGGGCACCTGGCATCTGGGTAGGGTCAGCCCACCACACTCTGCTTCTGTGAACATGTTTGGTTTTCTAGGTGCTTGTACTTAAAGCTATCTGACATTACATTAAAGACATGTTACATTACATTTCAGGCCACTGATTATATATATTCTGTGCTTATGTGTTTTGTCCACTTCTTTTTATGCAGTCTTTCTGCCAGAATCATAGAATCGCAGAATAGTTAGGGTTGGAAGGGATCTCTGGAGATCATCTAGTCCAACCTCCCTGCCAAGGCAGTGTCACCTGGAGCAGATTACACAGGAGTGTGTCCAGATTGTGCTTTTCCCGGCCTCTGTCTCCTATTTGTCTACTCTCTTGCTTGTTTCAGTACATCTTCCCATGCTTGCAACACATGCTAATTTAAACCAAAAAATGTTTTCTGTACTTTTCCTTTGTTGGGTTTTCTACTAACCTTTCATACTCTGATTTCCCTCAGTGTGGCTGTCTGCTTACGCAGAGAAGAAATCCCATAGGTTTCAACAAAAATCTTTCTGTAAGGTTTAAGGCAAGAAAAAACTTAATTCTAAGGATAACTACTTAGGTTCAGGTTACTAATCCATAATACTCGAAGTACACTCTAGGATTTTTTTATTTTCTTTTACTACTAATGACCATGAATCTCTGTATGGAAACTGCCTGAACTGCTGGATTGGAACTTCCAGCAATTGTTCCATGGGGCTTTGTCTCCTTCTAGCTCATGAATACTGAAAATGGGCATCACAACCCACTAGATTTCAAGCAATTTGTTCATTGTGAGTTGAAGTTTTCACTGTGTTATTGTTAAAGATTAGTTAGCTGACAAACATATATAGGATTTTTTTTTTCTCTGATGTTAAAATAAGACCATCTATCAGTCTGCCAGTTTATGTGAAAAACAAACCAAAACCTAATCTGGAAAACTCCACATATAGTTTCCCAAGTGTCAGCCATATGGGTTATTATGACTAATTTCAAAGAAAGGGCCTCTGATGTCCAGTGTGACTCGTTGAAGAGTGTGTTAAGGAGAATGGTGAATGAAAATTTGTACCAAATGTGAGCCTTCAAGAATAATTGTGGAGTAAAAATGTCTTATTCCTCTAAATTATAATAGGTTAGAAAATTATATCAGTTTAGACATCCAGTGGGTCTCCTTTTGACAGGATTTTGATATTTGTTTTGCTGTGATAGCTCTCTAGCCTCTACATCATGAGCATTCTTGCATGTAGGCACAACTAATTCTTGCAAAAGGTCCAACTATTTTATTTCTACATAGCAGTTCAGCAGGACTTAAACAGTCCTGTATCTCTACATCTAAATGTAAGAAAGAAATAAAGAAATTAAGAAGCTATGATTTTAAAAAAATTGTTTGATGTTCTTGGTTGTTGCTGCTTTATGGCTTTTTTTTTCTGTCTGATTCTCTGTCTACTCCAAAGGATTGTAGATAGCATTAGGAGACCATATCCATCAGGAAATAAATAAAGGGACCAGGCTCTGAAGTGGCTTAGTGTCCATCTATGAGCAGTAACAGGTATCTAGCATATTGACAGCTACTGCATGGTACCATGATTATTCACTTAACTAGAGCAGGGGGCTCAACCTGGCAAAATTCTTCTTTGTTTTACCCTTATATACCACTAATTTGCATGAAGTCTTTCTATAGGGGCATCTTTTTGATCTTTTTGGCTTGCACTGTTTTGAGCTTTTCCTTTTGCATTTTTGCCATACATTTCAATGAGCATGCCCCTGTCTGTATGGGACTCCTTCATGGAAGAACTGTCTTCCCTGCACAGAATATGATTTTACATGTGGGAAGCTGAGTAACATCATTAGTGACGGGGCATGTGAAACACTTACTTCAATCCAGCCACCGTTTTGGATAGTGGTGCCTCATACAGACACAAGATCAGCAGAGGGCCTTGTAGAATAATAATATCCATTGTAGCCTTCTTTTAGGATAAGAGAACCACCTTTTTTTTTTCTCAGAGAAGGCACCAGAAGCCAAAGAAATAACTTGTGTTACATATAATTACAGGGAAAATGGAGGTGGCTTAATTGGACATCTGCATTTGTCTGGCTTTTAGTAACACTATCTCCCTGCGGAGGTGAGCAGTTTTGAAATGAAAGTATAAACACTGAGGAGTAACAGTCTAACACACAGGTTTAGCAGATCCCTAATACCTGGAGAAAAGAAGTTGTCAAGTCAAACCAAGAAAAAGAGACATCACTGGGGCATACAGATGAGACCATGCAGAGCTATTCAAAGGATCTGACCTTCCTAGCTGTAAACTAATTGCTTTGTGTCATTGCAGTGGGGCTTCAGAAGGCAGAGTTGTAAGGTAGCAAGCTGTCCTGTGGGCACATGGTAGTAGCTCCTCTTTCAAAGCCTGCTATTGGGCTGAGGAAAGTTGCCAGAGAAGCTTCTCAAGAGCCCTTTGTCTTCACATACACTGTAACTTTTGGCAGGTAGCCAGATACCCTCCATATCTGTCCTGCTGTTACTTGCAAAGTGGGACCTGAGTTGAGAACACTGAAAATCAACAAGTCCTTCACCAAAGTACATTTTCGTTACTACCTGTATGAGTGGATGACAGTGTAAGAGAAAATTTGGGTAGCTCTTGACACACTGAAGTCTGTGTGAAGATACCTGCTTTGCTGTGGCAGTCTTCTATGCTAGGTACGAGGAGAAACTGAGGGATACTTTGCACCAGATTGGAAAGGCTTTTTTTTTGTGTATAAACCAAGCCAAATTTTGATCCAGAAGAAGTAAGTGACAAATATTTCTAACAAGAGGACCATAACTTTTCTAATAAGTGCTTAAAAGGAATGTGATAATGTGAAGAAAAAAAAGGTGAGTTTTCCATTTTTAGAATTTCTGTGTTGCTAAGAAGCAATGTCTGTAGCTTTGTTTCAGAAACTACCCCATAAATTAAATTTTATGCCACAGTTCCTGGATTCCACTCTGAATATCACAAGTGTTTTTCCTTTCCCACTTCACAATGGTTTAGGGAGCTGGAACATGGGAGGAAAAGGTAGCCTGGGATAAGAGAACGGTTCCAGCGCTACTCTGAAATGTTAGCCTAAGCTGAGGACTCCCTATAAGAGTGACATGGGTCTTACTAAGGATGACACAGTCTTCTGCTGCCATACCTTAACCAGTGTCAAGAGGCATTTTTTCTGTCTTTGAAATGCATGCAAATTAATTAATTAGTGGAATTAATTACTTAGTGGAATTACTAAAGATGAAATAGTGAGTTTCCAAGGGTTGTCTTCTGCCTCAGCCATCTGGGAACTCTATGGGAAGGTCATGGTTGTCATCCTATGACAGAGGAGCAAAATTTAACAAGTGTTGAGCATCGCTCCAACAGACACAAGGTTTTGTATCTTTCTTTCCAGGAAAGGAAAGCTTGAATCCACTTTTCAATTGCTTTTTCAGGGTCTCTGAAAAGTCTTATGTGTACCAGGCGCTTTATCAAGTACACATAACAACAGGCTGCAACACCAATTGGTCTACTGCAAGAGTTAGTGCCAGGGAAAGCATGCTGCTATATGTGTGCTGCACTCTTTGCTGCAGTCCTGCTCTGATCCATGATGTGTGCAGTGCACGTAGGCATTTGTAAGTTTGTGTTACTCATGCCCTGGGTATGTAACAAGATGCACTGCTATGAATCAATGTTTGTATCTTTCATTTTCTATTCCTGAAGTTGCAACTGGAGCCCATGCAGATGCTGGAGGCAGAATGGTGTTTCATCTTTAGTGATAGAAACAAAAGGAGAAAAGTGGTTCTCTTATCCTAAAAGAAGGCTACAATGGATATTATTCAACCACTCTCCCTGGATGCTATTATAGCAGTGAGGAACAGGGAGGCAAGAAGATGAATATGAACCTTTAAGGTGCTGGGTAGAAGAAATCCTTTGTTATGAGAACATCAGGGTTTCAGGTTTTCCATGTTAAGAACCCCACCTCATGACTGTCTCCTAAGATATCAGAGATATCGGTTCCATCTTTGATACACCTAGGAACAATGATGACTTACTTCAACTAAATACATCCTCACTAGTAATTATCTCCTTTGTAATTTTCTGAATTTCCTTCAGAAACAAATTGGAGCCACCAGCAAACTTTGTATAAATGTAGTAACAAGGATTCTCCAGCTGAACCTCCAGCAGTCTCATCAAACCTTAAGGTGGCCAAGGCCATCGTAGCTTGTAAACTATGCTCAAGCATTTATTTCCACGTTCTCTTGCTCATAACACTCCCAGAGATACTAAGGTGCAAAACAGGCTTCATACCAGAGGCCCTGGAGAAGGCTTGAGTTAACTGCTCCACAGAAAAGAATTTGGGCTTTCAATGGACCATGAGCTATGCTCTTCTAGCATTTCTAATGCTTCTAGCATTGTCAAGCATTTCTTCTAGCTTGACAATTCCACACTGAGGAATGTTAATGCTTTGTCAAGCTAAATATTTATGGCTAAAAACTGTAAGTCTCTTTTGCAGTACAATACTTCTACACACAGACTTCAGTTACTTCAGCTACTAAGATAAAAAAAATACCATTTTATTCAATTAGAAGAAAATATAGAATCATAATTTCTTTTTTTTTTTTTTTTTTTTTTTTTTTTTTTTTTTTTTTTTTTTTTTATTTTTNTTTTTTTTTTTTTTTTTTTTTTTTTTTTTTTTTGAGATAATTCCAGCTATGTGCAATCAGGGAATTCAGTGGAATTATTTTGTTTTTATGCGGGAACATATAGAGACAGAATCCATAATCACTACTAGAAGAAAGGATAAAAATTTCTTTACATATTAAATATTGCCTTTTCTGAAAGCCTACTTAGCAATAAACACTACCTACTTTTAAAACATCAAAGTCATAGCTAGAGAATAAATGGTTAAAAAGCTACTTAAAAGAAGTGATAAGTCGGGCCATAACAGTTTTGGGGTGAGAAATTACAATAATTTTGCTGCAATGTGTAACTAACAAAGAGGAAAGCCTCACTTTTCCATGCCTTACCTCAGTAGTATGATAAGTAATAAAGCTCACTTTATCTCATATTATTCACTAGATGTTTTAGACAGGTCACTTGATGATAAAGAAACATATGTGGGAAAAAAGTGTCCTTTCCTTTTTCTTGCAACTTCTTCATGGTATTACATATTTTGTATTTTTTTCTATTGTTGTGAAAAATGTGAACTTAAAAAAGGATGCCATCAATCCATGTAAAATATTTTTTTTCATCCTGAGTCCCAATGAATGTCAGTTACTCATCTCCCACAGTTCACAAGTGAAGAATTGTCACAGCTATCACCTGGAAACCATATGCACCAGTACAAAACTGAAAGTCAGCCAATCTCTGGGAGATGAGATTTAACATATATTTTAAAGTATGCTCATATGTATTTAACTGACACTGAGTGTTTGGTTGTGGTTTTTTGTTTTTCTTGCCAGTAGTGCATGTGTGTAAGAAAACTGTATTTACTGTTTTTTGTAAACAACCAAATGTTGATCTAATTAGATAAAATGGAATAAGAACTTAATTATTCTAGTAGGCCTACCTGTTATAGTAGGGTGAAAATTTATTTCCTCATGTTGTTTTAAAAGCTAAGGTACCTATAAAAATATAATTAAAATTTTTGTCTTGTTAATCAGTGGCAGATTTTCTGTTGGCCTAAGCTAAGATACTCCCTGAAATTTTATATTTTTCTTTACCACTACTGGTTATTCTTTAACTCATTCTACTTAAGTGCCTACGCATTAAAATTTCACTAGGAGTCACTTCCCACTTGTGTCAACCTATCAGGTTATGGCATTGGGGTTACTGTATAGTATGTATATTCAAAATCAGTCTCAAAATGTATCTCAGTAAATGGAAAAATATGCCAGATTCATAGAGGTGATTTTGGAATATTTTCATTAAAACACGTTCTACGATAGCCTTAGACAGTATTGTATCCTGCTGCTTTCCATTAGCTCCAAAATTAACATCAGTTTATTTGCCTGTCTGTCTGTCAATCTCTTTCTCACCCCACTAAAAAAACCAGGGCATGCTCTGTTTTTTGGCCCAAGTAAAAGTGCATGGCGGTGCTTCCACCAGTATGGATACATCCTTCCATTTCCTCTGAGGACAAGTTGGTCTCATCTGCACTGCTTTTCAGAGCCATCCCTGCCTCGTTCTGCCACACAGCCACACAGTTATTTGGGAAGTGAAGGTTGGTAAGGCAACAGGGAGGTGCCAACCACCAAATAGTATGGATAAATTTGCTTCTTTAGCAACAGCCTATGGACCCAGGAAGGATCATTGCTCTGCTGCTGACTCTTCCACAGTCCTGTCTCTCCAGTATTATGAGAAGTTGAGATTCAAGCACATTTTCTATGAAAGAAAACTATGTACCTGATTTCCAAGTTCCAAGTGGTATTTCACATCCACCTTGCAATGTGGCACATACAGGAATCAGTTGACATGTAGTACATTTATACAATTGTGTTTGCATTTGGTTTACATTTCTTCCTTCTGTTGCTATATTTTTATGCATATTAATTATATTGTGGGTCACGAAATTTGGTGGAAATTGGTTATAGGTTAGATAGGGAAAAAAAGTGAACCATATTTTTTTCAGACAAGTTTATGATACCTGGAGGTGTGCATAACAATGTTTTAATTCACTGTTCATTTCCAAGGAGGTAGGCAAGGAAACTTTGTAAATGCTGAGTAGGAATTTGAAGAACATGAGGCTGTAATGATGGCTCCTTTTAATACTAGAGCTTTTGAAATTAATCAGTGAGCTAAAATGTAGCCATTTTAGTAGTGTCATGATAAAGTGACTATCACCTGAAAAATAAAATAACAGATGCATTAACTGTAGTCCATATTGAATTCTTATGTAAGTACAAATGTGTAATGACTACAGGAAGTTTTGACTAAGAACAGTGAGATTTGATCTACAGACAGCAGTAACTCCCAGAGACTAACACAAACTTCATCTTGTGGCTTGAAAATATATTTATATGTATTTTGACTATTTTATATGTATGTGTGGGTGTACAGGAGAGGATCTTGGAAAGATAAGGAAATAGATACAGATTAGAAGTAGGGACATTTTTCATGAAGTAACAGGCTGTATTCTCATTTTCTTTCAGTAATGGGCATCTTCACCCATTACTGATATTTCACTGACAACAAAGTAACCTCAATGCAGAGCACAGATTTCACGAAGGAAATTCAAGTGAGAGAAGATATATGAAAACTCATTCTTCTTCTTTCTTACTTGTGGGAGCTTTTCATGTAGTTTGTAAGGACAACAGTCTAATTTCCTAGCACAGGTCCCTCTTCTACTTATTTACTTAGAAGTAAAGAATTAGATCTATTTTTTTGTAGATAAATATACATAAACATACACAAGTCTGAAGCTGACTGGATGAGATATTTCCATGTAAAAATAAATAAAAATGCCATAGATTAAGGATATTCATCAGGAATAAGGAACGTATGTTAGGTATTAGAAAAATACAAAGATTGAAACTGCAGATTAGCAATTCTGTCTGAGACAGGAAGGTTTTGTGGGGTTTTTGGGGTGAAGGAATGAAATATCACATACCTTGAACAAGGAAAGAAAATGGACTAACAAATTCAACCGATTTTGAATTTCCCTCAACATGGAGATTGTGAACAAGTTCAGAAACTTAAAGGAAAATATCGATTCCAATTTTGGTCCTCCTACTGTGATTGACTGCAAGGAATCTGCACAAATTTTACATGCAGTTGAAAGTAATTATAGGGCTAAACGACTATGATAGAGTCACATTTCAAGTATTTAAAACTGGTGTTTACATTTCTGTTGACCTGTTGATGATGTTTTAGTTGGTGTTTGAATATATGTGAAAAAAAGAGGTCTAAAATCTTTCCACACTGTGAATTTTGTCTCTGCAACAAGATAATTCACAGGTTTACCATAACAGCTTTTCCTATAATTTGGTATTTTTTTCCCATTTTCCTGATCTAGTAGAGCAAGTATTTTGGCCCGTGCTTAAAATACAATGTAGATTTCATTTTCTTTCTGGAGATATATCCTGGTTTCAGCTTGGATAAAGTCCATTTCATCTCAGTAGCTGGTACGGTGTTGGGTTTTGGATTCAGTATGAGAATAATGTTGATAACATGCTGATGTTTTTTTCTGTTGTTGTTAAGTAGTGCTTACAGTAAGTGTCTTATGTTCTGCCACTGAGCAAGTGCATAAAAAACTGTGAGGGAGCATAACCAGGACAGGTGACCTGACCTGGCCAGTGGGATATTCCTTACCATAGAACTTCATGTGCAGAAAATGAACTGTGGAGGGTTAGCCAGAAGGGGGCTGATTGTAGTTCAGAGATGGAGTTTGGCATTGGTCAGTGGATATTGAGCAACTGTATTGCGTATCACTTGTTTTTCCTGATTTTTTTTTTTCCCCTTAAATTTGCTACTACTAATGTTATGTTTTAGTTTACTTCAATTATTAAACTTAACCTGAGAGTTTTACTTTGGATTCTCCTGCCTTTTCTTCCAGGGAGTGGAGGAGCAGAGAGCAAGCGACTAACTGTGCGCTGCTTAGTTGCCAGCTGGTCTGAAACAGCAAGGCATCATGGTCCTAGCCCAAATGGGAAAACAGATTTTAGGCAAAAAACCCCAAACCCCAAACACCTTCCAGAGGGTGTTTTAAAATTGTCACCGGAATTCAGCTGGTCAACTAACTTTTACATATCTTCACAAGGTCATTTATGTCCTTTGAGTATTCTCCCATAAATTTGCAATTTGTGAAAGTCTAGAGCTAAAAATATGTGATAAGCCAGCTGCCTGTAGAACAAATGTCCATGAACAAGAGATTGTAGTTGCTTATTTATTTCATTAGCAGAAAGAAAGAAATGGCACCACCTAACCAATTTAAAAATTCTCCACTAGTACAGAGCCATGTATTAAACCAAACACCTGATCTCTGTGTTGATACTCATTGTATCTGATGTTGATATTCATTGCTAGAAATAAATGTTTTAAGGATGAAGAACAAATGGCTAATTTATGAAGAAAATAGAACATTTTCAAAGATAATTAGTCATGATAGATACGTAAGAGGAATAGTAATAATATTTCATTGATCTGTGGAATGAACTCTTCTGATCCTAGCACGGTTACAGTCACTAGACAAACTATTGTAAGAATTATTTCTCTTCTTGTACCACCAGCTGTTTATGGGGTCAACAGTGTGAACCATGCTTTTTTGTGCTGTTACTCTTCAATGTACTGAATCTTGGATGCAACGCATCTAGGAATAGAATTTCAATGCAAAAACCCCTTGATTGACTGTAGCCAGACTGTAATTTTCATAAGTATTCCACTCTTGTGAATGCACAAAGAATGCATATTTTTACTTGCAAATTTCTTCAGCAGTGTACCCAAGTTTTATATGTATGAGCATACCCTGTCATGTTTTACTGCTCATTCTGTTGTTATATTCTTAACAAAGGAAGAGATTGAGAATTGCAAATCCTTTAGGTGATCTGAGAGAAATCAACTCTGAATGCAACTTAGAATACAAGTTATAGAAACCGCACCTAAAATTTATAATCAAAGCTTCAAGTACAGTTCTGAGAAGGAGTATTTTCACAGACTAAATGAATTATGCAGCACACACCTGTCTCTCAGGATTAATTCTCATGTTACAGTGAGCTTGAAAAATTGTTATTTCTTGACCTAAAAGGAGGTTAAAACACTTTCACTGGAAATCGATTCACTTTAAACTCTTTAGCACTGTTCATATTTTGTAGAAGTATATATGACAGGGTGATTTTCAACCAGTACTTTGTGTAGCAGTTTTGGGAAGCCCATCACACACAAAAAGAAATGTGAATGAGTGTTTAACAAGATGGACTATTTCATTATTTTTCTTCAAAAATACTAGCTGAAAGAGGATCTGAAAAGTACAGATGTGCCTTATGTCTCGTGCTGGTGTGCATGACTGCTTTACATGCTGAATGAAAGTGATTTTTAACATAACTCTTATCTATTTTAGTCTTGTTCTTTAAATAAACTTGATATTCAACATCATCAAATACTATTGCATGCTGCAAAACATAGAGTGCCTCTTTATTCTTTGTGCTACAGTTTCAGTTGAAAACATGTTTGTAGATCAGGACAATTCTGACCTTAAGTGGTATGTCCCAGACTCGGAATAAAGACTGGAGAAAACCAATAAAAAATTTGACTAGTCCCTTGCCTGAGGCAGGGACCTAAACTTACAGCATTCTTGACAAATGTTTGCCTAACCTTAACCTCCACTGATAGAAATGACCATTAGTACAGTAGTATTATTGGTGGAATTATTCAAAAGTGTGCAGAGAAAATCAACTGTGACAAGTAGATGTAGAAGTGGACTACATAAATCCTCTGCAATGATGTATCTTACTTAAAGAAGGTGAAACAGAAATGCAGTTACACCCATGTATCTGTTCACTTGCAAAAAGAAGTAACCATTGCTATTTTCTAGGGACATAAAGGTGATGGAAAAAGGGACCTGAAATACAGGGTTTTTTCATGTCATGAACAGTCCTAATGCCTGTCTGTTCCCACGACTATTTTTACATGAAGAAGCATTTTAGTACAATAGGAAAGGATCAAAACTGGAATAGGTTGCTCAGAGAAGCTAGGGAGTCCTGTCTTTGGAGATTTTCAAGCCTTGATGGGGACAGGGCAAAGCTCTGAAAAGCCTGGTTAAAAGCCTGAATCTGGTCAGGAGGCTGAGTTTAAAAACCTCCCTCCGCATTTGAATGATTACCTGATTAGGAGACTGGAGCAGCTTGTACTGAGACCCTGGCACCTGTGCTGTGTACTGGTTAGAAGTTTTACTTCAGATCATATTTAGCCCTGTCTGCTGAACCAAATTTTGTTATCAGACACATGATTTGAGGCTATGTAATGTTCAGTTACAATCCTGAACCCCTATAGGAGCCTGGGAGCATTCAGTGAGTGCCCAGATCAGAGATTCAGTGTTAGTGTCCTCCAAAGGGAATAATTTTCACACATATCAAAAAAGAAATATACAGGCACTAGTTGCATAAAGAGATTTATTTCAGAATAATATTTTTCCTCTGGAACAAGGAACTAAAGTAGATACAAACCATGTATATCAAACTAAATCTGAAAATTAGACACCTTAGTTCCTCAGTGGTCATGGGCTGTCTTCCTCACTCTAGTCAGGAGTGATCTTGTGAAAGTCTTCCTCTCAGCCTACGAAGTACTCTGTAATCGTTGGTAGACTCTTTGAAAGGACAAGTAATTTACTGAACTCTGGGTTTGATGCAATAACAAGATTTGACTGGAAAACTATACATTGGCTAAGTTTAATTTTAACTGTGAATTTATTGAGGTGGTTTTGTTATTATTTGTTATCAAGAAGAGAGGGAAGAAACTCACAATTTTATCATGGAACTCTATTTTATCGCGATATTTACCTATTCTTCCATTTGGACCTGTAATTTTCTTGTCGTTCTTCCTCAGCTCCTGAGCACTGACTGACAGGAAAATTTTTGTTACTCTAGTATCACTTAAATAATTTTCTGAAGACTTAGAAATGAAGTGATAATCATCCATCCCTCTCATGTACTCCTGAAACATCTGAGACATGATGAAGTATAAAAGAGAAAAAGTCTTCCTTACACTAGAAAAAGAAAGTTGGGAAGTTCTTTCCTACAAACAGGGAATTTTTCAAAGAAATCTTGCTTTGAAAGCTAGAGGAAGAAAGGCAGATGTGGTTGTTTGAACTGCCCCTTGGTAAAGAGTCATATACAGTAACGGAGATTTGACAGTATTTTGTAGCAGAGAAGTCTTGCGGCAAGATAATCCTGCATCTGTTCTTGAAATTTGACTCTTTTGTTTGTGTTTCCACTCAAGTTTTTTAGTACAAGACAGTTTCTAACTCTGGGTGGGGACACTGCAGCCATTTAATCTGGCCTCCTGTCTCACATAAACAATCGAACCTCACCTGATAATTTCTGTGGCAGATCCAGAGACACAAGTAAGTGCCATGTCTGCTCTAAAACTATTCATTACCATAAGGAAGAGAAACAAAAGAATACAAGGAACAGTTGCAGTGAAGTAGAAAGAGGGCAAGAGTGCCAGAGAAATCACAGCCATACTCACTACCTGCTGGTTCTAAATCAAATGTAGTGAGAAAACAAGTTTTGGAAATCTACAAAATGTAGTCAAGACTTAGCAGGCCTGCATTTTTGTCCATGAGTCTGAATATTTACAAATATGTGTCAGTCTATACAGAACCAAAACAAATCCTAAAGTAGCTCTAACCCTTCTCTCCTTCACTGGACAAGGAAAAGAAAATATAATGAAATGCTTGTGGGTAAAGAGCAGGGAGAGATCACTCAGAAAGGGCTATCCTGGGCAGAACAGACTCATGGATATTAGTTTATTGCTAATGAACTCAGAGTAGGGTAATGAAAAATAAAAGCAAATTTTTAAATACCTTCGCCCCACCTCTCCCTCCTTACCCAGCCCAATTTAACACCCAAATTCTCCATGTCCTCCCTGCCAGCAGGATATGTGGATGGAGAATGGGTCTTGTAATCAGTTCATCAGATGTTGTTTCAGTTGCTTCTTCCTCCTCAACTATTCCCCTGCTCCAGCATAGGGCCACTCCCATGGGAGACAGTTTTCCATGAACTTCCCTAACATCCGTTCTCCCCATGGGCTGCAGTTCTTCATGTACTGCTCCAGAGTGGGTCCCTTCCACGTGAAGCAGTCATTCAGGAACAGCCTGCTCCAGTGTGGGTTCCCCAAGGGGTCACAAGTCCTGCCAGCAAACCTACTCCAGTGTGGACTCCTGTATCCATGGGGCCACGTCCTGTCAGGAGCCTGCTCCAGTGCAGGCTCCTTTCTCCATAGCATTTTAGTATCCTTTGGGAATCCACCTGCTATGGCCCTGGGTCCTCCAGGGGAACAGCTTGCCTGACCATGGACTTCACCATGGGCTGGAGGGTTATTTCTGCTCTGGCACCTGAAGTAGCTCCTCCCCCACCTTCTCCACTGACCTTGGTGTTTTCAGGGCTGCTTCTCTCACATATTCTCACTCCACTGTCCAGCTGCAATTGCACAGGGTTTCTTTCCCCTCTTCTTAAATACATTGTCTCAGAGGTACTACCACCATCACCGACAGGCTCAGGCTCAGGCTCAGCCTTGGCCAGTGGAGGCTCTGTCTTGGAGCTGGCTGGCACTTGGACAAGGGGGAAGCTTCTGAGAGCTACTCACAGAAGCCACTGCTGTAGCCCTCCCCTCTATTTAAATATCTTGCCATGCAAACCAAATACACTTGCGTGTAGCATGTGCACTGTATTAAGAGAGAAAGGAGAATGATGTCGGAATATAAGGAGTGGGTTCTTGTACCATGTCTGCCAAGGTGTATTTCCCCAGCCAACCCACATCAGATTGTTTCTGCGTGTAATTTACAACAACATAAAACATTATTCTGCCTGCTGTGGTTTCTCACAAACAACATTTGCTTTGCAAAATTCTCCTTCCTCCTCTTGAAGGTAAATTTTTTTCTCCTTCATTGTGTACCACCTTTGGAAACATTGCATTGTATTGACAGAACTCTCCAGAGACACATACACCCACTGTTATTTTTCTGTGAAGAAGGCAGTGCTTTAGACTTTTTTTTTTTAATGACAAATTGAAACTTTACAAGAAATCTTCTTTTTCACTGTAAATAATGAGTGCTAGACAGTTGCAACATTGACATGAGAAATGAGCTACTGGTAATTCTGATGGCTCAAAACTGGTAGCTTCTAAAGACAAGGATCTCTTAATACACTTAGTGGTTTTGGGTCATTACCAGGCTGATTAGGAACCGATATATTTTTCTCTGAATCTAAACCAGCTATAATAAGACCTTGGTTTGTTCCCCTGTTCTGAGCCTGTTAAACTCCTGAGTTACTTGACAATTTGGGCATTTTATGATGAAGTTTAGATGTTTCAGTCACGAAAATAGGCTGTGTTTCCCTAGACACTGGTAAACACAGAAGCAACAGGCAAGATTCAACACTGGAAGAGGAGCTGGCCCAAGGGGTGTTTTTCAGCAAGGAGTAAAAGTCACTTTGACCTTGTGCTTTTGAATGTATCTATAATTTCAGTGGGATGTATACACCCTTGAAATATGCAGGCACTGAAGACCCATGATGAACTGGATCCTAAATGAGGACTCAAAATTTAAAGATGCCATTTTCAGTCTTTTTGAATAAGAATTTTCAGTGACAATGATTACTTAACGTATTTGTTCCTATCACATAGAGTGTATAATATCTGTTCTGTGACTAGTGACAAATTACCTGAGCTATCCACCTTACTCTGGATAGCTCAGGGTGCAATGTTCTGTTTAAAGGATCCAGGAAATTGAGTACCTTGACATTTGACTTCAGAGATTTTTTTTTCTCCTTTAATTTGTTCCATATAATTTGTGACTAGAAAAAACATGGTAGATATTCAAAATCTTTAGGAAGCATTGCGTAGTGCAGACATAGTACCAGCTTCAACAGTTTTGGAAGGTACTTAAAACTACAAGAAAGGAAAAAGAATTACCTTTAATAGGTGTTGGATATATAATATATAATATAATACCACAGTATATTTAGGATATGGTTTCGATTTTGAATTTACTGTGGTTGTAATGGCTCTTCAGTTCAGTTGATTTATTACCAATTTAGACTCACAGAAGCGAAAGAAGGAATCAAATTCTTAACAATTGCTAAATGTTGTTAACTTTTTTAATTGGAAAGCATGCGGAAATACTGTTTCTAAGGCTGGATGTGTTGCTAGACTTTGAACTTAATACCACTTAGATAAAGTTTTAATTGTGACTTAGGAATACAAAGAAGTTTTAAGAAAATGAATATAAGGAAAATAATAGATGTATTGTTCCATTTAACCAAGAATATATGACAAAATCAGAAGTTAGTTTGGATTATCTGATACATTACTGTTCCTTTTCAAATGATCTGCTGTTTCACTTGCATTTTGACTTATAAGCACAAGGTCTTTTGATTTTAATTTCATAAGCAAGTGTACTGAAACAAAGATATATAAAATGTATTTCCTTCAAAAGATATTTCTAAATGTGCCATGCAATAACTCAGCGTGGGACAATTAATTTCCCTAGCCAGCACAGGGAACTAGTGTAATGTCTTTCTCAGAACTTTTTGCAGTTTTTGGCAAATGTTGACTATCTAAAGGCAGTCACTTTTTTTAACATTCTAGCAAAATATTTAAAATGTACATAAGGAATTTAGGGGCTTTGCTCCAAGTTTTAAAATATTAGGCACTACCACAGCTGTTCCTCATTGACTTTTGACAACACCAACTTTTTAATGTCTCAGTGAGAACAGAAAAAGAAACCAAAAGGCTTGGACAGTCCTGAGCTGGCACATGTAAGTGGGAGGCTGGGAGAGCATTAGGGAAAGATGTCCTCCTGCAGCAAGGCAACAAATATTGTGGTTCTGCTGGCAGAAAACCAAGGACGAGAGGCTGATGTTAAACAAACTCATCACGCACTCTAAAAAATCCACCCCCTGCCTTTCCTGCACTGCTGAGAGATCCTTGGATAAGTATTCCTTCCAGGGGGTAGCTCTTCGATTTTGGAAAAAAACCCAGTCCCTGAAAAGCATCTGGATGTCTATTGGTTGGAACAGCAGGCAAAACGCCTGCTTGCTGCAGTGCTCTGCTAATGCACTTGTAGGCTGCAGCTGCTCAGCCAGCCAGGCATTCTCTTGCCCTCAGCAGGGTTGGCTCCTGAGTAGCACAGGAGCACCTCTGCTGGGAAGAGATGTCTGAGAGCCCCAGAGCTGTGCTGTGCCACTGTACTTGTGGTTTTGCAACAGGCTGAGGGGGCACTGTCAGTGCCCAAGCTCTGTGGTTTCTCATGCCACTCTGGGTATCTGTGCTGGACCTCTCCTCTGACCCTGCTCCTGTGGTAGCGCTTGTACACCGTGCAGAAGTGGGCACAACTCAGCAGTGCTGACCTCAGCAGTACTGAGTAGCTCAGCTCTCTTAACCTGTAGGCCACACTTCCTAATGCAAGACACCATTAGGCTTGTTTGCCAAAAGGGCACATTGCTGGGTCACTGTCACCTTGGTGTCTATCAGGACCTGGGTCCTTTTCTGCTACAGAAAAAGTTTAAATTATTTTTTGAAATAGTTTGATATTCTCCATTTTTCGTCTTCTTACTACTGGCTCATGACATTGTCTTCTGTCATACAAGCATGTGAGAATTCAAGCTTTAATGTAAAGCTTGAAGGGTAATCAAACCAAGCACGTCAAAACTAGTCATAAAATATTGTTGCTAAAGTGAGTGGGTTTGCAATTTAGTGCTCTCTGAAAACCTTTAGATCTATGTTACCCTTGCCTAGAGAACCAGACACAGATCCATTCAATAATACTTAATGGAATGATGCCATTTAAGTTAGATGCAGTATTTGGGAGTTGATTTTCCATGAAAAATGGTGTTTTATTTAAAAAATTGTAATTCACTCCAAAAGTATATCGATTTTTTTAAGACATTTTTGCTGCTAACAAAATTTTAGGAAGCCAACATAAAACAGAACATTCTCTTTTTAATTTAGAAATTTTCAGTGAAAATATAAAAAGAAAGGAAAACAGAGAAAGAACTGTTCCTTAATTTTAGAAATCTTGGTTTAAATGTACATCAGGAAACATATCAGGAACATTAAGGTCTGCAATATGAACTTGCAAAGTATTTCAAAGATTCTTCCTAGATTAAGATGAAGGGCAATTTTAACAGAAGAGTTTTCCAAAATAGACAGAAAAAGATACAGAGATTATTTTAAATTAAATACCTCTATCTTGAGATTGATTTATCTTACTCTGTAGACCATGAAAAATGAATGTGTGCGGACAGGCACTATTTTCTTCATTTCTGTGTCTGTCCAAAGAGTCGTCATTTTATTCTATTTTTCAATTTTATGACCTCGTCCTAAGTTAAGATAGTCTGGGAGTTTAGATTTTAGACTTAGACAAATCATTCATCTCTTCCCATGTAAATAGTTCATGGAAGACATTGTAAAACTGATGATTACACTCTGTTAGAAGGCCACATGCTTTGAAATAAGTATTTTAAGAAAAACTACAGTACATTGTTCAAACTACTTACTTAATTTTAAAATAGAAGTAGTAATAAGGATCCCGTTTATATGACTGATTCATATTTACATTTTACTGCAAATGTTCCTGGTGATTTGTTATTCCTTAGGTGGATTTTTCAATTAGAGGTACACCAACTTTGCCAGTAGCTCACATGTACCAGGACATGAGGTTACTGTGAGTAATGAGGTGGTGACGGTATGTATGAAGATCTTCCAGTGGTAGAACTCTGTGTGTTTTCAAACATATATAGAAAATATTCTGTCAAAGTCTTGCTTCAACTTTACATATTCTACATGCTGACAACATCACAGCTTATGTCAGATCCTGATCCTAAGTCGTGTGAAGGATGTTTTGCAGTGTATTATTCAGTGTTCAATTATTATCTTTCATTAGGTGGCATAAACACTATTCATGATCTGTTCAAATGGGTTTTAAAAGAAAACTCAGCTGTTGGAAAATACAACTTTCTGAAGAGCCCCCAACGAATAACTGATTTTATATTTTTCTCCAACTTTGGGCAAATTTACACTTTACAGCCTACTTTGAATAGAAGGATATCAAATGTATCCCAAAGCCCACCAATTAAAACTTTTTTTTTTAATGGAAATTTTGGAAATGTTACTGCATTTTAAAGATGCAAAATATTCACCACACCACTTAAACGATAAATGGAGTCCATGCCAGAAACTGAGAAGTCTGGAACCCCAAATAAAGATAGAGTTAGCAGAGTGTGCTGTCTTTTTCAGGCATCTGGTAGGCTCCAGAATCAATTCCTGGTGATTACAGGACAGCTGAGATAGTTATCTGAAGAAGATTCACTCTTTGTCTTGTATAACTTGCTGAATATAAATAATGATGAAGAAACTTGCAAATCAGCAGAAGTATAGCAGTGTTGTTCTGAGTGGTATATAACCAGTCCTATTCTTTGGGTGTGCAGTATTTGAAGTAATACTGATATTAGAGAGGGTGTTTTGCCATCAAACACTTTTGGAGCATGGAGCATTTACTGAGACGCTGAAATATGGAAGTGTCATGCCTAGTTTATGTTTGTTTTGTTGTAGCTTTCAGATGGGTGGTAGATGCTGATCCAGCTGCTGATGTTGCTGGTCTTCTCACCATGAATTAGGGTACTTTGCTGTGATGCAGTCATGTAACATGCAGGAAAAACTGAAGTTCACTTTGTTTTCTGTTAAGCAAGAGAAAGGAGCCTGCAGCATCTCTGTCCGCCTTAGGAAGAATGACCCACCTTCACAAGCCACAGAAACACAGGAAGTTCCTACTGCAAATATCAAACTTTAGTCCTCAAAACTAAGGTGCATTTTGAAGTATTCCCAATCATAACAGCTTTTCTGACAGAAAGCAAAACACGGAAAGGTGCAGCACATTCCAGTCCCCAATTGCAGCTCTAGTTTTTCTGCCAGTCTATCATGAGTCAGCGAACACAAACTGCCACCCTGATCCATAGCAGCTGCCTAATTACAATTTTGTTATTATTAATTACTGAGTAGAAAATCATTTGTAATTAGCTCTGACTAAATCATAGTTTAAACAGCCAAAAATTACATTACAAACTAAAGTGTAATTAAAGCACTAGACTAAAGTGTTTATTTAAACCCAGTTTAGCTACTGCAGATTTTTTCAATCAGGTTCTCAGGCTCATACATAGATGTAATTAGTCTTCAGTACTGACAGCATACTGCATTTATTCATTAAGCATCAATATTGTTGAACAAATGTAAATAAAATTTAGACAGGGATTCCTTAAAGGGACAGTCATGGAAACATCTGGGTGAGTTAATGAGGCTGGGAACGGTGTGAATGTTAATGAGCTTTTGGTGCTGCTGTGGTACCCAAAGAATTCTTGAAGACACACATTTTGAACTCCCACTACTTGCTCTGGGTTTGCAAGTACCAGCAATCTTGCTTTTATTGGTGTGTAGTTGCTTATCTAGACTGCTTCAGTGGAACTATGGACTCCACACCTGGACGGATTCCTACCAAGTAGGCAGGATAAAATTTCATACTTGAGCACTGGGAAGGAAAACAGCACACAGCAACACCACTGACATTTCTTAATGTATTTTGCTTAGTTTAATGTAAACTAAGTGATCTTCAAATATGCAGTAAGACTGTTTGCAAAATCTGTTTCTTTCAGTTCTGTTTAATGAAACTAATATATCTCTTACAGAGCCATTTCAGAAATCTGACTTCAGCTACACATTGCAGAGAGTAATTTCTTTCTGAGTTCATAGCTGAGAAATCAGCTTTTACCCCTGGAAGCAAGAAAACCAACCTTGCTAGAGAGGACAACATAATCTGGTATCAATCTTCTGAACATAATCTTAAGTTCTAGAACACTCATCGATAAGGCTTGGTGGTGGACAATAACAAGGCATGAGATATAGCACACTCACTATTAACAGAACAAATGTCAGGGATATGATGATTGCTCTAAAATAAATATCAATATTGATGGAAAAAGCTATACTAGACTCTCTGTTATAATGATGATTGTGTTGTGCTCTCTATGCTGCTTCAGCTCAGTTACTGACACTACAGTAGGAACCTCCAAATGGCACATTATGAAGTTAGCGTCCTAACAGTGATGTTACACAGCAAGGGGAACTCCTTTTGTGCTATTAGCTTTGGCGGTCTAAAAGACATAAATTCTTTTTTCCAGTTCTATTCAAAATCTGCACATTACCACCTAGTGAACTTCTCAGGAGTCATATGCTGAGGTGAAAAATAATCCAGGATTTGTAGAAGCCTGTTCTATTTCAATCTTTGACCATTCAAAACTTGGCTTCCCTAAAAATAGATCTTAAAAAATGGTCATAATAATTTCCAAGTCTAGCAGAGGCTGTTCAAAAGCATTCACTGAAAACCCATCCTGCTTTTGTATATCGCCTGAAGATATCTCTCATGAGGATATGTTGACCTTGTCTGTGTGAGTGCCCTAGATATCTGCTTTGTAACACGAGGAAGTGTAAGTGATTGCATTGCCATCTGAACTAGTGTTCCTTTGCTGTTTTGCTAAGATATTGCTTATGTCAACACTTCAGTCACTAAAGTGTGTTTAGAATTTGTCAGACGTGATATTGTTCTGATTTTGTGGTTGGCATTCATGTCCTCAGTTCTTCTCTGTAAACAAACCCTGACAGAACTTTGCACATTATTTACACTTAATATCTCCACCTCCAACCCCCTTGTTCTAATATAAAACTCCTTTCCTCCTTCCCCCATTTATCGAAACTGTCTCTGTGACAGGCCTGAGTTGCACACTAATGAATTCAGTAACTATCCAATAATAAAGCTTAATGAAAATACATATCACCACATGTGCTATAACTTCAGAAGTTGGCTCTCTTGATGAAACTTTGAGCCAGCAAGGTGAACTGGCATCTGGAAGTGTTAAAGATTTCACGAATATAAGAAAAGTTCAATGAGAATTATATTAAACCTGCTTGAATAGGTAGTTACATTATCAAGAGTGTAAGAGTCGAAGAGGCAGCACATTAGCTGTCTAAAATCCCAAGTAAGTGGGTAAAGTGATCTGTCTGCCTGTCAGACAGTTGTGATGTTTTGGCTGAAATATTAACAGTACAGAACAAAGACACCTTACTTCTTTTCTTTCAGTGTGTGGACCAATTTGGACTCTTACTAGGAAGCTTAAAAAAAGGAGCCTAAGGAAGGTTTGAAAATATCCTACTAGGTAAATCTATTGTTTTAAATGCAGGTCTGCCCTTTTCCATTTAAGTTTCAGTAACCTAAATTTTGTTATGCTCTGTATCTCAGATTTTCTGTCTTCCTACCCAAATAAGGTAATAAACAGTGTCTTGGATGACCACAGTAAAGTAGACTGGCTGGTAGACTGAGAAACTACAACGACCACTTCTTTGATGCAAGCTTATATGAAACAAAATATTCAATGGACTCTCCAGTTCTGAGCAAATTCAGGCCAATTGTGAACTTTATGTGAAGAATGCGGTCCTAGTTTTGGTAGAACAGTTGAGTAGAAAACATGATAGTCTTTCAAAAGTAAAATCAATTATTTCAAGATTTCATTGCAACAGAGTGCCTGACACATGTGCTAAATTCCATCTCTGTTCATCACTATCTGCATGTTTAAGGACATGATAAATATAATTTTTAAGAGGAAATTGTATTTTCATCAAGGATGATGTCAACCAGACGTTATATTTGTTGGGATTTTTTTCAAGGTGGGGTATATTTATTTGATTTCAAATTACACTGTTCTTCAGGTCTCTTGACAAAAATGATTCCCACAGAGAAGGGTATTCTAAAAGTAATAAATAAAACACATGGGAATGAATAAAGCAAAGAAAAATTTATGCCTATAAAATTTACCGGGCTTCTGACTGACCCAAATGGGAAAAAGAATTTTTGGTCCCTCAGCTGCTGAAAGGTTAAATAAAAGCCTTTTTATTGTTATAAAGACTTAGTTGATTATAAAAATCTATATAACTTTAGACCTTTAAATGCAAACAGTAGAAATAGTGCTTCTCTCAATATTTATCTTGTGGTGTGTCTGTTTGCTCACGCTAAAGTGAATTTGACAATAATGGTAAGTAGTTAAAATAATCTATATGGCTGGAAGCCTTCCCTCACAAACTATTGATTTACTTACCCCATCCACAGCATGCTCAGAAACACTTCCTATTCTGTTTACCATTCTGTACAGCTAGAATGCATCATTTCACACTGTCTAATGGAATTAAGCAAACCTTTGAAGGCATTTTGGTGGAAAACTTGCTATATTTATTTGTAACTTAGCATAGTGGGGAGAAGAATCTTGCTAATTTAGCACCAAAAAGACAAGAAGATTTTATTTTGGTAACTTTCTCTTTTGTTTGGGTAGAGGCATTGGTGTTACCAAGCAAGGACCATATCCTGAGTGCAAATGAAAGTACCTTCGGATTAAAAAAGTAGCTGAGGTCACCCCCTCTGTGTCACTAACAGCCACACTGAATGGTGACTCGGTAAGTCAGAGTGTGATATGGCTCTAGACAGAGATTATGCACGGTCACTTTACCTACTTGTTACTTTAAATTCTTATTGGGTAAGGAAGGAGTTGTTCTGGGAAAATTGAGAATTTCCATAGGGAGTGGGAGGGGAGTATTGCTGTGGGAGAGGAGCATCTCTCAAATCACCTGAGAAGTACATTCAGAACCATTCAATCTAGAAATGGCATAAAGAGAGGTGCAACAGTGACTTTTGATGGCTAGGCTGTTACTCCGAAATACTGTAAGTGGAAATGTATGAATGTAAATTGTGAGAGAATGAAAAGAATCATAATAACATGGAACCAGAGAATGGTTTTGGTTGGAAGGGCCCTTATCGATCACCTAGTTCTAAACCCTCTGACGTGGACAGGGACACCAGCTTGCTCAGAGCCCCATCCAACATGGCATTGAAAAATTCCAGGGATAGGGCACCCACTGCTTCTCTGAGCAACATGTTCCAGTGCTTCCCCACTCTTTGAGTAAAACATCCAATCTAAACCTGCCCTCTTTCAGTTAAAGCCTTTGCCCTTTGTCCTATTACTACATGCTCTTGTCAAAAGTCTCTCTCCAACTCTCTTGTGAGTCCCCTTTAGGTACTGGAAGCTACTATAAGGTCTCCATGGAGCCTCTTCTTGTCCAGACTGAGCAATCCCAGCTGGCTTTCTTTTGTTGAGGGCCCCAGAACCTGACACAGCACTGCAGGTGGGGTCTCACAAGAGCAGAGTAGAGGGCCAGAGTCACCTCCCTCAACCTGCTGGCCACACTCTTTAGGACACAGCCTAGGATATGATTGGCTTCCTGGTCTATGAGCAGACATGGACGAGTCATGTCAAGCTTCTTGTCCACCAGTATCTCCAAGTCCTCCTCAGGGCTGCTCTCAATCCACTGTCTGCTCAGACTGTATTTGCACTTACAATTTCCTGATTCAGGTGCAGGACCTTGCTTTTGGACTTGTTGAATTTCATCAGGTTCACACATGTCCACTTCTCAAGACTGTCAAAGTCCTTCTGTATGGCATCCCTTCCCTCCACCGTGTCAACTGCACCACATAGCTTGTGGTGCAACTTTGTTGTCAGCAAACTTGCTGAGGGTGGACTCGCTCAATCGCACTGTCCATGTCCCAGACAAAGATCTTAAACAGTGGCAGTCCCAGTGCTGACCCCTTAGGACACCAGTTGCCACTGATCTCCACTTGGACATTGAGCCATTGACTGCAGCTGCTTGAGTGCAACCATCCAGCCAGCCCGTTATCCTCTGAGTAGTCCTCCTATCAAATCTATTTCTCTCCAGTTTAAAGACCAGGATGTCCTGCAGGACAGTGTCAAATATTTTGCATAAGTCCAGGTAAATGTCAGTCTGAACTTGTGCACCTTTAGGTTCACAATGTTCTCAAACACGTTCTTCAGTCTCCCAGTCACTGCCTTCACCTTCTGCAACTTGGGCAGTGTGGCTGGAACACTTGAGGGTGAAGACTGAGGCACAAAAGTTGTGGATACCTCAGCTTTCCCCATATCCCAGGTTACCAGATCTCTTGTTTCCTTCCAGAGAGGGCNGACCCCTTAGGACACCAGTTGCCACTGATCTCCACTTGGACATTGAGCCATTGACTGCAGCTGCTTGAGTGCAACCATCCAGCCAGCCCGTTATCCTCTGAGTAGTCCTCCTATCAAATCTATTTCTCTCCAGTTTAAAGACCAGGATGTCCTGCAGGACAGTGTCAAATATTTTGCATAAGTCCAGGTAAATGTCAGTCTGAACTTGTGCACCTTTAGGTTCACAATGTTCTCAAACACGTTCTTCAGTCTCCCAGTCACTGCCTTCACCTTCTGCAACTTGGGCAGTGTGGCTGGAACACTTGAAGGTGAAGACTGAGGCACAAAAGTTGTGGATACCTCAGCTTTCCCCATATCCCAGGTTACCAGATCTCTTGTTTCCTTCCAGAGAGGGCCCACATTCTCCGTGGTCTCCCTTTTGTCACCAATTGACCTATAGAAGCTTTTCTCCTTGACCTTAATGTCCCTAGACAGGTTTAAAAAAAGCCACCTCCAATAGATGCAGTGGTGTCGTGGCTGAAGTGCAAGTGGGATTTGATTGGAAGAGCTATTATCTCTGCTATTTTGCCAGACTTTGTAGAATGCGAGGGTTGTTTTGCAGGCCTACCTTCTTCTGCACCCACTTGGACAGCCTGAGTAGTCATAAAGCCTTCTAATGAGTGTTCAGCTATCCCTTGCTTTCTTTGGTTATGAACAGAATGTCATTTCATTCAGATGAAAAATTCTTTATTACATGTCTGGTTTTGCTTTTTTCCCCCGCCTCTTCTTGAGGCATTGACATTTTGTGGACAAACTTATATGAATCCCACTCGCTCAACCCCAGACATAAATGTGTGATTTATCCTATTGTCAGATTTCCAGAAAATGAAAAAAATATTTCTTGATCTTATACTTGTGACGTGGTAAAACTTCTCAGAGCTTAAAGCAGAGAGAGACGTTCATCCTGGTAAGGAAAACAGACTAATATACAGGGCTTATAGAGCTAGATGTCCCTGACATGTCTGAAATGGTACCCATAGGATCAGTCTGGCTTTGTTCAGTAAATGAGAAAACAGGCTGATGAGAGGGAATGTGAGTGCTGCAAAATAAAGATGGAGAAGAGAGCCGCTAAAGCACTTAAAAACATTAGAGAAGACTTTCCAGAAGACCTCCTAACAACTTTTCCTGATGTTATGGATGAAGAAATAATGTTGTAATATTGCTACTACATGGCACTTTTTTTACAAGGGGAATGAAAGGTGTCTGCACCAACAGCTGAAGAGTTTTTTTTGCATTTTGCTTGTCTTTTGGGCATGAAGAGAAGAGCAGTTTGGGATTTTCTTCTTTCAGGAAAGCTGCCACTGGCAATAGTATATATCTGTGTTATTTATATTCATTATTTGTTTATATCTATGTTTTCCATAATTGTCTGATTAGTTTTACTGTTGCAAATTAATTCTGATTTAAAAATAGGAATATATATGCACATATTACTCTTACTGAGGTTTACAGTGGGAAAGAAGTAATTGCCTTCTATGTTGAGAAAGTGAACATTTAATATTATTATTGCTCACTGGAGATCACTATTTTAACCAAAAAGAGCAATAGTTTTATCCATAAGCCAGAAAATTTAGTCTAGATATGTTTTATTATAATTTTAAAAATGTGCTTTCTTGTAACTTCAGCTACTTTCTACCTACTCTTTTTTTTTTTTTTTGTCTTGCTCACAGCCCTCAGTCCTACAGGCTGGTAAATATTTTTCATCCTTTACATATTAATGGCGATTATAGGTAATAGTAGCAATTTTTCTTACCTGGGTGTTTTTTTAGCTATTCGTTCAGATTAGTATTTAAAAGATGAAAAGAATAATACCAATAAAGTGTAATGCTGAAAGAATTGTGTCCTTTCCTTCATTTTATAATTTTCTTCACAAGATTCATGGAAATGCTGATTGGAGAATATCTGCAATGTCTTCTGTATAAGTGAATCAGAAACTGAGCAGAAGAGCAAGTATCAAAACCACCTGTGCTCATCCAGGTAAGTGTATAGAACCAATATCTTATTTTCAGGAAACATAAATATATATATATAATATCTCTTTGAAATAAGATAGTTATTTGATTTCCACAGTTGCTATATTTAGCAACCAGAGTCAGTGGCAAACCATAAAGTTAATTTTGCTTAATATGATTTGTGAGACTCCTGAGAATTAGCTCTAATCATATTCATTAACCACATTAGATAGTGTCAGAACGGAACATTTCATCACTCAGACTAGAAAAAAGATTTTTTTTACCCTTGAATTTAAAGAGCAAAAATATAGAACAAACATTTCAGTACAAAAAACCACAATTTTTTGAGTAGTTTTCATTAGCAAAAACCTTTATGAAGACAAACAATAACAGTTTTCTGAATCTTGAGAGAATAGTAAAAATAAGAAGAATTAAAGGTAAAATTGAGTAAATTTTGTGACTTAACCTACAGGCACCATTAAAAATAACAAAGGAGTAGAAAAATATATTAAAAATTTGTTTTCATAACAAGCTTCAGATGAACAAGAACCAAACATCTGTTGCATGTCCCAGCTCATCTTTTTTACATCTGCAATTGAACACCCGTTCTCAGAGTACATTCGGAACAGATGGATTCCTCTGTGTCGGGGACTATGTGGTCTGGGGTAAATTTATTAAAAAATTCGGTCTTGCAGGGCAAATGTAGGAAGTGAAGAGATTAGCTGGATAAACTAACAACAGAAATATCGCTCACAGTAAGAAAATGGAGGCAGTATACTGTTACTCTATTTTAAGCCACATACTAGATAGTTGCAAGACCAGTTTTGTGGAGAAGTCACCCCTCAACTCAAGTTTGAAAACCCCAGGTACTTCAAATCAAGTGATTTGTATGACAAGAAACTTCAGATTTGTCTATAAGTCAAAAAAGATGAAGTTTGAGAAAATGTCTTGCATATGCAAATAGAACTTCTAGCTTCCACCTAGGTTTGTAGATATGTATTTTTTTACCTCCCTCAATCTTTTACAAACCAGTCTCTTACACAGTCATACACAAGTGAAAAATATATTTTTGTTTTGATTACCATTGTATCAGATGTTCAATTCTAAAACTTTTTACTTTTCATTCTTTCTGTCTCTAGAGGCATAATTAAGGTCCAAAGTTTGATTCCAGCTCTGTGCTTAGCAATTCTCTCCACTTAAGCACTTTTAGGAAGACAACCTCATGGCTATAATTCTAAACAAACAGTTATTGGACCTACATGTTAGCAGTACCTTAAAAACATATAGATGATAAAGTTCTGATACTGAGGAGACACAAATTTACTTTGAGGCCATGCTAGCAATCTGTACATAGACTTGTCTTGAGAATCATAGAACAGCAAAATCATACATAGCCACAAGATGAACATTACCAGACACAATAGTAAGAGCTTTAAACTGGATGTGATGAGGAAGGGAGACAATATCAGGCTTGTTCCTGGGAAGCTGTGGGGTGATATGCAAAGGTTAGAGAGAGAGGGTGCTGGTGAAGGCTCTCTGCTAGTGACTCTGAACTTTGCTAGCCACACTGGAGTACACTTGCAGTTTTACGGAGATAAGTCAGGGTCTCCTGAGGTAAGGGAAGCCAAAAGGAAAACACCAGGGAAATTTATCAAAGGAATTAAGGTGTGGACCTCCAGGAAGATGACATGGCCTACAGCCCAGCTGAGGTGTTTTGACACCAATGTGTGCGGCATGGGCAACAAACAGAAGCTGGAAGTCACTGTGCTGCTAGAAAGTAATGACCTTGTTACCATTACTGAAAGTTCGTGGGATGAATCCCATGACTGGAGTGTGACTACTGATGGCTACAGTCTGTTCAAGAGGTGGAAGCAAGGAAGGACATGAGGAGGGGTTGCCCTCTGCATGAAGAGTTAGATTGCATGTGAAGAGTTGTCTCTGAGGAATAGCAATGAACAGATTGAAACACTGTGGGTAAGAATCAGAAACTGAATCTTATGGTTGGTGTCTACCACAGGCCCCTGATCAAGGGGAGCCTACTGACGACGTCTTCTTGCTCCAGCTACAGGAGACATCACACTCACATGCTCTTGTCCTTCTGGGGGACTTCAGCCATGCTGACATTTGCTTGAAAGTAGCACAGAGAGCTGTAGGAGATCCAGGAGATTGATTTGCATAGGGCATAACTTTCTGACCCAGTAATGGGCAGCCCTACCAAAGGGGCAGCAATACTGGATCTGATGGTCACCAGTGTAGGCAAACAAATATCAGGGACGTCAAGTTTGGAGGCAGTGTGGTTTGTAGTGATCATGTATTGTGGAGTTCACAGTCCTGAGGAATATGGATCAGAAGTGTGAAGTTAAGATCCTGAACTTTGGGAAAACAAAATTCCAGCTCTTCAAGGAGATAGTCAATAGGATTCAGGTACAAGGGTGTGGAACAGAGAAAAGGGAGTGGAACAGAACTGTCAGATCTTCAGGGAAGTCTTCATCAGAGTGTAAGTACTAGCAATCTCCATGAAGAAATAGGGAAAGGAAGTCAAGAGACTGGCATGGCTGAGTAGGGAACTGCTGGTCAAATGAATGGGAAAGAAGCAGATGCACAGATAGTGGAAACAGGGACAGGCAACTTGGGAAGTGTACAGAGATGAAGTTTGCTTGTTGCTTCAAGTGACAAGGGATGGGGTGAGGAATGCCAAATCAAAGCTGGAACTCAACCTGGCCAAGGATGCAAAGAAAGCACAAGAAGGGCTTCTACAGGTATGCTAACCAGAAAAGAAAGGTCAAAGAAGGTGTACCCTCCCAAAAAAGTGATTGAAAACTGGTAAGGATGGATGATGAGAAGGTTGAGGTACTCAAGAAACTTTTTGTCTCTGTCTTCGATGGCAGCTTCTCTTCCCATATCTCTTGATGTACAGCAGGATGAGAACTGGGGGAGGAAAGTCCCTCCCACTGCAAGTAAAAATCAGGTTCATAATCACCTGAGGAGCCTGAATGTATGTAAGTCTAAGGGACCTGCTGAATTGAATATCGGAGTTCTGAGGAAATTGGATGATGAAGTTGCCAAGCCACACTCCATAATATTTGAAAAGTCAGGTGAATGTGGCAATCAAATTAATATGGCAGTCAGGCGAAGTCCTGGTTGACTGGAAAAATGGAAATATTGTACCAATCTTTAAAAAGAATAGAAAGGATGACCCTGAGAATTACCAACCTGTCAGCCTCTCCTCTGTGCCCAGGGAGATCATGGAACAGACCCTTCTAGAAGCTATGCTGAGGTACATGGAGGGCAGGGAGGTGATTTGAGACAGCCAACACAGCTTCACCAAGGCCAAGTCCTTCCTGACCAACTTAGAGGTCTTCTGTGGTAGAGTGACTACATACAGTGAAGGGTTATGGATGTCGTTTATCTGCATGTCTGTAAAGCTTTTGACATGGTCCCCCATGACATCCTGCTCTCTAAACTGAAGAGAGATGGATTTGATGGGTGGACTGTTAGATAAGAAAGTGGTTGGATGGTCACATCCAGAAGGTAGTGGTCAACAGCTCAGAGTTCAAAAGAACATCAGTGACAAGCGGTGCCTCTTAGGGGTCTGTACTGGGACCAGTGTTATTTAATATCTTCATTAATGACATAAACTAAAGGATTGAGTGCATCCTCAGCAGATTTGCAGATGACACCAAGCTGAGTGATGTAGCTGACACATGGGATGCCATGCAGAGGGACCTGGACAAACTCAAGAAGTGGGCCCCTGGAACTTCATGAGGTTCAATAAGACCAAGTGCAAGGTGCTGCACCTGGATCTGGGCAATGCCCGGTATCAATATGGGCTGGGGGATGAACAGATTAAGAGTAGCCCTGCCAAGAAGGACTTGGGATGCTGGTGGATCAGAAGCTGGACGTGACCTGGCACTTGCAGCCCAGAAAGCCAATTGTATCTTGGGTAGCATCAAAAGAGGCATGACCAGCAGCATGAGAGAGGTAATGCTACGTCTCTACTCTGGTCTGGTGAGACCCTGACTGGAGTGCTGCATCCATCTTTGGAATCCCCTACAGAGGAGGGACCTGGACCTGTTGGAGCAAGTCCAGAAGAGGCCACCAAGATGATTAGATGGATCCTCTCCTATGAGGAAAGGCTAAGAGAATTGAGACTGTTCACTCAGGAGAAGAGAAGGCTTCAGGGTGATCTAATCGTGACCTTCCAGTATCTGGAAGGATACAGGAAAGATGGAGAGAGCATGTAGTGACAGGAAAGGAGAAAAATGACTTGAAACTGAAAGAGGGTAGTTTTAGGCTAGATATTAGGACGAAATTGTTTTGTGTGAGGCTGATGAGGCAATGGAACATGTTGCCCAGAGAAACTGTGGATGCCCTGTTCCTGGGAGTCTTCAGAGTGAGGTTGGATGGAGCTCTGAGCAAGAGAGTCTAGTGAAGGTTGTCCCCACCCATGGCATGGGAGTTGAAACGAGGTGAGCTTTAAGGTCCCTTCCAACGCAGGTTGTTCTATGATACTGTGAAGAATAAAGTGTGTCTATTTGGCAGAATAAGCATTTCTGCTTCTATAATCAACAGTCCAGGCAGGAACATGACAGGAACAGATTTAATTCGTTGTGAGGAGATACAGCTTTTCTGTGAAGTAGTTACTCTGCTATTCGAAAAGAATAGGTCATTACCATAGCAACTCCATAACACCTGACCCTCATATGCAGACCTGGGCCAGATTCAGATCTCAGTCTTGTCAATGTAAGTTTGAAATAAACCCCATATGAATGATGAATGAGTATGTATTATATGGAACATTGCTGCTGGAGACCACATAGGCTATCACGTATAGTAAGTATGCTGCCCTCTAGAACCAATTCACATGATATATTTCAAGTAACCAATGTGTAAGGCCTATTCTTTTTGAGAAATACATGAGAAGGGGTAATAGTTATTGTGTTAAATTTGGTTATAAGAACATTATTATTTTAATGGATTTCAGAGTGTACTGTAGTATTCTTCAAATAAATAAAACTTAAGTTGCACAATAATGGATCTGCAAATGAAGGTTCTGATCCTGCACAAATACGTGTACATGTTTGAAATCATGTGCTTGCACACCTTTCTTGACAACCCATTATAAGTTTTACAGAGAACAGTCTACAAATCTTTGAAGGACTGGATCTTGACTCAGGATCTGACATAAACATGATTGAGAACTATGACTGGAGGATGTGAAAAACAGACAAACACTTCAGCACATATTTTATGTCCGATGCAACCTGATTCACAGGATGAGAGGCAGTGGCTGCACAGTCTCTGCTGTAAGTTTGGGGCGGTGATGAAGTTGCGGGGATGACACCCTGCTAAGACTGACTGCTGCATTGTCATGAAGCCCAGCCCATGAGCACCGTGTCCTACACACAAGAGGAATGGACTTAGCATTGCAGCTGCTGAAAGCCACAGCTCATGAGGTTCAGCCCTGCTGCAGTTCTAGAGATCTGTGGTTGGAGCCCATTGACTGCCCGTTCCAGGCACACCCAAGCTTTTGGGCATACAGATTAACCAGGCATGAAAGACAGTAGATTGAGTATGAGCTCTGTCTGGCTCCCACACCAGCAAACTTTCCAGCTCTGGCAACTCACCAACACTACCCTTTGCTACAAACCTGAAGAGCAGGTAGTTTTCCCTGGTAAAGCAGTGTTTTGTGAAGAGCCTGAACCTGGGCTTCTCTTTAATATTCTGATACAAGAGTCTGAGTCCCAGAAGTAGGTAAGTCTCAAGTATAAGATGAACATGACTGAATCATGGAGTGTATTGAAGATTAGTCCATTCCCTCTTCTGAGCTTTTTCTGAGTGCAGTCACAGCAAATATTATTAAGGTCTGAAATACCTACGTATATTTTGTATGCTTCAACTTTTAGAGTGCAGAGTAAAATGCGAGAGGACAGAAGCAGTCAACTAATAATAATGAGATTGGGTTACACAGTAGGATTTGATGCCAGAGAGAAATGAAAGAAAGGTTATGAAGTATCAGACTCCAAATGCAGTCTAGTCTGGCAGCTGTCCCATCCACAGTCCCATTAACTCCCTCCAACACTAGATTCAAGAGTTAGAGAGCCACAGATCAATAGGATATCCAGTTCCAAATTTGTGTGCCTGTAGTAACAGACAGGTGTCTACACTGCTTTGAAGGTCTTTTAAAAGAAAGACCTCAAATTAACTCCCTCTGCAAGAACAGAAAGTGCTGAGAAGGTTCCCTTTCTTTTTGATAGTTTGTCTTGAAATGTTCATGTCTGCATATGTACTCCCAGTACAAAGAGGGGATAGGCAAACCTATCCTTATACTCAATTTGCTTGAAAGCTTCTAGATCCTGCCTTGAGTCTTTGTGGATATATGTGTAGGTAACCTTAACAGCATATCTGGAGCAGTGGATGTAGACCTCCACCTCTCAGTTTCCACAAAAACCTGTGCACACTTAAAGAATGAATCACTGCTTATGGTTCCTCTGTAAGCAGAAGTGCTTTTTACATTGTGTTTCTCTCCTAGGAATGGCATCCACTCCAGTTAGTGCCTCACAGGTGCCAGGAGAAAAAAATTTTTGCTGAATGGTTAAAGATATGATGACTTCCCTTTACTTCAAATATGCAACCTGCGTGCAGCCAGCAGCTCCCTTTAATTTGTAGCATGGTCTGAAAAATATGATTGATAAATCATATCAATAAATTGCTGTGTCTTAGGTTCTGTCTTTTACCGTCACATATTTTTAATATTGAAGTGGGCTGCAATCCTCCATCTTTTATTTAATTCACTTACTTTGCAATCCTACCACAAGCGGAAGTACATCAGGCTAATGCTTCAATGATTAACTCTCCTGATTTTGATTTGAGGCAAATAAGAAGTGGTGGTGAGTGTGTCTTTGAGAACCATGTGAGAAGCGAACCTTTAAAGAGCTTTTATTTCTGTCCCATCATCTCAAATTATCTTGTTTACCTCCTGAATTCTGAGCAGGTACCATTACTGCACTCAGTTGTCCACATCACTCTTTTGAAGGGAAAATTAATTCTGAATTACTGGCCCTATAACTGCCTACTTCTTCACATCATCTGTCAGCAAAGTAAGCAGACAAAAGCTGGCTAAGTGGATTTCTGTTAGCTGTCATTTAAAGGGAAAGGGACAGGTGTTGAATGAATCTTCTTTATCCAACTGCTAGTTAACAACACATATAGAAGAAGTTTAATTGCTTGCATCCACCTGCACCCTTGTCATTTCTTGGCTCTATTGATTTTAATGAAAATATTAAGTGCACTTCAGGAGCAACAGCTAAGTGACATGTTGATTGAAATATACAGGAAAATGTATAATGGAAGCAGGTTATTACAGTTTTAATAGAATCTGAAAAAAGTAACATCTAGAGCAGCATTTTTACCTGTTATTCTTTTGCACATAGCAGGTTCTGAAGTGAATAATTGGAAGCTGAATAAATGTTTGATCGTTGTTAAAGCAACCTTTCACACTAATAACCTAATTTTTATTAAGATGCTTTTTGGCATATTTTATTCCATTAGGTACCTTTCAGGGTGCCACACAAACACAAGAAAATATGTGTATGAACAGTATCCAAGGCATGATAGCTCAGTATTGCACACAACAGGTTTGTAGTGAAAACATCGCCAGTAGTCTTTCTGTTTCAGTAAAAGCCTGTGTGAATGACTTGGAGTTTGCTTGAAGCTACATTCTCAGCTCTTATTTTTAGATGATTTTGGACTTAATGGAGCAAGGGATATAAAAGCAATCTAATCATCTTTGGTTCTGGAATAACATTCAATGAAAATTTTATTTTTAGTTCCTTGTATTCAAGTGTTTTCCTGCTAATAGCTGATGTATCCAAAGCTGTAAAAGAGTTAAAGTATATTAAGCTCTTTCATTGAATAAAGATTCAGTACCTTTTCTGTAATAGAAGTTTCTTAAGGAAGTTCTGTTTTGCTAATACATATGTATCTTGTAGAAAGCTGCTCATCTTCTCACCCTCAGTTCAGTGAATGTTAGATGTTTTGAAACTGCAAATCCACACAGTTGTAAATCCCAAACAAAACTATTTTACACATTTAATAATCCATTTCTGACATTCCTTGTCATATTAATTGCCACAATTTTCATATTTTTAGAATCCCTAGTCAGAAAACAGTGTCCCTTGTTGCTTTGTGCTGCACAAGAACAGACCAAAAAAATGCTGCTATTTCGAAGGGCTCACAATCTAAGCAGGAGACTAGACATACACGTTAGTAGAAGAAAAAGAAACAGGTCACCATAATTGGCAAAGTTCAACACATAAACTGTCTTCTTGTCTGTCACATACTTTTGTAGGACTTGTGAAACAGCACAGATGCACCGAAAGATCCTGAGGTGACCTTTTCAATGTTCGTGGGCACATCCTCCCCAGGACAAGGAATAGGATGATGAAAACATCCCATTACAGTTAATAATGCAGGAATGATCATATTGAGTCCACTATTCTTTTTTTTTTTCTTTTCTGTTAATAAGGGTGCCTATAAGAAGGAGCAAATGTACTCCTCCTCTGAGTACTCTCACAGATTATGGGAAAGAATTTTCCAAGAGAGATCCTATTTGAGCATGCCTTGAAAGATTTTTGTGAATGACTTTGGTTCCTTGAATGACTTTGGTTCCTTGAACTTGCTTAATTACTGTCTGAACATGTGCAACTTTTGAACCCTCACACTGTTTTCACAGCTTAGCTATAGGAAGACATATCTCCTTAAGTTATCTTTGAACACACCAGTATCATTTATTGTGCATCATTCTGGTACTCGAGGAGACATTCCATATCAGGCCTTTCTACATTTTGCAACTGTCTTCCACAGTTGAATGGTCCTTGTAGAAAAACCACTTTGTGTGAACTTTGACTGTCTTTGTTGCTTTTCTGTACCACTTCTCTAGTTCTACCATCCATCTCTCAATATGGGGAAGTTAAACTATGGACAGCACTCAGTTACTAGCACAGCAGAGATTTACAGAGAGGCATAAAGATGTTTTACTTTTGCTCTTACGTTTTGTTAGTGACTGACTCCTAACATTAAAGTTGCCCTTTTAATGTCTGCTAAGTATTGAGTCAACATTTTCAAAAAGCAGATTTTATAATTTCCAGACTTTAACTCTCAGCACTAATAATCAAATTCCCATCCTGATTCACAAGATTTGGACTTTTTTTCCTCTACACATTACTTTACATTTGAATTTCATTTGCTGTTTTACCCCACTACTCAGGTTTTCTCCAGCTCTTAGTAAATAGTCCTTATCCTTCCAGCCTGCAAAGCCTAGTGTCATTGCTGTCTTTTCCAGGTCACTTGTAAGCACACATCCCATCCTGTGGGATGCCACTAGTAAACTACTTTCTACTTTTTCTTTTCTATCTCTTATTTTGTTATGTATATATGGGCAAATATTTGCTTTTATTCCAAGAGTATGTATTTATGGGAGAATATTTTCTTTTATTCCAAGAGTATCCTACTTTCTTTTTCAGATATCAGTGAACGATTTCTTGAAATGTCTTTTGAATACCAGCAATACGATCTATCTTGTCCCTGTGCTCAGTGCCTCTTTTAATAAATTGTAATAGATTGTGAGACATTATTTCCCTGCACAGAAGCCATATTGTTTCTTCTTTTATACATCATATTTAGTAGTTTATAATTATACTTCGGAAAAATTGCTACTGATCTCTCTGATATGCATATAAGGATTTCTGGTTTGTAATTCTCAAGATCTTGCTTATGACTTCTCCAAAATTTTTTTATCATGCTGGCCACCATTATTCCTATGACACTCACAGAGTTTTAAATGAATGATTACATGTTGCTGTTAGTAGCTTGGCAATTTCAGCCTTGAGATCCTTTAAAGCTCTTGGGTGAATTCCCTCTGGTCCTGGTGATTTGTTTTTATTCATTGCCAAGTGAGAAGTAGAGGTTGGACTGAACATCTCAAAAGTGAAGATGATAGAAGGGGAAAAGGTTGGGAGTAACAGAAATATCTTAAAAGAAAAGATAAACTGCTTATGGTTGACATTAAAGGCAATAGAGGGGTATTAAATGAGACAGATACAGTTGAAGACATGGTTTCTGAGGATGAACTTTACAGGAGTAAGAATAGATCTGACTGGGTAAAATTTGTCAACAAAAAAGGAGTCAGAAAAATAAAGATTGAATGTAATGAGATGCAAAAGCAATCTAGAAAGACTGTGTTTATGAAAGATGTGGGGGGAAATTCTGCATGTGAGAGCTTGATTGACCAAACTACTTTGTGAGAGTTTGAGACTCAGAACCTGACTCATAAGAGAATTGGATAGCTGAAAGAATACTGTAGTAGTGTAGTAGTGTAGTCTGGCTGCCATTTGCTGAGATAGACAAAAAAAAAGGGAAGTTTGTAAAAGAATAAGGACTGAAGCCCAATAGCTTAAAATGAAGGAGGGTTGTGTACACAGAGTCATAGACAATTAAGATACCTTGTGACTGCACATAAGAGGGATCTCTATGGAGTCTTAAAGAAAAGTTAATTTAAAGTAATGGACATTGCATTTAGTAGTGCTGACGTTGTGCTTTGTTCAGTAAAGTACTATTATACTTTGAATTGTTTTGCAGAGGCTGTTTACTCATGCCGGTATTTTGAAAAGCTGAATTGCAAAAGAGAAACTTCACACACTTCATGCAGTTGTGGGTAACTGTGAATTTAAGCTATGTGGGAAACCTGGGAAATAGGTCCAGGACATCTGTACCATGTATTCCAGATGTTGAAAGGGGCAATGGTTAATGGAACTGCAACTCAGAATAAACCACTGAGGATATAAAAGAGTGTCTGACTATGGTTTAAAATACAAATTATTCCTGATATCCTTTTCCTAGGTACTCAGTTATATGCACTGAGCCAGATTCTGAACAATAATATAATCTTTATTTTCTGTTCTTTGCATACAGTTAATAAGAAAATGCCTTATCTCAGTTCACAAGTAGCCAAGTTTCTGAACTAAAAAAATCCACAAAAAATACTTGAAATAATATTATGAAAACCAGAGTACATTACTTAGAATAACAGCAGCTGAATTTATAACAGGAATGATTGGCACAAACCTGTCAGAGTTCAAGAAACGTTTGGATGACAGTCTCAGGCACATGGTGTGATTTCTTGGGGCTATCCTGTGCTGGACCGGAAGTTGGACTTCATTGATCCTTGTGGATCCCTTCCAAATCAGCATATTCTATGACTTTAGAGATAGGTAGATTACTAGTTTTGCAAAGAACGTATATTTGGTAAATCCTGAAGCAAAATATAGTCTGTTATATGCGCTAGAGATACTCAAATTTGGATATGATTCTGAATAAAATTTTTGTCAGTATTCAGACAGACTTTTGCATGGATTTTTCTTCAATATTATTGGTGAAATTAGCTTTTCCTTTTCCATATTTACTTTTGCAAGTGTTACTTTTTGAAGTGACACTTTTTTCAGATGGTCAAAAAGTTGTGGCATGTCTATTGCCAAACAAAGTCAAGCTCTCTATTGTAAAAGCTGATGTTCTCGAGAAATAGATAAAAACCAAACAAACCTGTTGTCTGGTTTGTTACCTTGCAAAGCAAAGAGTAACCAGCTTTATCTGCCAAATTAGCTGCTTCAAGAAGAGTTGACATAGATTTTTTAGAGTTAGAAAGAAATGAGAAAAATTAAAATTAAAAAAATGGAAAAAAAGAGAAGTTTGGGTCTGTTTAATTACTCTTTTCCTATCTATTATTAATTAATAGGAAGATATGATTCTACCAGACATTTGCTGTCTAATGTACTGTGCCTTAATCATGCAAGAATATATCTGTCTTCAAAAATCGTGATGCTAATAAATATCATGGGTTAACAATTAGCACATAGCAAATGATTTTGTTCATTTCAATGAATCACATTAGAGAAGAAGTTAGTCTTAGCAAATACCTTTTTGCTAGCTGTGGAAATCAGCCCCAGCAAGTAAAGCACTTTCATGTGTAAAAAAATAAGACAACCCTTGAAGTGTCAGATGAATATTTCATAGCACTTGTGACTTACAGTGTTGTTGTTGTAGTCAAGTCAGCAATGGGCTAGAGAATGTCATCTTTACTCATATCAGTAAACATCAGTCACATACAAAAGACTACATTTAAAATTGAAATTTAAGCTACACTTGAACCCTATAAATTGTCTTTACCTTTTGGAAAAACAACAGGAAATTTGAGAGACCAACTTTACAGAACCAGAAATGTCTTTTCTGCAATTTTAGGATAAAAAGGCCACCATTTAAAGAAGATTTATTTTCTCTTCTTATAGTTTATTTCCATTATAAATTACATCACATATTTATTGCACTGTACCCCATCTCTCTTGGCATTTCATAATTTCCCTTCCTTTCCACACTGCCTCTTTTCAGTGAGTGTCCCTTATATTTAACTATCTCAAATTGGAGTAAAGTAACGTCACTAATTTAACTGCAAAGTTTTAATGTTATTGTCTCTGAAGGAAATGTGTGAATTCAGGAGTTTTAATAAAAACTTAGAAAGATAAGGTATAGGAACACACAGTTAAAGGAAGATGAAAACCATAAATTTATCCTCTACTCAACTAGTGTATAATAATACTAACACAAAGTAGCAGCTGTAGTTTCGTATTAGATTAAGTTAAACTTTAAAGATAAATAAGATTAAAAAAATACATGACTTTCTGAGTAAAAACCTGATTTTAAGGTATTATAGAGTTAGAAAAACTTTGTTCTTATGAGTTTTGTGGAAGAAAATCACTAAATTTTTGCTGCACAGGAGATGTGCAGAAGATTATGGTTAAAAATTAATAGGGTCACAAAATACAAGGTCACATCAGATATAATTTGATCTCCTCTGTATCAAAAGCTACTACATTTCACTCAGGTGTTTCTTCTCTAAAGCAAATACCTTGACTGTCATTAATGAATAACTTTTGTATTACCTAGTTCCTCAGTGGTGCCTGCCATCTGAAAGTGGTAGGGATGTTTCCTTTCTCATAAAGAAAAAAGACCTGCACTACTCAGACACTAGTGCTACGATGAAGATTCGAACACAGATACAGAGGTAGATAAACGTTTGGATTTAATTTGCAGTTATTTTTTTTAACATTATTTATGTTATTTATGTTAAATGTGAAGATGAAACCTGTCCAACAAATACACCTAGCCTCAACCAATGTAAAAAGAAAAATTAGTCAAGTAGTTTAGCATTTAATTCTGCCAAAGAGGAATTTTTAAACCTTATTGTACTGAATGAAGCACAGTCACACTGTGATTTTAGTTATGAAAAAATGCTGTTGGAAATCAATAAAACAGTATGTTTTTCCCAACACAACGGCTTTCTAGTCAATAAAAGTATCCAATTATGTGATGTAAAAGCATGGCATTTAGGTAGATTTCTTGAGAAAGAAAGGCTAGGTTTTTTCAGACAGAGTTTACGGATAATACTTTTCCAACTTGCTTCCCATTACAGCTTCTAGTTTGATAATATTTTAAACAAAGTTCTGAATCAAGATTACAGACTTATCAAGCCAGAACTACCCAAATTTTCCACAGCAACTCTTAGTGAAAAACCTTTGTATAGGACTACCTGTTCCTAAGAAGATTCAGAATGCTGAAAATTTAGGCTTCTTTATCATTACACAAAAAATATTGGTTCTGAACATTAGTTATACACTGTCTTGCAGAAAACAAACAAACAAACAAACAAACAAAACAAAGAAAACCCCCAACACTTTTTGAAATTTGGATCCTGAGTTATAACTTATTTGTTTATCTGAATTTAAAGCAGGATTTCTGTATCCCAATCTTTTTTTTTTTACTTTACAGAATCACAAAATGGGTAAGGTTGTGAGGCTCCAATCTCTCTGCTCAAGCAGGTTCCTCTAGAGCACATTACCGAGAGCAGTGTTCACAAGACTTTTGAATATCTCCATAACCTTTCTTTTCACAAAAGAAAAAAGAGTATAAACTGAAAGTCCTTAGAAGACTAGTCTGCCCTAAATGGAAAACAGATATTATGGCAGAGCTGGACAGTTCAAACAGCTTGTTTCCTTCTTGAGTCCTTTACATTGGGTAACACTGAGCATGCTTGATTGTGCTTGTTTATGCATACACACTGCAAGACAGAAACTTGGCTGGGAAATAAGGAGAAAAAAACCACTTCAGTAGATTTGCAGTTGCCAATTTAATAAAATAAGAATTATATTGACTTGAGTAATGCCACTCTTGATTGTCACTGACCAGATAGGTGCTGACTGGTTCCATAAAAAATAGGTATCTCGTAAATACTGTGTCCTGGAACAAGTTATAATGATTCTTCCAGTGCTTGGCCTTCACACAGAAAGAAAGCTGGAGATAAAAAAAGATGGTTTGTGTCATGCATTGCAGTCAGTCACAGTTCTGGCTGTCCTGTTCCTGTGCTGAGAAGAAAGGCTCCTTTCCTCACCTCACTGTGCCATGATGTTCTCTTGAGAAAATGCTACCTTCAGTGTAGGTCTGAGATTTTTTATATTATAAATACACCCTCTTACATGCACAAATCTTTACACTTATGTACACTTATACACTATATATGTTCATATACACATCATATACATATGCACAACCTCAAACTATGTATACATAACAGAGCACGTGTGAGGGCAGAGCCTGTAAATCATAAATGAGACAACTGCTGACGCACAGTGACAACAATGAATGAACTGAGCCATTAAAAAGGGTAAATCTCTGGTTGAAAATATTGGCCAGGGAAAATAGCACATAGATTATGCCACTTCCAGCCATGAAGGGAAAATATGAAGGAAAGAAGTGACATTGCACATGTTAGTTCTACCTGAGAAACTCTAAGGGTATGGGAGAAGAACCAAAGAGAAGAAAACAAAAGATAGGTTGTCTGTATGCAGCTACACAGCAAACCCATCTGGATCAATACAGGGGTCATGACCATCATTAACTGGGCCTAGAAAGAGAAAATGGAGAGACAAAATTGCATTAAGTAGGAATGTGTGCTTCCTTTTAATGGGGATGGATTGCAAGGATACTTCAATTTTTGCTTTCTTGCCTTCTCAGAGCATCTGCTCCTCACAGGATAGTAACTCCTGTGGACCTTCTACAGAAAAGAGATGATTGCACAAACCTTAGTGCCCTGGAAATCCTTCCAGCTGTAAATTCTTTAAGCACCTCTGACACCACCGAATCGCAGAGTCTCAAGGTATAATTATGCATAACGAATGTGATGTGGGCAGCAGATGTGAGATTTGGGGAATAGAATGTTACTATCATGGAATAGAAAGCACACATTTGACAAAAAGATACTGGATTATTTTGAAGTCATTATAGTCTGAATACAAGTCTACTAGCTGACTGAGGTGTCTCTCAGACTTCAACTGGGGTAGTGCTCATTCCAAGAGGTGCTCCAGCAGACTGGTACAGCTTGTGAGTTTTCTGAACATCTTGCTCTTTTCTGAACAGTTTTGTGCCAAAGCTAGTGAAGATGTCAGAGTCAGTTCTCTGGGGATTCAAGGTCTGCTTGAGAGCTCATTTTGAGACTTCTCTGAGCAGCTGGCTTGCTTAGCCTTTTTTTGTTTTCCAAAAAAACTTACTCCACTACACTGCTTTGTTCAGGTGACAGAAGGAAAGAAAAATCACCCACAAAATGAAACACAGTAGGTACAGAATAATATGTGTGTGACATTCCCCTTCAAAAGGCACATCACAGGTGATGCAGACAACATTTAGTGCTCTTTTCGTAATGCTTTTGTTAGCTGAGTGCAGTCTGTTAATGCTTAGAATGCTGGCGTAAATAAAAATGTAGTACCTTATTCTCTCAAGTGCTGTTCTTTCCACCCATGCTCAAATATAAAACTTCTTTAATGAATTTGCAAAGATAATAATTCCAGAATTTTTTTTCCTAAACCACTCAAATTTTCATTTGTTTGAAGATACACAGGTCACTGCAGTGCCTTTACTCTTTCTTTGTTTAATTGGTGCACAGAATTGTCTCCACTGTGGGATCCCTGTGAACTGTTCTGATAACAGGCCAGACGGAATACATTTGCACTCTCTCTCCAGGAATCTCTATCATACATATAGTAGTAAAATCATGCTATTATACATAATAGAAGTAAAAATGTGTTCAGAGCAGAAATTAAAAAGCCAATGTTATTTTTATTTTATTAATTTAAATTTGTATATGAAGGAAACAATGTAGATCAGAAGGAGCTGGGAAAATATATTTTTCAGAGCAGAAAAACATTTGAGTATTTGTTATTCAGCTCAGGCTTCAGAAAAGGGGGGTAATCCATGTAATCCATGAAATATAAAATGTATTAGGTAGGCTTGCAATGTGACTTGCAATGATATGCAAGACCTAAGTCTTTTCCTTTAACAATTTTTGTGTCAGATTTCTCTAGTTTGCTTGTGAAATCCACCCTCCTACATGAGTGTCAGAACTTGTGAGGAATCAAAGAAGACCCTGTTACTTAGTTTTAAAAGTATAAGGTGTATCATAAGGAAGATGGTAAGTCTTCAGAGACTGTCAGATATGACTATGGGAACTGATAAGAAAGATGTTTTGATAGCACTGACAGACAGGAGGAACACAAATGTGTAAACCTCAACAGGATCCTTATTCTTCACTTTTGTTGTCCCTGCCTAGAAGATGAAAATAACCAAACTCAACTTTATGTGTTGTTATCATGCAACAGAGAAATGTTATTTTGAGTCACTCTTGTTCACTTTTACATGTTTTACCCACAGCTTCTGCATGTCTGTGGCTAAACAGACTGTGGCTGATGATCCTGCAGGATTTGGTCCAGCCAGAGATTACAGCCCAGAAGGGATGGATGAATGAAGCACATGTGCAGAGCATGACTGATGCCTTGTCGTATTATTTCCACCATCTAATCTGATGGTTGCACTGTTGGCTTGGTGACTCATAAGGGCTAATGCCACCAGAAGCTGTCTTAATCACCTAATTTCTACTTCTCTGAGAGTCTTCTGCTTCCCTGAGCAGGGTCTTCTTATTGTCTTCAGACTTTAGTGTGAAATAACATTCACTGATGTCCAGTATTTTAAATTTCAGATGTATCTTATTAATGCTTTCTACCATTGTGCAAATACTTTCTAGCATTATCCTGACACTTCATTTGATATGAATAAAAATTTCATTTACTTTTCTCAAGTCTGTGTTCTGTAATTGATACAGGTAACAGAAACTTTTCTAATGCATTCCAGTGTGTAATTTTGTATGAGCATACTACGAAGTATGGTTTCTGTTAACTCGTGTATTTAGGGTGTTCTCAAAGTTAGTGTATTGGGCAAGCAAATATCCACTTATTTCCCATACTGAAATACTGTATACTGTACTATTTCATCAGCAAGTGTTGTTAGAAGTATTCTCTCATACTGACATTACTGAAGCTAATTTTGGTTCCAGAGGAAGTAACTCCTGCAATCAACTCCCTCTAATCAAATAATTCTTCATCAAACAAGAATATCAGTTTAAGATAACTTACATTTGATCATATAAGCATGTATTATTGTTCTGCATTGCATTTAATCTCATTACTAATTTTCCTTTTTTTTCCAAAAAAATTGCTCAGTGCAACAGACTTTCCACTTTCACCACAATTTATTTATTAAAGCGAATGCAGTGTTAACATGTTGTATAGTCATACAAAACAACACCTTTCCATCTTTCCTTAATAATCTCCTTCCTTGTGCTAAATCCTTGATATGAAGCAATGGAAGACATCCCTGTAGAGGTCACTTTTGTCTATGCATACCTGAAGATTTCTTTTTGCACCAACACCAATTCTTTGGTTTTTTTCTTTCTTTACAACTATATAAATGAATGCAAAATACTATGATTTCCTGCAGTTCTTGCCAGGTACTGGTTGTGACTGGGATAGATAGTTAATTTTTTTTCACAGTAGCTAGTGCTGGGCTGTGTTTTGGATTTGTGTTGGAAACAGTGTCGAAAACTCAGGGATGTATTAACTATTGCTGAGCAATTATTGCACAGCATTAAGGACTTTCATGCTTTCCAAAATGCTTTGACAGTGACTGGACTGGGGTTACACAAAAAGTTGTGAGGGGATACACCTGGCACAGCTCTTTCCAACTGACCAAAGCAATATTTCAGATCACATGACATCATACGCAGCAATAAAAAGCTGGTGGAAGAAGAAATAGAAGTGGGATGTTTGGAGTGATGGCAGGATATTACCTAACAGACATTTAGCCAGATTCCTTTCATATGTGGTCTTTGCTGGATAATGCAGCTCTGATTTCTTTCAAAGTAACAGAAAAAAAGAGAAACTTCGAGTCATTCACAATGACCTGAGGTTACTGTGTATGCTATAAATACTAGCAAGGGCAAGTCTAATCATTGTATAAAAATGAAGTGAAATTCTTCCCAATAGACTGCAGGAGGCCGAAAGGAAGCAGAATGCATTAAGCTTAACATTACAGGGGCTAGGTGAGAGGATACTTCAAGTAGTCTAGTAATTGTGTCTTTCAACTGGAGAGCTGCCCTTTTATTGCATTTCCTGTTTCCTACTCTCATTTGCTGGGTGCATATGATAAACAAAAACACTGTTTATGAACATTACATTATATTCGTTCAACCTACTGTTTTTGTCTGTACTTTCGGTATACATAAATTCGCATTATGTGTTTTTATTATGTACATTTATGTAGACCGTAGTTACACAAAGAAGTATGCCAGATCGAAGATAAAAGATTTTTCTAGTTTTCTCTATCCATAGCACTTCGCAGGGAGGAGAAAGAAATACATTTATGTGTGTGCTTATGCACTCAAATACATGCTCTGTACTTTCCATTTTTACTACACCAAATTTCTCCTTCTGGAAAGTGTGAGTTTCAACCTTTTTAAGTGTCAGAGGGGAAAGAAGGCTTTTGCAAGACATTAAAATAGAGAAAGAGGCAAAGAAAGAAAGCTGGTTTGGGTTTGCTTCTAGTTTCACTGAAATGTGAACTCTGCAAATATCCCTGGAAGTTACTAATACTATCATGCAAGTAATTTTTTTCACTAACCCTTTTTAGGGTAGAGAGCAAAACAGAGTTACTCCATACTAAAATCTAAATCTTTCTCTTCTTACCATGTGCTTCTTTTAACATTTCTGTAACTTTCAGGGGAACAACCTAAACAGAATAGGATCCCACTTTGCATTGCCTTACATCTTGTGTAATCATTTTCATCTCTGCCCTGTGTAGACTGGTTCTTGAAACCACTCCTGTTGCTGTTTGCAAAACAAATTGTTATATAGTGTTTCATTGTTCCCACAAGAAAGGCAGAAAAGTAACTCTAGGAGTAGAAAGGTTACTCAGAAAAAGTAACCAGGAGTAGAAACCAGGTGTTTTTTTTTTCTTTAGTTTGTTAGTGTTTTTTTTTTTTTTTTAAATTTGCCTTCCTGTTCAGGTTTTTCCTTCAGGTGAATAGTCTCAACAAAGACACAGGAAATGTAAATTCTTAGAATTAGATTTGTCTTAATGGAACAGGTACTGGTCTAAAAAACTTGGTTTGTCCCTTTATATGCAGCTTATATTGCAGACCAGCAGAGAAGCAAGTGCAATATATGTAAAATATTGATGACTACAAAAAACTTAGCTATTGAGATGGCAATTATTTCACAAGGGAGGTGTAGTGATTTGTTTAGTCTAATGTCACTATTTTATGCAGTTTTCTACATGAGCAGTAGAGGTTGTTTATTTTCTTTCATTTGCTGTTGATTGCTGCATAAGGAATTTGGTTAATTCAGCTTTCTTCTTTTGAATAAAGAGCAAGTCATCCAGAATGAATGTATTAAAGAGTAGCTTCATCATGAAGGGTTCTAGATGACTCAGAACACAATGACAAATTGGAAAATTAATAGTGTTTTTGCGCATTTTTTTCATTCGCCATCAAAGGAAAACATGTCATAGTCTGACAATCTTTCCTTTCCCAAACAATTGAAATCACTGGACACTGCAACAATTATCTGCAGTAAATGGTATTAACAAAGGCATCACTACTTATGCAATTACTGGGTTTTGCAGAATCACTTAGAGGTTACTTTACGTGTTGCTTTTCATGATTTGGAAGGCTGATCATTCAGAATTAACAGAACTGCCTTTGAGGGGTGAACACTTCAAATTCCAGAGAAATGTTAAAAATTTTCATTCTTTGGTTTCAGATGTCCATCAGATGGGACAAAATCTTATCAACTGGATTCTCTCCTGATATCCCAATATTTGTATATTGTAATGATTGCCACCAGTATCTTAGGAAAGTGAGACTTTTCCTGTCAAAACTGATAAAAAATGATGTAAGTAGTATATAAAACAGGATAAAGTAGGTATATGATCTGGGATTAGTTTAGCAACAGAGTTGTAAGGATGTCACTTTTGGGATGACAGTATTGATCAGAATGAGAACCTATGTCCTAATACTCACAGAAACCATCATCTAAGTGTTCCTTTACACCCAAGAGCCTCCTGCAATATCTGCCTTGTCACCATTTTTTTTCTGTTGGTCAGGGATGTCTGCAGTTCTCTTCCTCTCCACTTCTGCACTCATGTTGTGCTTGCTCAGATTTGCTTAAGCAAGTAGGCCACAACAAACATTAGACTTTGTATCAATAGTCCCCCTGAACAGTATATTCCAATTAGAAATCTTCCATCTGTAATTGTTGTACTGACTGCCAAAGTTTTGTGCAATATTTTGATACTATAGGCCATATTACGGTGTTTTTTTCACTATTTGTCCCAGGTAAATTTTCCTCATGACAATTAGTGGTACCAGGCCAAGTAGGATCTGTTGAATATCCTAAGTCTTTGTCATAAATTCTGGTTGTCTGGATGATGCTAAAAAAAGATGTCCTCAAAGAGGAAAGAAAAGTAGTATAGACAGGATTTTTAAAGCAGTCAACAAATGTTGAAAAAATGTTGGGAAAAAAAGAGTAGTTCTTGACATTCTGAATGTGTGTTGTTTGTTTTAGATTTGTTGTTCAGTTTAAAAGCACATCAGATACATGCATGACTGTGACTTGCTGTTAGCTCTCTAATCTTCTCCCCTGTGATTTTTACTAGTCAGAATATCTTTGGAGAATATCTTATTAAAGTCCATTTGGGCCTATTAGAATTTGAAATTCATATTCTCTGTTGTCTCTGTGGGTTTTGTTGTTTCTGTTGAAGAGATTGAGCATTATATCTAAAGTTTGCTACAGGATTTTCTGTTTATTTCTGCTTTAATGGAGTTGCAGAAAGAATAGAACTGTTTATTTAATTCTTCCATAAGGAAAAGGTATTTTATTATCAATTTGTACCACAGTATTACTTATTGTTCCATTGAGCCAAGTATTGTTAGCACACATAATTAAAAAGACAGCCCTTCCTGCAAAGAGCTTGAGAACAAAAAATATGAGCATAAGTGAAGAGGCAGAGGGGTTGGGCAGAATAAGGTAAGGATGGAACCATCCCATTTAGCAAAATAACCAGAAGTCACAGTAAAATCTTGCTCTGACTGCTAGCAAAAATTTATTGTCTACTAGTGCTCTAATGGTAGGATACAGTTCTCAGGAGGGATCTGAGCGACGACGACTACGGCATTGACTTATGAAGACTGATTGTTACATTTTTTTGCTTTGTGTATGTTAAGCATTTCTGATTTTTCTTTTTGATGAGAGAAACTCCTGGAAAAATTTTGACATTCTGCTGTTTTATTGTTCAGCTTGCTTCAGTTGTTCTTGGAAAGCATTGGAACACCCATGCAGAATCATCTAACTGTGAACTGTGTGTTAACTGTTCATTATTTTTAGCACAGTTTGACCTTTAACTTGGATCAGTCATTGCAAATTAGTTCGAAAGCCATAATACATGTTTATTTCTCGGTTCACATGTAGAATTGAACTAGTGAAATGGGTTAAGTAATAGGAAATCCTCTCTTCCCAAAATAGAAAAAAACTGTGATGACCCTGCATGTGTCTGCTAATTAACAGGCGAGCTTCATTGCAACCTTTCTATCAGTGTCAGGCATTCATACTTTACTGCTGATGTGCTGTGTTTATGTTGTTGCATATGTTTTACAGCTGCTATGTTTTTTTTTCCCCTCTGTAGGGGAATACATGCATACATATATATATATATATATATACACACACATATACATATACTTATATATATATAAAAACGAAATTTATGTGAAGCAACACACTTCCTGAGATGGGTGTAATGCTCAGATTCCTATACAAATGGCAGAAAATTAATTTCTAACATGAAGTCTGAATCACAGAAGAGTTTTTGTGGGAAGGTTACAGTCAGAAGGAAACGTGTATGTACTACAGAGAAGTGTTTTCTGTTTGTTTGGTGGTTTTTTTTTTGTTTTTTTTTTTTTTTTCCTTTTTTTTTTTTTTGCCTTTTTTTTTTTTTCCAAGCATAAGAGATATACATGTGAAAATATTTCATTATTACATGGTAGCAGCTTAGTCTATGTTTCTTCATATTCCAACAGTTTCCTAACTATAAGCTCAAATGATCTGAAAACATGAAAGAGTAGATTCAAGTGGTTACTATTTATTCTGAAGAAAAATGTGTGCTCTCTAGATCCTGTGGGGTTTGCAACATGTAGTCAGATATTCCATATATTTGCTTGTTTTTATTTTCTTTCTCATGGTATGGACTTATTTTAGCTTCCCCCAGATATGCGGTCCTCTTTCAGTGCGATTATGTCTATAGAAAAGAATAGAAAACATGCCTCTGAAAACATGTCACATGAGTACAGGACACCTACACATTAGAGTATGAACCTCTCATTAAACACACACACGTGCCCCCAGCGTCAGAGCAGCCTGTTGATACAGATTCTCTATGGGTCTCCGGGGAATGTTTTCACACTGTGGGAACACTGCTCTCTGTACTCCTATAAGGAGTTGCTCCTTGTTTCAGTGCTATGTCTTAAAAAAAATGCTCTGAGAAGAATAAATATTCTTAAATACCTACTGGAGAAAGGTGGCTTGCTCTTGTGTTTACTTTTTTTGTCTGAAATGAGAGCAAAAGAGATGCAAAACCAGCCAGAAAAATGCTGCATTTTGGTGTTGATTTGCTTGCCACATAAAATGATCCATAAGACTTTTCTTATGCAAAATATCCCCAGACTTCAGGATGAAACGTAGTTACAGTTTTGTTTAAATACCACTTTCAAGATGTGTCAGTGTCTATTGCATCTGAACCCTTGTGGGAAGAGAGTTCAGGATAGTCAAGGCACTTCTAAAAGCTGTGCTGGAAATTAAGAAAGGATCGTTATTCATGTGTAGTAAGGGAAGAGGTGAGACCTTCCATTACTTCTTCCTTCTGGGCAAGCAAAGGCTATAATACTGGGGTCTACTGCAGCACTAAAATGTTGGCACTAGAGTGATGTGCTTCGTTGGGATTCAAAGTCAGAGAGACAAATATGTTAGACAGAAGTTATTAAAAGATTTATTTTCAGTTAATATCAAATTACAGCAGAGTTGCTACTGTACTGCAGAGTGCTGTTTCAAAGTTTTTCTGCTTAAGTAAGTTTTAGGTTTGCAGGTTAGGGATATCTGGTTCCTCCATACAAAAAGAGTTTACAATAGTGGTCTAGATCTCTTTGAAATGTAGTTATTATGGTAATTGAAAAGGGGAAGTGAGCTGTATACTGCTGACCTTTAAAGCGGGTACACAATTAGCTATTTGAACAAGATCAAAAAGAAGAGAGTGGTTATTCAATAAGTCTTGAAAGATTATATACTTCTGATACAAAGGTCTGGGTGTATATCCATGCTGATCACAACTGCTTATGAAGGTGACATATGGGCATATTGCCATCTGTGCCAATTGATTATCCAATTCAGGTGCTGTGGTGAGCAGAACCATAGGATAAGAGCATATCAGTAAGAGCAACTACCACTAGAAATAGATAATAGCACAAATTCAGTGAATGGCAGTGTCGCCACCAAAGAAAACTCTCAGAAATTATCTTTGTTCTATATGCAGTGATAGATGATGGAAATAACTAAGCAGAAAAGAACAGAACCAAAAATATGTAACTGAATATATTTGGGATGGAATTGAATTAAGATACATACATATAATTTTTCATAAAAATATGGCAATGTCATAATATTAGCATAAATTGTTGCAGACTCAACAAGTCAAATCATCAAAATTTTTTTACATGAATAATCATCTCATGGAATTCATTGATATGTTACATTTGAGGCAAAAGAGTAGCCAGAGAAAAGAAGCAATATAGGGGTTTTAGTTTCAATATTAATCACTCACCTTTACAAAGACCGATGATTTGATCTGATTTTTGACTCACCCAATAATATAGTACCAATTAATAACTGTTAAAAAAAGTTTTAGAGATTTTTTTTCTAGATTTGAAAGGAAAAACTTATTGGCAGTGGAAAAAAAAGCATAATTTGAAATTGATTGTTTGAAGTAAAAGTGTGGAATGATGATATAAACCATGATAATAAATCCTGGGGTTTATGAATGACCTATAAAATAGCAGTTTTAGGATATAGAAAGTATTAAAATGATGTATGGTTTCAATACTTTTTTGTTCACAAACATGTTATTTCCACAGTCTCTAAGTTGGTTGCTTGTTCCAAGATGAATAATCTTTATTAATATTTCTTTTCAAAATTTCTTTTTCTTGCTCTAACCAGAAGAGTCACAAACAAAAATGAACAGCTACAAGATCACCTGCATTACTTTATGATAATTTGTGTAAAGTAGTGATAACCAGATCTTTTCATAAACAGAAGTTTTGAAACTACTCTCATTTCATTTTTTAAGTGGATTTGTTACAAATCTGGATAGAATCACCCCCAGAAGTTCTTGTAAATTTCTGTTCAACTAAATTCATCCAGTGGAAATGATCACAACCTGAAATTCAAATCTTCTTTGAAAAATAATTCAGATTTTAAATTTTAAATGACCCTTTAGATTTTAGGTAAACTTTGGAATCTGAGGCCTCCTCAAGGAACCTGTCTGCAGCCCAGCAGCAGTGGATGTATCTAAACCGTTTCGCCTGAGGCATGTACCACCCAAGAGTCCAGTGAGAGCGGGGTATGGCACAGCCCAGCTTTCCCTGTTGCTGCTCTCAGGTGGCTATCTCACCTGCATGGGGCTGCCATTCAATAGCAAGATAAAATTACTAGTGGTTCAACAGTGGTTGAAATACTCAGACAACATATCTGACTGAGAACTACATTCATCTGATCAATAATTCCTCTTTGAAACAATAAAAACATGGGCAGTTTCACAATGGCAGATGTCATGATGTGTGGCAAGCTGTAAAAGAGGTATAGCATTAACTTCTGAGTGCAGTGGTCAAACGTTCTTGGTGGAATCATGGGCAGTTCTCAACATTCTAAGTGGAATCATGAACAAGAGCACTTAAGCACAAATACTGAGAAAAATAACAATGCATAGGATTTGAGTGCTGACATTTTTACATTTCAGGTATTTCTTTCCTATAAATCCTCTTTTTCTTCAGACTCCTCCGTTGTGCTCATGATACATAGCAACTCCTATCATTATGCCTCTGTCTTTTCTGCACCAGTACCCTTCAAACCTATTATCAGTGGGTCCACCCAGATCTGTGATTTGTCTGAACACTTAGCTACGTAGAAGTACAAATTATTCATACTCTAGTGCCTCTTTATAAGCTGTCACTGTGAGAGAACTGTCATGAAAAATCTGAGCTGAATATGCTTGATTCAAGGCTGGAGGAGAGGACAAAGACCTTTTTGCTCTAAGTCTGCCTCTCTACTTTAAAAATGCATGTAACATTGAGAGATGGAAAGATGGGCTGGAGCAGCTGTACGACACTTCATCTAAAATGTAAAACAAAAATATTAAAAGGGATACAGGAAGAAAAATGAAGAAAGGTTACAAGGCCTGACAGAATAAATTAGAAGGAAAGTCCGAGATGTGACCGGAACATCAAGAGGAAGAGGATGGGTTGCTCCTTGATGCATGGTAGTAGGGAAAAAGGAAGATTGAGTAAAAGCTGAAATGGCTATTAGGGTCGTAAGACCAGTGATAAACACAAGCTCTCTGAAAGCATAGAAGCCAGGGGAAAAAGTGGAAAGCTTTTAACCATTTCATCATAGCCACTATAACTTGATCATACTCTGTATATCACGGGAAATTGTCAGGACACATGCAGTAGAACATGACTTGCTGGTCATCTCTGGTTGGTAGATGAGAAACCTGATTGTGTATTCCTAGGGGTAAAGTGTAAGGGAAACTTCCCAGTGTCTTTAAGTGTTTACTCTGTAATCTGTTGTCTTGTCCAGATATTATATAACTTTTCCAGCTGTGCCAGTGACAATCCTCTCTGTATTTGCTGCCTGGGTAGTGAGCATAACTGTGACTCCACGTTTGATAGAGACACAGGCTCTGCTGGGAGTATCACACTTACATTTTTATGAAAGCTGTTCAGCAATACAGAAATACATGGTATATTCTGTGGATTGAAGGAAACTCAGTTTTTTAATGAATTAAAGGTTCTTTAGATCTCTGCAGAAAGTAGAAACAGAAATTATCTAAGAATTTTTCATCACGTAAACACACTTAGGGGCTATCTGTGACACATTTTGGTTCCACTAGTTTGCTGATACACTGCTTACCATGTTTATTTATCTGAAAACGGATTGAGATAATGGCAACTATGCCATGCACTTGGCTGTTTCTTTTGAACCAAAACATGCTACCATTTTTTTTCAGCCTTTTGTCTAATGGAATGGAAACGAGACAAGATAATACACTTAAAAAAAACACACTCTCTGTGTTGCCTGTTAATTTTCAACTGGGTATTTACCCCCGGTATAGATGTATTTTTTCTATTTTAATCAAAGCTTGCATTTTCCTTCTGAAGTCTTGTGCCTTGTCTTTCTAAGCAAGTGTGTGTGTTTTGACAGAGTTCCTGCTCCAGCTCATGTTTTTTCTCTCTTCTCCTTACTCCCCACTCACTTGAAACTTTGCCTGCCTAGTAATGTTCTGCTCCCAAACTAGAGTGGAACTCCTAAACTACTGTACTGATTTAATTGTGAATGCATATTAATACACTTTGTTATGAACATGAAAGACAAAAGAAACACAAAATCTTGTCTTACCACTTCATTTTGTGGAAAAAAAATGCACAGAAGTCTGCAAGTTTTGTGGCCTCCTCTATAGTTGACGGATGCTTTTGTAAACTGCCCTACATCACACTTTATTTAGAATCACACCTATAAGGTGCTCAGTAACTAAGGATTCAAAGTCAGACTCTGGTTTTGAGGATTTAAGGAATGATTGAGTCTCTGTTATTCCTGCCTCTGATATTTGATATCCGATGTTCATGAGGTTGCTGGCTCTCCTTCTTAAAAATGACTCCTTGCCATAGGAGGAGTGTCAGCAAGGCAGCCATCAGTTCTGCTCCACAGCAGCCAGAGCTAGCAAACCATTTAATGTTATAATCATGTCACAAGAATAAATACATGGGAGAAAGAAATCAAAGAAAAGATGTAAGTGCACAGTAGAGACAAGAAGATTTTCAAAAGTATGATTTTTCTCAACCACTTCACTAGTAAATGATGATACCAGGTTACATATAGGCCACCTCATATAGTTAGGTATCGACAAGGAATCTGTATGGTTTCTTCAGGATTTTGCTGCACACTACATTTTTGGCTGGAAATTTCAGAACATTTTAATCCACTTCTTGAATTTTATCCCCTCTCCCTCTGTGAAATTAACTACACCTTTTCCATTACACATTTTAGACTTGGCCAGAGTGATATCCAGAAGGTTGTTTTAAAAGAAATGTTCATCACTTTATGTTCAGAGTAGGCTTTTCTGTCTTTTTGTTGCAGTGTGTTCTGATATGTGTTGCCTTTGCCAAAGTGTCACCTCTTTCTGCACAGGAAAGGGACAAGCAAAACCCTTAAGGCATGAGAGCTCATCTGGAATTATGCCTCAGTCTTTTTATGAGATGTTGATTGTAAGAATGTCCTGTGTTTCAAATAAAAACTAGGTCTGCAATTTGTCATATACTTAGGGCTGCTCGTGAAGCCAATACAGCCCCTGAGATTTCCCAATCCCCGGTCTCCTAAGAACTTAATTCTGAATGTTTCCTGACACTACTGCATTGCACCCTCTTAAAAAGTGGACATAGGAACCATATGGTAGGTCTTCAAATATTAAGATGAACACAATGAATCTCAGTATGTTTTCTCACAAAGGAACTAGGCATTACCAGTTTCTTTATGGTTCTGAAGCTTTGATTCTCCGACTCCAAAAATTAAATTAAAAAAATGAAATCTTCTTTCCAGTGTACACAGTGTACTTTTCAAAGCAAACTAAAGCAAGTGCAAATGCAAAGTGAAATTGTGCACAGTTTCATGTGTTGAAGCAAATATTAGTAAAACACATTTAAAGTATTTTTTTTTCTTTCAAATGTAGCTTCAGCTTTCTGGGTGAATACTGCATTTAACCTTTCCCAGAGTCTTAACTATTTTACAAAGTACTTTGATTTAACTATTTTTTATTGTATTTTTTCCTACTGCTTATTTTTAACTGCATAAATTAGACTGCTACCCAAGCTCCTTGCTGTACTTTAGCAAACCCTTATCTAAAAATTTCCAAGTGTTTTGTTAACAGTCATCCTTAAAAACCTGCACCGTTCTTTTTAGGCAGATAAATTGTGTTAGATGTCATTTTCATATCAATTTTTCAGTTGAAATTCTTTAAAATCTTGACTCAGAAATTTTGCCACTAAAAATGCATGCATATCCTGAACAGGAATATGCAACATATTTTCCTATGCTTGGTTTGAGAGGAATTTTAAAAGGGATACCGACATAGGTAATGGTTTGATTACTATAAATATAGACATAACCTCAGACTTTCTGGATATAAATTACACACCTATATTTGAAAATGAGTAATTTAGTAGTTGACTCAAGATCAACTGAAACACCAGGACTTTAATGCAGGAGGCCTAACTTGTAGCTGTGCTATCACCTACAGATAATGTTGCCTAATCTGCAACAGTTTTTCCTCCATCCTACTTCCATTATATTCTGAGTTTATTGCAGTCTGGAAAGGTTACCATGATGTGATCAGAACTTTCCCTAATTTAAAAAAAAAAAAAAAAAAAAAAAAAAAAAAAAAAAAAAAAAAAAAAANATTTAAAAAAAAAAAAAAAAAAAAAGAAAAGAGATAGTAACAAATTAACAATGTACAAATTTGATCTAAGTCTGGAGAATCATTCCAAGCGTGTCCATTTTTGCCAAAAAGCATGCAGCTTTTTTATACCATTAGAATTCTTGAAACTTGGAAAGACTTACCACTGTTTCATTTCTTAGCTAATCTTTATAACTCACTCTTCATCTGCTAAAAATTGAGTCTTCCAAAATATTACAGTTTTACTATGAAGGTACAGAAAGACAGGTGAATAAGGTTCAAGAAAATCTGTTTCCTAGTCAGTTCCATATATAGTATGAGTAAAATATGAGCTACAAGGTTCAATCTTAAAAAGTTCCCTTGGTTCTGATGGTTGGGATTAGGGGATTTCCCATAATTAAAATAAGTAATACTTCCAAGATTTCTATTGGTAACAACTCTTTGCACATTGTTACAATGTCCCAAATAAGCTAAAGTTCTTTATCAAAACAATAGTTAAAATAGAAATCCCAGTATTGAACTTTGTTTATTTGAAATGAAACCATTTAAGGTGTGTCCCACTAGACTGTAACAGGACCTTGGGCAAAAGTCTTAGACACTATAAATCTGTGAGAAATTTATTGCCAATAATACCTTTTGTGTCTATATTTGGGAAGCTGGGGAAATGTAAATAATTACTTGATTTAAATTAGTTTACGTTAGATTTTCTGAAGGAGTTCTTTACTGCGAGTGTGATGAGGCACTGGAACAGGTTTCCAGAGAAGCTGTGGGTGACCCATCCCTGGAAGTGTTCAAGGCCACATTGGATGAGGCTCTGAACAACCTGATCTAGTGAGCGGCATACCTGCCTGTGGCAGTGGGGTTGGAACTAGATCCCCTTTAATGTCCAACCAAAACCATTCTCTGGTTCTATATTTCTATGGTTTCTAAATAAAAAGCCTGCAGCAGAATCCATGAGAGCTGCTTTCTCTCTATGCAAGCTGAAACACTGTGTCGTTGTTTTACCAGGCTCCCCCAGGGCTAAAAATGGTTAATTCCAGGTAGATTTCCGGACCAAAGCCAATCACAAGTTTTAGTAACACCTCTGTGAATGACATATTTAAGAAAACGGAAAAGAAACTGTGGCGTGGAAGAAATTCCAGCCCGGAGAGGAGCAGAGGAGAACAAGAGACAGCAATGTAGCCTCCAAGGTCAGGGTAGCAGGCCCCCTCTCCTCCTCCAGCAGGGGAAAAGACTTAAAACTAAAACCCTGCCACTTGTGGAAGATTGTTTGGAGTGAGGAGACCCTCTTGCAGCTCATGAAGGAGCCTGTGCTGGAGCAGAGGAGTGCATGGAGGAAGCTGTAACTCTGTGGGAGGCCTAAGATCAAACAGAGTCTTGCTGGAGACCTGTAGCCCATGGAGAGAGAAACCTACACTGCAGCAAGTGTCCCGGGTAGGACTTGTGATCCCAGTGAGGGATTTATGCTGGTGTAATTCATTTGTGACCCTAAAGCACAGCAGAGTATGGAAGAACTGTTGTCCGAGGGTAGATTCACGTTGGAGAAGCTCATCCAAGGCTGTCTCCCGTGAGAAGGGACCCCACAAGAAACAGGGGGATGGACTCGATGCCATTATCCCCTGTAGCAGTGGTGAAGACCACGGTGCAGCAAGTTGTCCCCTTGCAGTCCATGGAGGACCTCACAGGGCCTGGGTAACCCCCAGCCTCCGGTCCTGGCCCGGGAGAGGGGCACGCCCAGTCCTGAGGTCGACGTGCAGCAGAGAGAGAGAGAAAGAGAGAGATTTCCAGCTACGAGGGATCAGAGCTGTCGTCCTAGAGATAATAGAAGAAAACTTTAAAGTGCTGCAAATTTGATTTAGAGGAACTGTAAACCCAGAAAGTAATGAAAAGACTTTTCTCCTCCTGGACTGATACAGGGGGGAGCGATAATTTTGTAAATACATAACATTTTCTTCATAATTTTACGTAGTTAGAATTGTTGTATATATTATTCTTTAGTTTTTATCCTACTAGTAATAAATTTAATATTATTTCCCCACATCTAGTCTCTTCTGTCTACATGAAACTTCTCTCATCTTATAGCAATTGTGTAAAAGGTTTGAAAAAAAATGAGTCCTGAGTAAACCCACGACACACTGTTATTGCAAACCTACTATTGGGGAAAATCTGGAAGCAGGTGTTGTCTGGGTTCTTGAATCCTGTAATGGGTTGTAAGACTGATAGCCTGAAATTTCAGGGGAAGCTGACAAAATAGACAAACCAGGAGGTCATTTACCTGCAAAACCCCTCAAAGTCTGCTTGACTTGATAGACTCAATGCTGATAGTAGAGATGCTGATATCTAGTATGGGCCTTCAGGTGAGTTAGGAAGTGTCTGTGCACACTTAAGAAGGCTGCTCAACAAAAGAAATTTGAGTTTACTAGAAGCAAGGGAATCTTTGGAGGATGGAAGAATCCATAATATAAGCAGTAGTCTCTGATAATCAGAAAGTAACAGACTGGTGTACTGAATATTAAAAAGGATTAAACTATGAGCTGGGGAAGACATACAGCAGAAGACAATTTAGCTAGAAATAATAGCAATCCCAATGAAATTATTTTATGTATCCAATAACTAGAATTGAGACTGAAATTCAATTGCTTGGGTGATACGGGAGCAAAGAGGAGAGAAATCCAGTAAGGCAACAGAGGTCAGTGTAAAGGACCCTTCTAAATCTAATAAAATAACAGGTCAGTAGTTAAGAGTTCAATGAAAATGACCTCATGAAATTAAAAACTAAAACCACTTATGAGTGAAAGTTTGAAGACTATCACAGTTGGCATAGCTCACATGAAAGTAGAAAGTAAAAACCAAAAACAGGGAAAAAGATAATATCTCTTCTCTGTCAAGACTCTAAGACAAAAGAAAGTTTTTCTTCTCTTAGTTCCTTTCACTTCCTTCCCTGCATCCTTCCTTCCTTCCTTCCTTCTGTCCTTTTTACTCTTTTTTCTCTTTTTTCTTCTCTTTCTCTCCTTTTCCCGTTCCATCTTTCTCCCTGTACTCTTGGAGCAGATTAGTTTTCAGTCCTCCAATGGTAAACTGTGTGTCTAAAAGTTATACCTATGTTCTGTTCTTTACAATTCTGTGTTCAGTCTGGAGTAAATGTTCTGAGGAGGTGTCTCAGCACATTGTTTTTCCTACTTGTATACTTTTATCTTGTATATCTTATGTATTTTTGCCACTGCTGTGGAAAGTTGCGAGGTGATCATTCCTTTGGAAAGTTTCTGCTGTGCTAAGGAAACAACCTGATAACTGAGATTTATAACCACAAACTGTAAAGCTAAAAATTGAACATGGATTTTGTCAAACCCAAATCTTAATGCTTGAGTCATTGAGATGTGTTTACCAGAAAAAACAAGCTGTCTTTTCATAAACCGTTTGGGAGAGAAATCTTTATTCTCATTAAAGTTTACAAATAGAGGGGTAGAAACATGCGAAAGCTAGCTTCAGTTTCTGGCAGTAATCTTGCGCTTAGAATGTGCTCAGGTTTTCATATCACTAACCTAGAATACAGTGTTTGGCAATATTTATCTGATTTTACCAAACTGTAGCAGAAAAATCAGAGGAGAGTCAACTGATGTGCTCAGATCCATAACAACCTTGACGTAGGCAAGACTAAGAATTTTTGGTTTTAAGTAGATTCATAGAATTAACTGGACACTGAAGCAGGTTTCACAAGGACCCTCTAAAATCTCAGTCCTGCAAGATTTGAGGAATGTGAATAGAGAAAGCCCTAAGTCACCTTGTCTAAATTCATTCACAGCATTCTGAAAAGAAGGATGAGCTGAAAGAACTCCTAGATCTTGTCCAACCTGTGTTTTTCTGGGACTGTCACATGAGGCGAAGGGCTTACAATATGAGAGAAAATATATGAGTGATGAATGCCATAATGAATAAATGAATAATATGAAATAGTTATATATTTACCTCTATTCTTTTTTTCTTTTTTTCCTATCACCAGAACATAAGTGGTAGCATAAATGAAAGTGAATATATACATCACGTACATATAGACATAAAAGAAGCACCAAAAGACAATACTTAAAAAGTAAAGTCCTACAAAGTTGAAAAATTCCCCAGTAGTAGACACTTCAAGAACAATTCAATCTCAAAGGACTCCCATTTTCTTTTTTCCCTTTCCCTTTCCCTTTCCCTTTCCCTTTCCTTTTCCCTTTCCCTTTCCCTTTCCCTTTCCCTTTCCCT